>VZRS01005966.1:0-128408 GCA_013398055.1 Ifrita kowaldi
GGGGCATATTAGGTAACAAGGGGTGTGGAGGCCAACGGGCCAACCGGGGAAACAGAACTGGGGTACAGTAACGTAGCAGAACAACTCATCCTGGGGGGAAGCCTTTTTGTCTCCATAACTTGAGGAGGATCTCTGGTCCTAGGACTGTCCCACCAGTGGACACTCTTTGGCCCTTGATCCGTAGGCCCACCGGCCCCCACAGAGAGTTAGATACAGATCATGTTGTCGCACGCATTTAAACATTCAAAAAGATACAAATACCTGATGGGAGTTCAGAAGCATGAGAGCAGATTTTAAATGGCTTCTCAGTGGGAGATGGAGAACTGCTTGGGCATCCCTGAAGTTTCATAAAAATCAAAATGATGTTAAAAAATAAATAGCCAAATGAGAATAAATAGCTAGATCTAGGAAAAAAAAAGGAAGGACCGTCCTGATTTGCAATTCTGCATTGAGTGGAGCCACAAAATCCTGCCCATTTTTTAGCTGTTGTTGATTTGCGGCATGTTTATCAAATCCTGTTTAGGCCCTTAATATATGGATCTTCTGCTGTGATACACTTGGAGACAGACACAAAGTTGTAGGTGTGTGAGTGCCGTTCACAATTAAATTTGCAAACAAGGTGTAGGTTCTGGGAGTACAAACCCAGGGACGAGCAAGGAAAATGCCCAGGATGTCTTTATCCCAGCCCAGGATGAAGTGCTGTGCCATCTTCAAATATGAAATCCTGGTGTTCAGGGGTTTATTCTGCAGACTGAAGAGAGAAATCAGATTTCTTTGTTCAGTGATCAGAAAGAAAAAAAATGCACATGTCAGAAAAATGCATTCACATCTTTATTTTTCATTTGTGCATGAAAGGGATCAATGAGAACCAATGCTTGCTGCAAACATTACGGGTGATAAATTATTTTGAATATCTTTTCTCAAAGCATAGGGAGCACTCGAGTGCAGCAAACTATCTCGGTGTCTCACGCACTAATAAAATCTCAACACAATTCTTAAACCCACAACTCTTCACCAATCTAAGATACATAGAAAGATAATTTAAGTTATTTCATCTCAAGCTGAGAGTTTTACCTTTTTAAAATGGCAAACTGATTTACAAGGTTTTTCCTCTAAGTCCCTTACCTGTCACAAGGGTTGTGGATCCCTGTCTGCATGTTTGAATAAAACGTGTAACAGATTTATAGTGTTAATAATGGGGCTGTCATGGAAAGCTCTCAATTTGCAACAGGAGGAGTGGAGAGATGGCAGTTTGGTTATTTAGCACCCTGCTTGTCTTTCTTCTGAAGTTCTGAGAAGGACTCAGTTGCTGATTATTTAAGTTATGCATCCTTTTTTCTGATGGGACCTCTCCAGCAGTCCTCCAGTAGGCCTTTCCAGTGCTCCCTCCCCAAATCCATGAGAGCCCATAGCTGCTCAAATCTCAGTCCCTACATCTGGTGGTAGGTGCTGAGTATGTGGAGCACAATGCTCAGCAGATGAGGTGGGGGTGCACATTTTTACAGTCATCTGTGAAAGATTACTGAATTCTTCATCAACAAAAATCTACAGATCAACCAACTGATTCATGTTGACAACATTTGATACCATTCCTGCAGGAACAGAAATAGTAAAATTGCTATTTTAGAACCTCTGTTTAATAAATTTCGTTATCATTGGGTTAACACAGTGTCTCTGCAGAAATTCATATACTCACGTGTACATCTGTGAAATTAGACTGGTGCACTTGAAATAAAATCCTGAACTTTATGAACAATTCCAGCTGGGCTCTGTTGAAATAATATTTCTGTATCAGACAGGGAAGAGTGTCTCTACAAAATAGAAGTAGCTGCTCTTTCGTCCATTCATAGGCTGTTGTTTTATATAAATGCTTGTTGCAGAGCCCCAGTGAGACAGCCTTCTATATATCTTACTCATCTGAGAGGAGTTTACATTTCATTCTCATTGATCTATAAACAATGCACACAGTTCTATGGCAAGGGAGAGATGGATTGAGTTGCTGATGGGAAATTTACTGCATATCTGAAATGCATGCAGAGACCTTTGGATACACCTCCTCTTTTTTAACAAGATCAGTTTGCTCCAAGCTTGGACAAAAGCATTGTTCTCTCTTGGTGAAGCAGTGGGTCTTAATGTGGGCGGAGCTGCCTGTGGAAAGGGGAACACAAGGTGTCAGAGCTTGTCAGCAGCTGCCATGAGTTCATTACTAAGCTGTGTCTTCTTGAAGCTGTCCAAAGAGAGCAGAGTCTTTGGGTTGAGGGAGTCAGGTCTTTCCATTCTGTGAGAATGAACATCCTTTATTACATCTTTGGCAATTCTCTTTGCTCCACTTCATGTAGTGGCCCATTTCTCCAGTGGGTTGAGGTCCCTTTGTAAATCTCATAAAATCTCTTCTTAAAATCTCTTCTAATTCCTTCAGTTCAATAAAATCTGACTTGTAGTAATTTAAAATTCAAAAACCTTCAAAGGCTGGGAGGAGCATGCACATCTGAAGGACATGGCAGAGTTATTACAGCGAAGATGACCTTTCCAACATTTCATTGCTACACTGAGGAGTGGAAGAGCCACTACTGCAAGACTGTTCTTGCGAAGAGTGGGAAAAGCTGCCTGGGGCAAAAACCTGCCATGGGGAGTGAAGGCGAGTGCTCTCCTCCAGTATCAGTGATTTTTATACCAGTATAGGTATATAAACTTGAGAGAGCTTTTTCCAGTAGGGCTGATGGGGTAAAAAATTACACTCTGAGCTGGATAGTGCAGACCAGTCTGAGGATGCTGCTGTGCCCTCCTGCTTCTTTTACTGTCTATGGAAAATTGAATTCTAAGTCAACTAAGTTCACTAATTCTAAGTGAACATCTTTCTGTGCTGGGCAGGGACTTCATTGGAGAGTCACATATTTATTACGTATCTTGTACAGAGTGGTAGTTAAAGAAAAAAGAGCAAGATAAAATCACAGACAACCTGGAAATCATGAAAGCACTCTAGAAAAAATTAATGGAATACCAACATTAATATTTTTGTTTCAACACTATTAATAGTCCCAAAGTACTATTTCTGTATCATCCTATTTATTGAAATACCAGTGCTGTGTGTTTTGGTTTATTTGGAAACCTTGTGCCATCTGGATCTGAATCAAGAAAAAACTGCTTCCAGTGGAATAAGAAATAAGGCGTGCATAGAGTATTAAATTTCCACAACTATTTATATTGTGTTATTTTTAATTACATTAACTTTCCTGCCACGTAATTATTTTGCAGATATATTCCCAAGTAAAAGATACGTAGATGTGTTCGCACTGTTATCTTCCATCCCAAAGTGTAACAGTGCCTTCTGGTATGTTTTGTATGTGCATAACTTAACTGGGAAATTCGTTAAAACTTTAAAATCAAACCATAGTTTGAATAACCGTGTATGTTCCTTCGTGACCTGAGGTTGCCTCACTCCTGCTGTTGGCATTGCTGGATTCATGCTGTGCTGCAGATTTCATTTGGAGGGCTGTACTGACCAGGAAACTTATATTTTCTTAAGAAAATAAGCAAATGGGACTTCAAATGAATACATTAGGCAAGTCACCTTCACTACTGTTGTAAAAAGGCAGCAGTGAGGGGGGATGATGATGTACCACAGTTAAAAATGCAAAACTGTAGACAAAGAGATACCTGATATGGACTTGGCCTTGTGAGGAATCAATCTGCTGGTTTATTTTCTCAGTAACACCAACTTTCAGTGCACATGTTTGTCGCAAGGGGATTTTATTCAAATATCATGTTTTAGGTAGCATGTAGGTAACATCTGTGCATGTTACCTTGCAGTAATGTAAAATGAAGAGATAACTACAAAATGTGAAGCTTGCTTGGGTAATGTCTACATTAAATTATTATAATTTGAAATTAGACTATTCTAGTCTGTAAGAGACACACACAGAGCTGTCAATTTAATTATATTACCTTATTGTCCATTCACGTAGCATGTACAGCCCCTTCCAATAAATGTGACATTAATAGTGTAACTTCAGTAGAAAAGGAAATCATTGCTAAGATTTGATGTAGTTTTCCTATTGATCCTTTATTAGACGTTTTCAGGAGTCTGCTGCTAACCCAGGTGGAAGTGCTGGTCAGAGCAAATAAACTACTTAGGCTCTGGGAAATCAAAATTGTATGTAACATCGACAGAGCCTAAGGAGGTTCTGAGTAACCTTTTCTCTCTGTTTCCAGCAGTCTAATATATGGCATTATAATGTAGAGAAGGACATAAACTGGTCCCTTAATCAGTGCTCAGCTATGATTCAAGGATTTTGATAGAAAAGTGGATATTTAGGACTATTAAGTTGGGAACATCAAGCAGGTAAGAGGCATTGTACTCCTGCAAGTGTGACCTTGCCCATATTTAAAGGAAAACGTTAACTTTAATAATTTTAGAGTTCTAATGCTGCTAGTTAATTAAATATTATTGATCCCTCCTGTGGGTCTTGATATGGTGCTGTAAAAGTAACACCATACTTTGTCCTGTTTTCCACATGGGAGAGGATTTTGAGATGTTTTCCTTACTGAACCATTATCTGCACTTCCCTTTCCCATCCTGCACTGCCCCTGGGTGCTATTTTCCTGCTGTTAATTTGGAGTTTTACTCCATTTTTGCTCAGTGTGCACTTTTCCCAGTCTTTCTTGGGCTGTGCAAGCCAGTGTCTGGCTTTTTTGTGTGCAAACAACTGGAGAGAGTTTATCCTTCTCTGATATGGATTGAGTATGTCTATAGGAAACATCCACAGCCTTCCTGTGGGACGCAAAGCACCAGTGCATCACACCATCAGTGTTACTCAAATGCTGTGGGATCTTGCATCCCTTTTTGTTATAAAATCATTTTATTCATGGCTGTGTAATTAAGAAAAATGGCCTCCAACAAACTGTAATTTACCTATCAAGTAATGTGCAATATTTGTTCCTGGATTTGGGGTTTCTCTGTATTCATGCAGACTTAATGAAAATAAATCTGTAATATCCAGCAGGGCGTTAATGCTGAATTGCTGCTGTACGTATATTGCTGGAATTTAAACACGATACAAGAACCATAACCAGAAAGCTGGAGGTGTACTCTGCTTAAGTAGCTAATTAGATCTCTGAGCCTTGGAGTAACCTTTTCTGGGGTTTGTTGCTTTTTAGAAGGAAAATCTTTAAAACCTTCCTTCATAATCTAAGTGCTGAATGTGCCACAGAGGGCTACAGCACAGCAGTAAAAACCACACTATAATATTTGTAATATTACATTTACTGTGTTCAGTAACATTTATCACTGTCACAGTGATTATCTGCCTCTAATTAGGAAAGAGCAGGGAAATCTCTCAGCCCTGGTCACCACAGCAGGCAGGAGGTGACGGGGGAGGAGATCTGGTTAACCTTGTGTCTAAACCCCACCAGCAGAAACAACACTGTTCTGCTCAATCCATGTGGTTCTCTCCTAACACCTGCAAGATTCCAACTTACAGAAACTCATTAACATGCATTTTTTGAATTTCTGGTGCAAATTACCGTGAAGTGCCCTTCATCAGTTAAGAACAGCAAGTGTGTGCATCTTGTTGCTCAAGTTGTACAACATCCTCACCCTCCAAACCTGATGTGGGATGCAGCTGGGCTTCCCTGTGTGCTGTGAGATTGTCAGGTGCTCTGTGCCCCCTAGTCCCAGGGAGGAGCACGAGGCATTGTCACACGAGGCAGTTGTTTTACATGAGGCAGTCGCTGCATAGGTCAGTCACACTCAGGATGAAGAGGCAATGTGCATTGCTGATGACTACGTGGAAATTTTGGGTGATTGCAACCTGGCGTTCTCAAAATCAGGGACCAAAGATATCGCTCACCCCTCTATCCAATCTCCACATGTCTGCGGAGGTTCAGCCAGCATTGAGGGACATGGTGTGATGCCACTGACTTGCTAAGTAGAATTAAAAACAGCATTTTTCTTCTTTCTGTAATTTACGTAAAGTTATTCAGGCACAGAAACTCTCTGGTGAGAGACAGTTCATTGCAGTGAGTGAGAACACTGATCAGGACAGGTTCCACCCTTCCAGGGTAGAAGGTTTTTTGTAATATTTTTATACCTGAAATAACCCCAGCATTGATGCACTGGACTCAGCACATTTGTGTTTTGCCAGGATAGGTATTTCATTGAGGGCTGGTATAAGCTGTAGCAGCAAAGCTCATTTTATGGCCCTATAAATGGCATACGGACAAGTCAGATTTGCTGCTGTGGCTTGTCACAGCTGGACTACTATCAGCAGCCTTTTCCTAGCAGGCACCTATCTTCAATTTCGACTTTGTCCCTCAGCCACCTGTATAACCAGAAGACTTTTGAAAATCTTGGAATAACTTGCTGAAGGCCTTTTATCCATTACTGCTTTTGAGCATTTAATATTTAAATACCATTTTATCATCCTAATATTATTATTATTGCCTACACATCCTGCTGTTCCCTGGGGTCGTTATGAAGCTGACTAGGAGGGCCTGATGTCCTCTTTGCTTTCACCCTGATGCTGGTCCTGAGTGCATCACCCAGCACAGTGATGCTGATACATTAACAAACTCCCAGTTTAAATGTTCCCTCAGCACAGGGCAGAAAAAATGCAAAGCAAGATATATCCAGCTCTTCCAGTGACTATCAAGGAATGAAATATAATTTATATTTTTCTGGGGTAGTACTGCAAGTTGCATTGCTGTATGAAAATGCCGACAAGGCTACAATATATACCATTAGTAATGAGAATGGAATAAATTACCTCCAGATGAAATTTTAAATTGAATTGCAATCTAGTATCTCACTAATATATTACAATAATAAGAATATTAGGATGATTAAAATGTATTTAAAACCTAAGTCATCTGAAATACTAAGATCTGGTGCTGGATAAAAGGCCCATAATGTATATGTGTCCTGTTGATTCTCAGAAATGAGCAGGTAATTTGGTGATGTTTGCCTCCGTGGTGTCATAAAGCTCCTCTCTGATGTGTGCGTGAAGTGTTTGTTGTCAGTTTTAAATGTTTCTTCCCAACAACAGCAGTACTGGGGGCCACCTTAGGTAGAGTCATTAGCTTTAATATATTTTGCATAAGTCTACCAGAATACACAGGTAATGGTCACATGGAAAAACCTTAGTTGCTACCCAGTTTCCTCTGGGAGAGGACTGGGTACTCAGCATCAGAGCTAAAATCCTCTGGAGTGAGTGAGAGAGTTTTGTTGGTGTTGGTGAATTAGCTAAACTCGTTTATGTGCATTGGTGACTCTCCCTGGGTGACTTACCTGAGCACCACGGGATGTAGTTAGCCAGCCAGGAGATTGACTCCAATGTGGTGGAGTTTACTTTTGTTTGCCCTGGAGATTTGATGACTCACTTAAACAGCCCTGCCCTACGCCTTTGTAGAGCTCATGCAATTTAATCACCCATCATGCTAATTACTGGCAGGTAAAGCATTTGCTGGGAAAGCTTCAGGTAGGAAAAGTATCACACTGGCCCATTGAACCTGCTTTGTGCTTGGTACCTTGTCAGCTTCTTGTTAGCAGAAGTGCAACTGCCTTTGAAGTCAATGATTTTATATGTGAAATATATAATATTTTATATTTATGTAGGTCCTGAAATGGACTTCCGTGCTTGAGTTCAGTAGGAGTAAAGGGTGCAACTTCAACTGCATCCCTCAGGAAACTCAAGGACAATACACTGTGCTAGTAGCGCAGCATGGAGAATACTGGTCTCTTCCCACCCTCCACCTTCCTTCTTTACATTTTACCTCTGCACTGTAACCAAATAGACCATCTTCCATTGAGTAGTCCAGGAAAACGAGAAAAACTGTTCATCATTTGACTTCTCCAGTGCTATGAGGTTCAGTCCCTAGGCCAAGAAGCACAACAACCTTCTGTTGCCACAATCTATTATAAAATTTATTGTGCCTTAATTGATCTTTAATCATCCCAGCTTGGTTAGCTCTTATTTATTGCTGAGTAACTTGTACTCCAGAACCCATTGAAATAAAGCCTATTCCAGGAGAGAAATTGCTGACTGAAGACTCCTGCTGCCAGTCACAGGAGAAGCAGCACACTCAGAATCCCGTTAGATGAATGCCTGTGAAGGAAGAGCCAGCCTTCTGTGAATGGAAAGATAAAATGCAGTCATAATTTAAGCTGTTTGATATAGTAAACAGTTAGAATGTGTTTTGCAAATTCCTTACTGTCAGAATGAATCACTCCCAAGTCAGTCATTGCACAAAAAGGCAAAGCAAAAGTGTTTATTGTGCATTTCCAGCTGGGAATTCAACAGGTTTAGTGGGAAGCACCTAAACTGACATGTGCTTTAGGAGTGTGTAACCATGTGTGCATCTATAGATACAGGAATTCACACATTCATATACTGGGAACATCAGAGGCTACCAGTTCAAGAACTTGAAAAATCACTGATTTGCAGTAAGAAATAAGTAAAACAAATTGGATTGTGAGCAGTGGTAATAGCTCCAACCCCCTGGTTGTCAACAGACTTTGAATCCTTGTTCAGATCACTGAAGCTGCCTCTGTTGGAGCTAGAGGGGCAGCAGGAGGCTTTGGATCCAAGAGGAGAGCAGTGGGTTCTGTGGATGATGATCACAGAATTGCAGAACGTTGTGGGTTGGAGGGGAACTTAAAGCTCATCTTTTTCCAAACCACTGCCATGGGCAGGAACACCTTCCACTAGACCAGGCTGCTCCAAGCCCTGCCCAACCCGGTCTTGAACACTTCTGGGGTTGTGGCAGCCATCGTTCTCTGGGAAACATATGCCAGGGCCTCAGCACCCGCACAGGGAAGAATTTCTTGTAAGCATCTCAATGACACCTAAATCCACCCTCCTTCAGTTTAAAGCCATTCCCCCTTATCCTGTCACTCCATGCGCTTGTCCAAAGTCCCTCTCCAGCTCTCTTGTAGCTCCCTCTAGGCACTGGAAGGGGCTCTAAGGTCTTCCTGGAGCCTTCTCTTCTCCAGGTTGAAGAACCCCAGCTCTCTCAGCCTGTGATGGCTTTAGTGGAATGGACAGAGCACTGGTCATGGAGAGAGGAGATGCAGTACTTGAGATGGGAGAAGAGGACTTCATAGGAGGTCAATAGGGACAAGGCTTTGAAATTATAATATGGTTTCAGAAGGAGCCATGAAAGGGCAAATGAGGCAAGAAAAGAGGAGAGGTTGGGAAAAAGATGAAGCTTTCCACTCCTGCCCACCCGCTGTGGGACTGTGGGTACCCATATGCCTTGTGCATGAGGCTGGGAGCAGAATCCGCTCATTGCTTCCCATAGAGACTTTATTTCCAATTCCACCTTTGCCAATCCAAATCCATTGGAGCTGAAATGCTCCATGCCAGGAACCTGCTGAAAATGAATTTGTAGTTTTTATTTGCTTTCTGGAAACTGTGTGAAAAATTGCTCAGCAGCTTGTGGCAACAAGATTAAAAAAATGCCCAGTGTTTAGTCCCTGCTACAGAAAAAAAATCTTATTAGTACTACAGTGTGAAGGTTTAATACTGGATGTTTTGCAGTATTGGATTTAAACCTGGCAGTTGGGCTGCACTTGGAGTCAGGTATCTCTCTTCACCTTAAAGCTGGATTTAGAAATGAGCTGAAGGGACCCACTTTTGTGGTGTCCTGATGTCCTCGGTCTGCACTGCATAAACAGCAGAGAACCCTGCCAGCTGGAGAGCCTGACCTTTAGGATTACAATTAACTCCTTGACCCTCTGCCTTTTATTTCAGCTTTTCTAGTGAGCAAAAAGTTTCAAGGCTTTAATTTGTAAAAAGCCTGGGAGCTAAGGAACACAACAGGGAAGAAAAGAAAGAATTGTGGCTTTGTCCTCTGAGGGGGAGGCTGACCCTTGTGTCCTATCAAATTTAGTCCTAAATATGTTTTACCTTTATTATAAAATGCCCTTCAGCTGGCATAGGAGCTCCTCATGCTCTGAGCTAATGCATTCAACAACACGGGCTGTTCAAGGTGAGAATTGAATCTTGTTGCCCCTTGACAGAGATGGAATAATAGTGTAATGCAACAGAACATTTTTGAAATACTAATACTTGCCACCTGCAACTTAATTTTTTTTTTTCTTATTGCCTTTTTTATGACATTTCACAGTCCCATAGTCTCAATAGATGGATCTGCATCATAAAAATGACACAGCGATGATTTAAGGAGGATAGTCAGGCTGAGTGAAACGGATGGAGTGCTTTAAGAGTGTCAGTTTAGCACCTATTACATAGGGTCAATGTTCATTTTCAATACATCATTAAAGCATCCTGCTAAATCACTCAGAAAATGCTCGTGTTCTCCTTTTGAGCCACCGTGTTAGATTACAGGGATAATGAAGTGTAACTGCACATAAATGGCAGTATTGCACAAGCATATTTTATTGTTTTCAGGGGCACTGTTTTAGGTTGTTCTGAATATGAAACATTAAAAAATCCACAATGAAATACTAAGTACCTCCTTAGGTGATAGTTCCCATACTTATGTTTGCAGTCAGCTACCAGCTCCATCAAATTTGATAATCTAGTGAGGTAATTTTCCCACTCTATCAGTTTTACAATATACAGCGTTCACTAAACTAATATCAATAAAATCAAAACTACCCTCAGCCTAGTAGCTAGTTCTTAAATTACATTACAGAAGATGTATTTCTGTTATTTTGAGAAGAACCTGGGAAGCCCAGTTATTTCAATAGAAGTTACTTTGAAGGTCATTTCAAGGGCAGGACGATCTTTGCTGTCTCCAAGTGGTATTACCAGAGCAGAGACTCAGTGATGCCTCTGTCTCAATTAAAGTTTTGATTATCAGGTTAAAGTTAAAAGTCAAGCTATGGTAAACAGGAATCATGACTTACAGACATAAAATGTTAAATCTTTCGATAAGTCATTGTAATTTATTCCTAATGCTGACCCTTTCTGTGATACATGCTGGCGAACACTTGGTATGAACCTGGAGTCCATGGATAGCATATACAAATACTGAAAATATTTACTTCTGTTGTACTGAAACAGTGAGCACAAAGCTGGCTTCACCCTAGCAGGGAGAGAAAAAAATGTCAGCTCCCCTCAGGGCTATAAAATATTTATTTACTTTTATTGCATTTTGTAATGGAAAACATGGCTTTTATTTACAGAAAGGTGATGTAAGTGTGTCCTGAGGCACCTGTTTTTCATCCCACCTAATCCAGGACATCTGACTGAGGGGTTTAAATTAATACCTTGATTACTTTGGGCTTTCACTGCCTCCACAAGTCAGAGATGGGTACCTCCGACTTTTTCTGTGTTCATTATGGAGGACACTTCCAGTTTCAAAGTCCTGACTTGTAGATCACATCTATTAGGAGCCACCTACTCTGTTGTTTTGGATAGTGTCATTTTGGTGTATTATAAATGGTAACAGATGAAGGCAGAGTGAGCTGGGATATGGAAAAGGGAGCTTTGAGGATATTGTTATGGGCAGCTGCAGGAGCAGGCTGAGGAAGAGGCAAGAGCTGTGGAGAAGGCACAGACTTCGACAAGATCTGGCTGGTAATTGGGCTGTATTTTCAGGAGAGCATCGTTTTGCCCTGTTTTTTTCTGGTTGTCTTTTCCTTACATAGAGCTTCAGTTGTGGGGGTCATGTAATTTTCCTAACATTGTTCTGCACCACTCCAGGTTAGTGCAGAGATCCTCTATGTCTGCAGACAGAAAGGACCCACACAGGCAGAGCCATGAGAGGCTTTGTGGAGAGTAAGAATCACGATGGGAAAGGCTCCAGGGTGGATGTGGAGCAGATGAATGGAGCTGAAGGTGGCACTCATCATTGTGACGTGGAGCTGGAGAGGGTGGAGGAGCCTTCCAAGTCAGCTAATGATGCAGGCATTGCAGGATTTTTAATGCTTCAGTTGGGAAATTCCTACCATTAATGAGACATTTGTCCTAATGACAGGCTTACTTTAGAAAACGTTCAAAGCTAATAACTATACTCGATAGTGAATATTGAGTTTTCTCCATTCACCTGTAAAGGATTGTAAAAGACTTTTATCCTACCGCCAATAAAGTGTTCAGCAAGCCATATTCTCCGCTGCTCAGCTCCTCCAGACCCTTCCTACCTGGACTTGCAGGGAAATGTTACTTGGGAAGGTGCTGGTTTGCAAAACAAGGAATAGTTTTGCAAAGAAAGGGTACTTGAGGAAATGCTTTTTCCCACTACAAGTGTGATCTGCAATGGGAACTTGTTATGTGAAGAGCAGAGGGTCGTATTCCTGATCTTTGTTCCCAAGAGCTGCAGGTATTTAAGCACATGGTATTCATTCTTTTTTCCATGTGTTTGAGCATCCTTTCAGGAAGGAGATCGTGGTTCTTCTGTTCTTTTTCTAGGATCAGGTCCCAGCCACAGTTCAAGGTTGGCACAAGTCCCCTGTCCCCTCTTTCCCCCACCTTCTGATCTGTGAGGAATAAGCCCTTCAGCATGAACTGGGGTTGGGCAGCTCCCTGCAGTCCAGGTGGGGTGAACCTTCATTTGGGTCTAAGGAAGGACATTACATTTGTATTTGTGGAACAAATTACTTTCCACAAAGTCAGTAGAAGGGGTCTCCTGAGCTGTGGAATTTGGTCCTGATTCAGAGACAATTTCTTGTCTTTTCAATTTATTTTCTAGCCTTCCCTTCAGAAACAAGGCAGTACTCCTTCCATATTCTTGAGTTAATTGCCTGAAAAAATTTTTTTTAGATCTGTTTGTTTTATTTTGTGAAGCTGCTCTGAGTTCTGAAGTCTGCCCATATTTCCTTATTATAGCACTCTCTTACGCCTTGGAAGTGTGGCAATATATCAGTGTTATCAGGTCTCCAATTCTTTAACTTTTTGAAAGCTTCGGTGGACAGTTTCAGTATTTTCTTCTTAAGTTAAGAGGAAATGTCCTTTATTTATGCCCTACCCTCAACCTTTCTGGTCTTGGGCTCGTTCTAGGGCTGTAGTATCTGTTTGACAGAGCAGTGACGCTGCTCCTTGCTGTGACCACGTATAGATAGCAATGAAAAAGAGAAGTCACAAGGTTTTGTTTTTTATCTTATGGCATGATAGCTTTGCTTTGACTTTCTTGCTGTGCACTACCTGGTGGTCTTACAGGTTTCTGTTCAAAATAGATGAAATAAATTAACACGTCCTGCTGAGAGCTGCACAAATGCCTCAGTCAGCAGCTGCTCCCACCACAGGGTCTGTGGTTGGGGCTGGTTATTTCACCTTTGCCTGCACTGAGCAGCACCTGATTTCTGCACCTGCAGCTTCTTTGTCACACAAGATTTCTGGAAGACAGCTCTAGTCTTCTTCGTGGTTTAATCTATGGCCACTCTTCAGGAAACCCCTTGACCTCAGTGGCCTCGAGTTGTGCCAGGAGAGGTTTAGATTAGTTATTAGGAGAGAATTCTTTATGGAAAGGGTTGTCAAGCCCTGGGACAGGCTGCCCAGGAAAGTGGTGGGGTCACCATTCCTGAAAGGGTTCAAAAAACATGTGAATAGGGTACTTGAGGACATGGTTTAGTGGTGAATATGTGGTGGTGCTGGGTTGATATTTGGACTTGATGATCTCAGAGGTCTTTTCCAATCTTAACAATTATATGATTCTAGACCTTAGCGGTTTTCTATTGCACGGAGAAGGGACACCACTTGCCCCAAGTCCAGCAAGTCCAGCTCCACATTTCTCCCGCCAACCTCATGGATGGCTGTCCCCAGGACAGCACTGGCCATGGCTCAAATCGTGATTTATGAAGCCAAGGACCCCAAGGGAGCTGCAGCACCTCTGTGGGAATTGGCCCAGCCATAATGGTGTGTACAGCGGTAGCCCTGTCCCACAAAACTGGTTGTTGAAGCACCTGGAGCACAGGAGCTCCTATGATAAATACAAAGAATTTTAAGTATTACCTTGAGACTTACTATACCATCTGGTTTAACTGTTCTGGCATTTTACTGACAGGTCAAAGACAAAAGGTGTTCTGTAAAGCAGCACTGCACTTGCTCAAAAATGCTGTATCTGAAGCTTTTTAAAGGATTATTTTTCAGCCTGTTGTAGACAACACTGTACACACATCATACCCTCTAACTGTAGCTCTCAAACATCTCCAAACCTTTGAACCAATAATTTGTGTGATGCATCTTGTTATTTCTGTGGATAAGCTTGTTCCACAAATGATCTTGAGGTGAATTAGTCATAAAAAACTACTATACCTCATTTAGTACAAACAAAAGAGCCTGAGCATTGGCATAATTTCATTGTAGAGGTTCAGACATAGTCTGATGGTGTGGATAAAGCAGCCCTTGTACCTTGTCTGGTACCCTTGTACCATAGCTCTTCTCCAGTGAAACTCAACTGAACTGAAATGTTGTGGCCTGATTCATATACATCCCTGCATCTGAATGTTACACCACTGTAAAACAAGATACTAGGGGATAAAATTTTAAAGGTTGGTCATAAAAAGGTAATAAATGGGGATATACAAAAGGCTGATGGGAAACTTCATTTATTTCCCTGAGTTACAGATGACCCCATAACTCATGAGTGTTAGAGCGAGGCGGAGTTATGAAAGTCATGAAAGGTCATCAATAACAAGTGGAAATAAATGAGTTAGTCTATTGCATTTTCTGTTTGTGTGCATCACTCAGTGATAAATGTGGCAGCGATGTTGGGATGATGAGGCTGGGAGGGAGCCCAGGAGGAACAGAGCACCCCACAGCAGTGCTGCTGGGACCCCACCCTCCCTAGGACACAGGGCCATCTTCTCAATGAGAAGTGGGGATGAAGAAAAGCTTCTAGCTGAAGTAGAAATTAGGCAATAAAGGTGCCAGCACAGCAAAGAAGGTGATTTTTTGTCCTCGTCCTATGGACGATGTTGCCGTGGGGTGGCACATCCTGTTTTTCTCTTGGGAGGGGGAGCTTGTCTTCAGAGCACATAGAAAAGCTGAGCAAGGATCAAAAGATTCCAGCAATACCAGCTCAGATGACTTAATAGTGTAATGTAACAGCATGAAGGTGCAGAAAGTCTTAAGCTGACATTGTTAGGCTGTAAATTCAGTGGCTGTGTATTTTAGCCCAGCCCCCAGTCTCCTCTCAGGCTGTTCTTTCAGGTTCGATGGTAACTGTCCCCACTCTGCCCTTCTGCAAACCCCCACAGAAGCCATGGCCAAAACAGGGTGTGACTATCACTGAGAGCTCACACCTTGCTCACATTTCAAGAGGAGCAACCCAAGGAGGCAGCTGTGTTTACATGGCTCTTCTACCCATAATGGGATTATAAAGTAATCTCAGAGAGGCTGGAAAAGTAACCTTGGGAAATAAGGCATGTGTCTGGTTCTGGTTCAGATACGCCGCGTAACTGCAGCTAAATAACGTCTGTCTCTGCTTCACCTCACCATCTGTAAAGCAAGGATTTTTACATTCTTTCCATAAAGGAATATTACTGGGGAGAGAAAAAAATCAAACTATGAATTGTGCAGGTATTCTTGTCCTGGTGAGCCAGCCACAGAGCAGTACTCAAATGGAAAGGCACTAGAGGAAGCTAAAGGAACAGTATTTTGATGAGTCAGTTAAAGAGCCAGCATTCTTCCTTGCTGACAGAGGATTGAACTTCAAAATTTGGTTAGAAGGCATGTTTTGCTGACAGTACTGTCTTTCAAAGGACATGCAAAATCAAGACCTGACCATCTGCAGTCATTTAAGATTCACCCATAACATTTTTTGTAATAGAAGGGTTGTTAACCTTGACATCCTGGGCAAATGCCAGCTCCTCCCACTCGGTGTCGGTCATCAAGCATAAACTCCCATCCTCTTCTCTCATGAAATACTCTTTTGAGTTCTTGGACATTGGATGCTGTTCATGCCTCAAGCAAGTGCAGGTTTGTGTCTCCCACTGCAAGTTGCAGCAAACCATAAGATTCAGTGATATGATCCACATAGTCCTGAAGTGAGACCACTTCAGACCTAAAGTCTCCCCAAGACTGTGTCCACAAGAGACTGTCCCATGCAGGTTTCTCCTCCCCTGCATAAGTAGTGTTCTGGCAGATGTGACAGCCAGACTTCTCCTTGGAGTGGTCTTCAAGGATGTACAGGGCTGATGTGCCTTTCATTAATGGGAGATTAGGAAGAAGGGATCTCCTTGCTTTTTACATCCAACCTCTGTAACACTGCAGGAGAAAATGATGCTTTACCCTTAAACACATAACAAATTCTGGTGAGCAGTTCACCCCTTCAGGTATTGCTGAGAGAAGAAGGTAGGTTAACCAAGTGTCCACACCACAGTAGGCAGCATCACAAAAGATCAGCATTTCTGTGCCTCTCTGTATGAAAATATTGGGGAGCACTGTTGCACCTGTGTTAGCGTCCTTGGCTTTTCTCGTTCCTTCAATCACTGTTATCCGTAACTTGGAAATAGAGGCTCCATTCAAGCTGAAAGGAGCAGTTCTGCTGCAGTTTATGAATGTTTTGTTTGCTCAAACATCTGAAATATATTACTCTGAGTCGTTGAGAGCCTTTTTTCACAGTATGTCCCTGACTTCATCCTTGATGTTTCCTATATTCACATTGCTCTTGATTTACACTGGGAGTTGATGATTTGCAGTGCATTAAGTGAGACAGTCGTCTTTGGCAGGGGGATTTAAAATTACAGGCATAGCTTTAGGTGGGGCAAAGGACAGGAGTGCCTGTGGAAGTCAGCCTTTGGTGCACACATTGAGGTACCACTGATGCTTTTCATTTTCAGGAATAGGTACAGACCTGATCCTGCACTTCTGGTGAGGTTTATCAAGCATTACCACAACCCTGCTGGTCTGTAAGCCTGTGTAATCCAAGCACTGCTTTGCAGATGTCTGAGGGATTTTTCCTGAAAAGTTCACCTTGCCCATGGTCGGAGGTGAGGTTTGCCTGACTCATGGCAGGAGCACTGTCATCTCCTTCTTGTAATGAAATGGTGGTGGAAAATGACATCCTCCTTAATCTGACCTGGACTAAAAAGTGGTGCCTCTCGGCTTTTGGCACTGGCTGGAGGCATTTTCACTTAAAGGATGCCCTTTTTATAGTATCAGAGGCAATCTTTTCTATTTGGCAGTTTTCTAAAATGCCAAATGTGTTGGCATTTTGCTGCCTTTCTCAATGTAGTCTTAGTAAGGGGAATGGAGAAAATAGCAGAAAATATAGAGAAATTAGGGTTTTGGCAAAAGATGAAGCATAAGTGTAAGACAAATGAAAGAATATTTATGTCACCTGTTTAAATAGCACAATCTAGCTAATGCTGGTTAAATCCCTTTCATCTAGGGTTAACCACTGACAGGAACATTTACTCATGCACCTGGGGTCTTGCCAGAGAGAGAAATCCCAAATACTTGTAGCTGAGTTGGTCACCAGAGTGAAAAGACACGAAAGCAGAATTCAGCAAGAACATATAAACAATTCTTCCCATGCTAATTTGTGACTTTTTTGGGGGTTTGTCAGGAACAGCTCAGCTCAGCTTTCCAGCTCAGGAGCAGGGAGACAAGGTTTGCTCTGCTCAACACAAGTAATTTTTCCTAGCTATGACTTGATTTCCCATTCCATCTTCTAGCTTTGTTGCATATTTTCGTTGCAGCTCTCTAGCGCATGAGCTGCATTTCTAAAATATTTTTAATATATTTTTGAACACAGCTTTGTCCTGTGAAGCCCTGACCTTTGATGTCTGTGGCTCACATGTAAAATCCAAACCAAACCCTGTCAGGCATCATGTGTGGCACTGTAACAGCATTGGGACTAATGAAATAATAGCTCCATAAATTACCAGTAATTGTTTACCCAAATTAATAATAACACAGTTGAGCCAATTAAGAATGTAGAATTTAAGATTACTTTGAAGGTATATAAGCCACAAAGGACTACACATCAATTAAAATACAGCAGAAGGTGTCGCGTCAACCGTTGGGCTGCCCGGGTGGCCCTGGGACACGACACTGCAGCCAAGGGGGATAGGCAATAAATGCCTGTCTTTCGCCGAGGCTCAGCGCTGGGCTCAGTGGGAACCCCGTCCGCCTTAGCGCACCCGATGGAACGGGCTCCGGCCTCGGTCGATTAACCGGCGGGGATAAAGGAAGGAGAGAAGGGAGATTCTCTTTGAAGCAGACTGAAGCATTTATTTCCAATCTTGGTGGGGGCGAGAATATCAAGGGACAAAGGAACGAACACTGGGTTTTAAGGAACAGAAAAAGGGGAGGGGTTTACAGCATTGTCCAATAGGGAAAAACAAAAGGGGAGGAACTAAGGTACAGACAACCAACCACAGAGCCAGAAGGGAGGAGACAACCCAAGGGAGCCAATCATAAGCCAAAGAGAACAGAACTTTCTAGAACTGGAGGAGGAGACGGGCTTAGAGTGACATAAGGAAGGAGGCCTTCTGGCCAAGGATCCGCCTACCATCCGTCCCTCTGGGCGGATCCACCTGCCCATTGGACAACAGAACTTGGAGGGACAGGAGGCGGACCCCAAGCGGGCCAAGGCGCACCGCCACAAGAAGGCTTTTCACTGCATGCCCTGCAGGTATGTGTTATATCTTAGTGAATGAATATCATGTTATATTTGTGGAAATCATTTCATTAGCAAAGCCATGATTTACACAATGGATAATAAATACTGGCATCTACAAGCCAACCACTGATCTTATTAATGCTTGTGTTGGCTGAGGGTTTTGCATTGGAAATTTTTAACTTTGGCGTTATCATCATGAGCAGTAACTACACTTTAATGTTGATTTCAGTAATTTTCTTGTCACCAAGGTTTTACTTAAATAAGATATTACAAAAGCAGTTGAGCCATCAGTGCTGATATTCTGTGCAAGGTAGTGGCTCTTTATGATGTACTAATTTGTATCTGACTTTTGGTGAGTAAATGAATATATTGTGGATGTTGTTTCTGTGTCTCTGCATAAACGAGACACAGAGTAAGACCTGGTTGGAGCAGGTGAGGAATGCTCATGTTCAGGCAGGAACCATCTCTGAGGATGGACACCATTTAACCATTTCTGTGATATGGTTGTTGTGATGTGCACGTGGCCATGCATTCTGAGAGAATTTCTGGACTCTTCTTCACATTAAGCACGTATTATTTCTTGGAAAAACAGAGCATCTGGTTGACAATATTTGTGATGAGTGCTGTGCTAAAGATCTTAAAAAGAAACTATCCCCAGACTCTTGATGTGATGAATATTGTTATTTGGGGTGTTTGGCATATCGTGGCTATGCTGGCAAATAACTTAGCATTAAACAGTCTTTCATTTGGCTGACTGGGTTTCTGGTCTCTTTTGAATTAAATATATATTTAAAGATTGTGTTTATGTTTAATTTATAGACTTAATCAACAGTAATTTCATTATATATAGTGCACTGTGCATTCCTCAAATGTTCAGTTCGTTGAGCTGATTTTAATTTGTGATCATTGAATGTAAACAAGGTACAATCTACTGCAATCAGCCTAGAAAGTCAGTATTAACAGCCCTCACCAAAATGGTGAGATCTAGGATCCTATTCTTTCAGTACAAGAGGAATCTCTGTGCTGTGGTCTTTAATCGCTTGTATAGGGAGAAGGTGGTGGGTAGCACAGAGCCATTTAATGTCACACACAAAGAGATTACGAGATAAAATTGATGGCAATTGAGAAGGGAACAATTAAAAAATAGGAAAAAAATAAAATACTATTTTCACGGGAAGAAGGAATGGAAATGTACCCATTAGAGAGAAGTTGTAGCTGCCCAATTGCTGGAAATGTTCAAGACCAAATTGGATGGAGGTTGGAGCAACCTGGTCTAGTGAAAGGTGTCCCTGCCCAGGACAGGGAGGGTGGAACTGGATGCTCTTTAAGGTCCCTTCCAACCCAAGGCATTCTGTGCTTCTATGGTTCTATGATTTTAAATACTCTTGGTTGGAAGAGTTGATGAAACACATGTTGAAGGAGGCTGGTGGTCTGGAGAGCAGAGGTGGGCTGAGCACTGGAGGGGTGGGCACAGCCCAAGTGGGGCCAAGTTCTGAGTTGCAAACTCAGGTGCAGAGTGCACAGACTCAGGGAAAAGCTTCTTGGGTTTTGGCAGAGAAATTCCTTTGGTGAGAAGTGGTGGAGGTTGTCCCTGCAGAGGCAGGAGCAGGACCAGGCCATGCTTTGTTCCATCAGCCTCTGCTGGACCTGGGAGACATCAAATCCAGAGGTGATACAAGAGCTGTGCTGTGGCTGTGGGAAAGGGAGGTGGGGACCAGCTCTCCATGGGATGAGTGGTGAGGGCTGTCAGTCACAGTTACAGTCAGTGAGGTGGGGTGACTGAAGATCAGCAGGAATGGGAGATTTTGGACAGGTTGGAGCTGGGAGCAGGCTGAGCAGAAACAAGGCAGAAGGGCTAAAAAGTCCTTTATGGCAAATAATCCCGCTCTGAGGCCACATAACTCAGCTAAAGCAAACATGTCAACGGTGCTCACGAGCGTTTCTGAAGACAATTTAATGGCGAATGGTGTTACAGAAAAATCCAGGGAGCAATGAATCATTTCTGCCTTCAGAGCTGCATTTGAATAGTTGAAAATAAGGTTGAGGATATAAGATAAGAAAAATAAAATTGTTGAATAGCTGCTCTCTAAATAAGTCCTGTCTGTTCTGTGCAAACCTGGTATACGCCAACAGAATGAGAAAGGTGCTGGGCAACCCAGGTGATGGAGGCTGTCACCACTCCCCGCTCCTGCAGCTGCTTCCCATTGCAATCAGATTGTTCTTCTAGTGCCAGGGGGTTTTATGTGACATAAGACTTATAAGCCTGAATGATAAAGAACAGCTTCCATAAATCATTTTGTTCTGCAGATGTAAAAGTTTCAAGATGCTGATGTCAGTTGGGTACACAAAGTACAACTAGCCATATTTTGCCAGCATATCTTGCTTTTCAATATGCTTTTTAATATGGTAGTCTGGGTGATTTGTTTTTCCCGTTACTTTCAAGGATGCAGCATTTATCATTTCTTTATTGGAATTCAACTTTCTTACAGCGGAAGCTTCAAGTCTCAGCTTCAAAGTATTTTAGTGTAATTAAATTTCAGTTTTATATGTGGATTTTATCTGGGAACCTCAGAGGGGCTTTAATGAGAAATCCAACATGCTTGTGGTTATTTGTGTGACCCCTATTATCATGGTTCCAAGAAATCTTTTCAAACACCTTATTCCTAGAATGTCCTGGAGAGGTATTTCGTATGGGAGAAACTGAGGCAGAGTAGGGTTCAGCTGTCTAGGCAAAGATTAAATCTGCTTCTCCTGCTATGACTACAGCTTGACACTCTCTCTGGAGCTCTCTGCAGAGATTTCCACTCCACTGAAGAAGCCACCTTGGTGTCTGTACTTACCCACTTCTTGCTGGTCCCTTCCAAACCTTTTGTTGTCCATCTTGATTCCAAGTCTTGTTCCAAGGTCCCAGCTGCCTGCCCAGCATTGCACTGGAGCTCTGATGAATTACCCAGTTAAAGGGTAAACCCTCTGCAAGGGTTTCTGTGGAGAAGGGTTTAAGCAGGACAAAACCTGCCCACAGCTAACAATGCTCTGTTTCCGGCTGATAGCAGGAAACCAGGAATTTTCTTTAAGAGCTGTTCTTTGCTTTTTGCCTTCCCTGCACCATCCTCTCCAGAAAGAAATATTATTGAATTACCTGGTTCTTTGCAACTCACTGCTGTTCATCTGCACATTCCTGACTTTCTCCTAAACTTCAGTCAGGTGGTTCTGAATAAGGGAAGGACATATTGAGAGTGCTCATGCGGAAGTTTTTACCAGCTCATGTATTTTGAATATGCAAGATGTTATCTGGATAAATGTTGCTGCAGAGCAACCTTGCTGTAACCTTGCAGGATCCTCTCTAGCCAAATTTGTGCTGTTTATGCCATCTCCAGATTGGTACATCATTCCAGCACACATTAAACTGGTCACCTTCCAGGGCAGGACCAGCAGCACCTCAGGATGAGAAGAAATGCATCACAGATGGTTTGGGTTGGAAGGGTCCTCAAAGATCATCCAGTTCCAAACCCCTGCCATGGGCAGGGGCACCTTCCACTAGACCAGGTTACTCCAAGCCCCATCCAACCTGAAGTATCTCAGGTTGTGTCTTGGAATTGGTATGAGCACAGAAGAGCGGAATCCTTGCATTTATTAAGCATCCTGAATGCAGCTGTAGTCAGGAAAGATGCAAAGTCCAGATAATCACCACAGCTAAATTTTCAGTCATCCATAGAAAGCAATGAAAGCTCCATGAAAAACATTACTAATGCTTTTTTACAACTCCGAAGGTTGTAAAATCAGCTCTCCCTGATTTGGTTGTTTATGAGTGCAGTAAATGTGGGAATATGAAAGAAATATGATTTTAAAGGCTTGGGATTTTGTTTACAAACCCTTAATCTGAGGTTTAGAAGAAGTGCATGGTTAGTTTCTAGGATCCTTGTTTCCTGGTTCATTCATTTTTCTGTGTATCACATTCATTGCATAATGCTGGCCAGGAGCTCAAAGGAAAATGGACAGAGTGATGACTCAGGGGTTTTAAATTATATGTGAATATTTCTTGAACCCTAAATACACCTACTTTTTGCAGTAATTTACGTACATGTCTTAGTGGTTCCCACAAGTCATGCTGAACTTAATGTTCTGACTGTATTTCCATGATAAACCCTAGGGGTTTATAGAGAATCCGTAAAAATTCACTCCAGGGAGAAACTTGGCATGCCCCATCCTCCACCAGAAGCTATCTTCTTCTGCCTTAAATCAGGTATAAATCAGTTCAGCTGTTGCAACTTAGAAGAATTACAAAAATAGGTTTAGTGGTTTCATATGGGTTTTTTTTGTTCTGAAACTCTGAAAGACTGTAGTTTAAATATAGGTGGTGGCTGTTTAAAGTCTCATTGCTCTGACAGAACCTGCCTGTGCTAAAGAGTTCTCAGTCTCAAAGCTAAGGAATTTCTGGATTGGGAGAAACTTTTTAACTCCTAAAAATGCTGAAATAAAACTTTTAAAATAGACAACTGTTGCTTTTGTGGCAATGTAACAACTGATGCTAATTGTGTCTTACAGTTCCAGTAGGATAGAAAATGTGAAATTCAGAGAGCAGCTGCAACACCTCACATCTGTTCTTTATTTTTTGGTGGGGTCAGTTAATTCTGCTATCCCACAATTATTTGGAGAGAGGCAGAGGAGGACTTTGTAGTGTGATTTTGACTGTTTTTAAGAAAAAGAGACAAGTGTTTTGAGTCTCGTGTTAAACTCATGTGAACAGGTTGCCCAGAGAAGCTGTGGCTGCCCCATGCCTGGAAGTGTTCAAGGCGAGGTTGGACAGGGCTTGAAACAACTTGGTGTGGTGGAAGGTGTCCCTGCCGAGGGCAGGGAGGGTGGTGATGCCTTAGGTTTTAACTTTTATATTTTTCAAATCCTGTACTGCTTAGTGTGTAACTCTGAAACTTCATACAGCCTGTTAGCGACTGTCCTCTCATGCTGGTTAGACATAACAAACCCTCTCTGGGCCTGAACTCAAGGTCACCTTGTTGTCCCAGGCCCCAAAATGTGTAAACTAAAGCTTCTGACAGGAGATGCAAACTTGGGGTAATTACATCATTAACTGAAGTTATAATTGTAGAATTAACCCTGATATGCAAATGGACCAAACTTACAACAGTGTGAAGAACCCATGACCCAGCGTCCATCTTGGGTGGTGACTTTTGACTCCCAGGGTGTACCTTTGAAGGCCCTTCAAATAAATACCTACTTTTATTCTCTTATTTTTGTCTAGCCTCTGTTTTCAGGTTAGCCACTTCAAGGCATCAGTGGAACGAGATGAACTTTAAAGTCCCTTCCAACCAAAACCATTTTGGGATTCTGTGACTCCCAGAAGGAATTCTGAGAACCTGTTAGACCATTAGCAATTTTACTTTTCAGATTACTAAACTGGCTGGGGAAATGCATGGCTGCTACAAACTCAGCAGGACACTCTTGGTACAACATGGGAATATTTTATCAGATATTAATCATATCAACATTGCTCTCAATCTGTGGGAAATAGGAATTTAAAATAAAAACAAATGCTTTTATGTAAACTGTTCTCTAAAATAGAGTACTTATGCCTATTTACATAATGAATTCATCACTACCCTCAGGAGATTAGATAATTAAGCACTGAACAACTTATATTTATTCATGTACTTTCAAGAATGAATTAATTATCCCTTCCTGCAAAAACGCAATGTTCTCCCTCTGATTAGTAGCAGGAGGACAGTGATGGGATTTTGTGATGGAAAGTGTGTTGCTTGTTTTCTTTTTTTAAAAAAATGAAAACAAATTGATCATTAGGATAAGGTACGTAAAAAAGCTGTGTTTGGTTAAAAGTCAATATAAACAGTTTTTAGCAAATTTATTAGCAAAGTGAATACGCTTGATACAAATTCATATGGGAGAGCTGGACTTCTTTTCTTAAATATGTATGATCTTTGGAAGGACTTTGTGTATAAGTTAGGTAATTGTTTAAGCAGCTGTTTGGACAGAGTTTGGCTCTCAGATGTGACAGCTCCAGTGCAGGTGGCTTGGAATTACTCACCTGAAGATTCTCTCTAGTCAGTTCTTGGGAGCAGATCACCAAGCCAGGCAGGGTGACCCAGGATCTCAGGTGGGCTCAGGAGGGGATTGAGGCGCCCTCTCAAACATGGCACCATGTTGCAATCCAGTTTAAACCCAGAAGAGCAAAGAAGACTAAGTCTCTGTGTATAAACTGGAAAGAACTTAGAAGGTTCAAAATATACCCATAAAACATGATTAAAACCAAACGAGGTTAGATGTTGGTGCCAAAATATTGATATGTTTTATTTAATAGTAAAAGAGGCAAAGAGAAAGAAAGAGAAAAGAAAGAGAGAAAGAAGTGGGGGGGGAGGGGTGGTTGAGGGGACAGGGAGAGAGTGACAGGGGTTAGGTGGAAGCATATCACCCTTCCAGAGGTCCCAGTGATGTCTCGTTGCTTCCCTCCATCTGGTCTTCTGGTGGTGAGGGTGCCCCGACACCACGCCGCCCCACACGCCACCACGCACCGAAGAGTATAGAATCCCACGGATTAATACATGCTTTGGGCCAGGTGGGAACAACCAGGTGCCTCCCTTGCAGGGGGCCAGTTTGTCACAGTCCCTTGCAACACTGTGGGTCTGTTGCATCATCTCTGGTGCAGGGTCTGGGGACCCCTTTGGGGGCCCTTTGATGGGCCATGACACCCCCTCTGCTGTCCTTCACATGGATGTGGCTTTTTCCCTGGGTGAAGGGCCCCTCATCTGGGCTCCTCTGCACAGCGGAGGATGGGCAGTCACTGCGCCTCTGGCCAGAGGCTTTTCCAGCACACACCCAAAGCCTCTCTCCCCCCACCTTTTGGTTGGAGAGTCTGTTCGAGCCTGGCAGCTGATAGCCCTGGGGCTGTGGTCTCCACTCCTGAGGTGTTAAGGTTGTGCTTTGTGAATGTCCCCAGCCCTGAGTTGTTACTTTATCTTATCTTCATCAGCGAGAGGTGATGGGCCTCTCAGACCCCCATTCAGGGTGTGGTAATCTTCTCTGCAGCTTTTGTAATACAGTTTTAGAAGTCCTTCATGAAAATGTTTGTCATAAACGATAATATTTCAGTCTCTGACACACCAGCCTCCAAATCTGAGGTTCAGGAGATCTGAATTGATGCTCAGATGCTCTCAAATCCAACTGTTGGAAATTATGCTCATCTTCCCCTGGGGCATTTCGTCACTCTTCCTGGGGGGAACATGCAGGTATTTCATAGAAACAAGACAGTGTGGTCTGTGTGAAGTCCTAATCCCCTTAGAGGCTGAACCAAACTCTGACAGTAAATATTTTTTTTCAAATTATGCTTTATTTTATGCTGCATATTCTCATTATATAAATAATCTACTACTCTGAGCAACCTGGTCTAGTGGAAGTTGTTCCTGCCTGGGGAAGGGGGTGGGCAAGATGAGCTTTGAAGGTCTATTCCAACCCAAACCATTCTATGATATGTCATCAGTAGCATATTATGGACACAGTTGCTGAAGAAAAGTAAAAGGTATCATAATATTTAATTATTTCAATAATTGCTTTTCTCTTACAGTTGTTCTAAGTCATGGTCACATGGCCCAGATAGGGATGAGAGGTGGGGTCTTCTCCTCTACCACCACACCAGAGCTGGGTGTCGTGAGGACTTGCACACATTTGTTTTGAATTCCACAACAAGACAGGGCATAGCTTCAAATGTAAGGCTGGGACCCACCTCGGGGAGTCATAGCCTGTGGCCATCAAGAGTAATGACAGAAGAGTGCTTCAGGTACTGAAGTCTGCTAGAAATATAATTATTAGAAAACAGCATTACTAATTTAGTAGAGAATTTACAATAAAATGCTTTCTGAAGTAGCCCACACAAGGTCCTGAGGATTTATAAATTACATTAAAAACCTGAATTACTGCTGTTGCAAAATAAAGCTGAGATATGAACATTTCTACTTAGCTTTAGAAATCATATTACTGTTCATGTTAATTAAGCTTGCTATCCTTAGAGGTCTGTCTTTTTGAGGGACACCAAGCTCCTGAGATGTCCCACAGTGGCAGCTGGTGGGTCACACCAAGGATGGCCAGAGGCAGAGCCTGTTCCTGGTGGTGTTTTTCACAGGTTATAAAGCCGGAAACCTCATCCCAATCACCTGCACTGAACCAAAGTGGGAGCTGTAGGAATTCTCTGGGTTCATTAACTGTGAACAACTTTAATCATGTTCATTAACAACTCTAAGGTCGCTAATTAATAACATAAACAATTTTAGTAGCATGACTGGCTTTCCTCTAATTCTAAGTTGGCATTCAGAAAATGGAGGTTTTTTGGCTGGGTGATGGATAATCCTTCCACCTGACTCTGGGCAGGTGAGAAGATGGCAAATGTGTCTGGGTAAGGCCAACTTGTTGAACCTTAATAACCAGCAAAATGTGATGGTATGGCAATGTTTCTTCTGCAGATAGTCCTAAAAACAGCCAGTGGGAGAGGTTTGCAAAGGCATGCAAACCCAGGGTGTTTCGTGTACTGAGGTTGTTATTAATTCATTTGTTTTTTTCTATAAAATAGGGTAGAAACTAAATCAAATCCTAATATGAGTAATTTATAAGCACATTATACAGTGTTTTACAGATTCAGACCCAGTGCAAACCACTTTTCATTGCTTTCAGCCTCTCCCTGCTGTGACTAACCAGATGAAATCCCATCCCAGTGTGTCCCCAACAGTATCACCAGATACCCTTCTTGGCTGGCCAAACTTCACCTTCAATTGCATGTTTAGAAATACATCTCACTTATAACACAGTCATTTTAAAATCAATTAGCTGCAGTTGGCTCAGCTTTAAGAGGGTCTAAAATTTCTCCAAATTCTATGCAAAGCCAAATACATCTCATCAAAACTATTGGGGAAAAGAGTAATTATGAAAGCTATATCCTGTTTTTAACGATGTTCTATTTATTGTTTTTATTTTCTTGATTCAGTTGGCTCCTCACCTGAGAATGTGTTCGTCTAGAGAGCTCTTTTATCTGTTGAAACAAATGGTAAAATCACCACTGACCTTCATGGCCACAAGGCAATAAACAGATTTTACTAATGTAATGCGGTGCATAAACACAGCCTGTGGGACTTGGGGAATTAAGTAGACACTAAAGTTTCCATCCTATTAAATCAACCCTGACTTGAACCATTGCTGGAGAAACACAATGTATTTAGGGCTGTGTTACCTATGCTTCAGTTCACAAACAACAGGTCTCTCTACATTAATTTGGGGAAGAATCAGTGCTGGAGACTTTCTTTGAAAGTCGTTCTTCTGTTGAACATCGAACAAGGGTATGTTTTGGTTCTTTGTCTCCCTTCTGAGGATGAGTTACAGGAGGAAAAAAGTACTGCCTTGTCTCATAAGCAGGATCTAAGCGACAGAGAGTAGGTTTAGATTGGATATTAGGAGGAAATTCTGCCCCGTAAGAGTGGTGAGGCCCTGGCACAGGATTCCCAGAGAAGGTGTGGATGCCCCGTCCCTGGAAATGTTCCAGACCTGGCTGGACGGGACACTGAGCAACCTGGTCTAGTGGAAGGTGTCCCTGACCACAGCAAGGGATTGGAGTGAAGATGATCTTTTAGGTCTCTTCCAACCCAAACCATTCTTCAATTCTAGGATACTCTGTTTCAGCAAGGCAAGATATCCATGAACAACAACACATTAAAATATGTTTTTTCTTTAGATTTAAGGGAAGAAATCTAATTAATAATATTAACCACTATTTAAAGTGTGAAATCTATTTCTGTAGGTAGTGCAGCACGAGCAAAGGCAGATGCCCAACATCGCTATATAAATTGTCTCCATGCGGTGCTATGTTGATGAGGTTTTCTCCATAGATGTTCATTCCAGTTTGCTCCCTGTAATGACCTCAATTATACATGTCTTCATTGTGAAATTATGATTGCCTTTGGTGGGCTGCAAATGACAGCAGAGAAAAAGATTTCCATGATAAACCAGCACAACAGGTAATATCTGCTGCGTTAGTATGCAGAGCTTGTGAAGGTGCTGTGTAACTCCAGCTTAGCACCTTAAATTGGAGAGGAGGAGGGACAGAGGAAAGTGTTCAGCGATATCTTGACATTTTTTTACAAGAAAAGGAATTACTAAGACTTCATGTTCTTGCGTGTCACCATGGGACCTGGTATTGCAAGAAATCTAATGTAAGAACATCAGGATGGTGACAGCTGGGTCACCAAACGTGCTCAGTGCTTCAGGCTGAATATCATAACAGGCAGGAAAGGTGTGAGAGGCAGGACAAGAGTGATTCCTCCCCTGAATAACCCCTTGGCACTAACCCCCTCCTAAATGAGGCAGATGGGTCTGAAGGTGGCACTGCCCTAATTCGTGAACCACGGTGTTCAGGCACTGAGCTGCTGCCATCACCAATGGAGAGTTTGTGGTGTCCTGGTTGCCTTTTGTTGACCTTAATTTTCTTCCACATCTTCCATTTTGGTGTCTTACTCCTGGTCCTCTGATACATAGGCACATGCTTACACCAATTCCTTCTTAAAGGGGATCATTGCAAAGGCTTTACTGCTGTCCGGAACCATTAAAAGTTGAGTGAAAAATGATAGCATCCCGTTCTCTGATAACAGCATCTCTCTCTGATGGCAAAATGGTTGGCAGGAACTTATTATTTTCAGCTGGAATAAGCTGAGGAGCTACTTCATCTGAAATCCCAGAGAAGAGTATCAGGTTTGACACAGCTTGATAACTATGGTGAGCAAGGACTGATACTGGTTGAACCCATGGAATGTAGAAAAATGGTTTGTATGCATCATCCTGCAGAATTTCCAAATGAACATAACATTGCTTGATTTTAGGATCAAATTCTATTCCAGCTTGTGTTCTGCAAATGAGCACCCTTTGAATACTGCCTATTTGTTCTGTACAGTTTTATGCTCATGGTAAAAATCCTTTTATCTCCTAAAGGTTTTTAAAAATAAAATGAACAGTGTTCAATACTTCATCTAGAAGCTCTACACAAAATCATTATGGTGACTTGAATAATTTTTACACATAAACCAATAGCAGCAGTGTGTCTAAACTCTATAACTTAATATGAGATTCTGAGTTTTTTAAAAGATTTTTTAAAAGCTCAGGCCTTGCATCATCTCAGGGAATCCTGTTTCCTCCCCAATACCTGCTGGTGTAAGGAAGTCTTTTCTATTGAAAACAATAAAGCAATAACTGAAACCATACAAAATAATTCTGTATTAGTAGAAAGGCTTTTAGATGTTAATAAGAGTCCCTCAAATGTACTGGTAATAAGATGCTCTCGAATATACTCCATAGAAATAATCTGAAAAGGAGTGTGTTTGTATTGCTGAAGTAGTCTGTGCTAATTACATGCTTTAACATAAAAAACTCATCTCTTGGCCTCATATGGTTCATCCAAGAATGGCAGTTGCGCAAGGTGTCTTCTTAATTAAAAGGTAATGTATTTTTCATTACTGTGCTTCTAAAAGGGAAAAGCCAAAGCCCAGCCTCTTTAGCAGTTGTTTGGAAGATGGGCAGGAAGCCTTAAATTACACTGCAAGAGATCACTGAAAAAACGTTGCTGAAGGAGCTTATGGAAGCCCAGCATGAACCAGAGAACTCAAGGCACCATGAAAAACAGCAGAGGGAATTAAGGAAAACAGCAGTAAGATGAAAAAAACAATTCTCTTGTAAATGAATGGCCCTCTATTTCATTTCTCCTCAAGAAGAGATGTCCTCATTAGCCCTACTGCATGCTACAAATTATTGTAATTATCAGTTCTTTGTCCTGTCAAGTGCACTCCATCTATTTTATTCATTAAAAGAAGCTCTTCATTATGTAGAAAATAACTACATTATTAGCCTCTATGTGCTGTTTACATGCTTCAGGCAGCTGGATGAGGGTGGTGGGATGGACTCTTCGTCCCTGGAAGTGTTCAAGGCCAGGTTGGATGGGACTGGGAGCAGCCTGGTCTGGTGAAAGGTGTCCCTGCCCATGACAGGGAGGTTGCAACAAGATGGTCATTAATGTCCCTTCCAACCCAAACCATTCAGTGGTTCCCTGGGACATCTCTATTCCTATGGGCCTCTGCCCCTGAGTTGCCACATCCCTGATCTCTTCCAGCAGGTACCTGAAGGCAGTGTGGTTTAATCTTCCTGGCTTAGCTGCTAACCTGCTCAGTTATCTTGAATGGGTAATGTTCTCCTTCCCAATATTCCTTCATCTCCCCTTTTGATTTTCAAGGTTTGATGGTCAGACTGTGTCAGTCTTGTCATGTGATGCCTCTGGGAGCCACCATAACACAAATAGTAGCACCACATTGGTCAAACATTCCTAATTTTGATCAACCATCTATCAAAACTATAGTTACTTTTTATTTAAAACAGCTTGTACTCTTCCTGAAATAGCACTGGGAATTTTGAGTGGGAGAAATGCTCACCACTGACAGACACAGCAATGCTGTATGGACCTTGCAGCCCAAAGTCAGCCTCAGATGCACAGTGGTGAATACACACATTAGCTTCTCATGTAGGTGGAAGAAGCAGAAGAGAAAGGGTGCAGAGCTGTTGGAGTACGTTTTCACAAGCAGGTGTTGCACTAGTTCTTCAGGATCAGTTGCTATACCAGAGCCCTGAGTCTGTCCAGGCTGCCCAAGGCTGCTGAAATAGACTGAATATTTTAGTGACAGATTTAAGAGGTTTGCTCCTTAAGAGATGTTAAAGCAATTTTTCAATTAGAAAATATGTGAAGAGATGGATAATTGTGCTTGCAAATGTCGATACTGGGGCTTTTTTCGTTTTTATTCCATGTATGTAACATTCAGATCTTGTGTGGGGTATAATGACAGAGTTGCGAGGCAAGTGGACAGGATGAAGAGTGACTTTACTAGTTGATGGGAGGGACTAACCTAAACCCCATGTGTTGTTTTACGGTGTCAGCACTGCTTGAAGTGGTTCTTCCCAAAGCACATGGCCTTGGGTGAGGTAGTGTAGGTCTCTTTGATCTATGTTTTACTGCCGTTATTGCCAGTGGACACGAGGAAGGAGGAGCCTTGCTGCTGGGAGAGATTGTTTCATTCCCCAGCCCAGGTTTTGGAGTTGGCTGAAGCAAAGTAACACCACCTGTGAACACTCCCTGTTCCTCTCAATGGGCCATTACCTTGAATTTTCATCGTTTACATGCAATATAGTTTTCTTATTGCAGAGCTTGGGAATGAGATGAAGCAAAAACCATCATGTGAATTACCAAGCTGTGGCTACAGGAGCTTGGACAATGTGGCCTGATTGCCCAGTCGCTGTCTCACTGCTGCCAAAATGCTCCATAATGGCAATCTGCACCCAGGGTAGTTTTGGTATCACATCTGACCTTTCTGTGTGGCTACGCATGGCAAAAGATGCAGCCACATCTGGTGTCATTGGCCAGGAGGAAACGATGTGACATAGTGTTGTTTCAGAGTGCTGGTGTTGAGGTTTTCAGTAAGGTCTGCTGCCTCAGGAGTTTCTTTTGTGTGGCACACATAAGTCAAAATAACTGGGGTTTTTATTTAAATAAAATATTAGAAAGCATTTCTTTTTTAGGACATCTGTATCTCAGGTGCCATATGTGGCTGTGTTTGGTAAACAAGTTTTCATGCTTGGTGACTTCCAGTGTCTGGGCAATTTGAAAACTGAGTTTGTTTCAGTGGCAGAAGTCTGACCTTAATTCTTCTTCTTCAAGGAACAGACTCATTCTTGTACCTTTTCAAAGGACTTTGGCAGGAGTGTTCTAGAGAAAAAAGCCCAGATGACCTCAAGCCAGAGCATTTGCTTGTTCTCCTGATACTGACTGCTTTGTATAAACTACTGCAGCCAGGCTGGCCAGCGGCCCATCTTAGTGCCCTCATGCCACAGCTAAGATGCATCAGGAAACGGATGCAGTGAGTTTGATTGAGACAAATTCAATTTGTCTCTTACTTGGCTTTATTGTTTATGGGGTTTTTTTGTATAGCGTAGGTACCCCATCTCCTTGCCAAAATCCTCCAAAGTTATTCCCAGAATGAGAAAGGAAGGCGGAGAGGAGAGAAGAGGAATAGCTTCCCTTTGTGGTATTTGATGTTATCCCTGTTATCTTGCCTTTTGCAGAGGTGGTTCGGCTGAGCCTGCCAGAGGACCAGAGGGTCACTGTGACCACCATCACCGTTGGCCTCAGCGCCGTCCTGACCTGCAGCATCCGTGGGGCGCTGCGACCTCCCATCGTTTGGAAACGCAACGGCGTTGTCCTCAACTTCCTCGACCTGGAGGACATCAACGTACGTCCTGAGCCACTCCTGTCATTGTCTGATCAGGGCATTGAGTATGACCTCATTTAACAGATGCTAGTTATAGCGGTGCAAGTTTTATCTTATTATTATGGAAAGTGGAAGCTGGTGTGGTATTTAGATTATATGTGAATATGTCTCAGGAATAAAAGCAGAGCAACATGTATGCAGGGGAGAGCAGGAGTACTTGGAATATTTTATATGAAATTATGCTCCTTTCATTGGTGCAACCTGTGGTCCAGAGATGTTGAAACTCAGGCGAAAACAGCTCTACAGACCATTCACTCCTCAGGGGTGTCTTTCCCAGTACAACAGAACAGGTTCATCAAGAACATGAAACAAAACATTTATGGTTGGCAATGAATCTCTCCTTTCTCTAAACCAAACAATCCATTTTTATCTCTGATCCTCCTGTTTCACTTGCCTTTGAGCCAATTCTCTTCTCTCATTCCTTGGCTGTTATTTCTGACGAGCAGTTTAAAAATGGGATTATTCGACAGGGTGTGGCAATGCCCTTGCAGGAAGGAAGATGAATCTCTTTTAATTCACAGTACTGGTCTGATCTGTGAGTCATAGTTGGTAGGAAAGACAATACCTGAATGATGGTATAAACTTACTCATTTATTTAATAACATTTAATTACGGAGAGAGTGGAAAGTAGTGTACAAAAAATGTGGTCTGTATTTCATTTCTCTTTGCATTAAAGTACATGGTAAATCAGATTTTATTTTAATTACACTACGGTAAGAGTTGATTTATATTTTTGTTCAGCTCTTGTTAATTTGATAACCACTCAGTTCAGAGTTGTTACAGTCAATACCATAGCTCCCTAAATTGTTGTGTATCCAGGATTGCTGAAATGGGAAAAATCTTTGGTTTATTCTTCTGCAGTAAAATATGAAAATTACAGCACATGGGACAGAAATACACACAGCATCTCAGTACTTTATTTGTTGACTCTTTCTTAGCAGGAAAATCATGTGTACCAGGTAATTATTATGTGCACAAACTCAGTAATTAAAACCTTCTAAACATCTTTTTCTTTTCATCACAGCAAGTATTATCCTTTTAAAATTTTCTGTATTTCTTGTCACTGCTTTGAGCTTGACATGGAAATGCAGCAGAGCCTCTGGAGGCTCAAGAGTGGTCTTAGGATTTGTTGAAAAAATAAATAAAAATAATGAAAACTCCAGGTATTTACCTTACATTTATGAAATCTTGGTTATGATGGCATTAAAGAATGAAAGTTCCTGTGTGAACTGGACACAAAATGACAGTCCAAGTGTCAAAGCAGAAACACGTTATTGAAGGACTGATAACACTTGGCTCTGATGGTTCATTTGCAACTCCTACTATTTTAAACAGAATATTGAATACGTTTTCAGACTGAAATGCCAGTTCCTCACATAATTTAGCACCAGCCCAAGTGGATTTCTGGTTTGCTTATAAGTAATTCTGTTTCTCATTGGTGATTCTATGTTAAGAGGCAGGGTTTTTGTCCTTACACATGAGCTGACTGGTTCCTGAATGATTGAGCACCCACATGGAGTGTAATACAGCAGGAAAAAAAATCACTTTTTGATCTGTTTCGACTAGTATATCACTGAGAAACTATATCAAAAGAGCACTCTGAGATTGTTACAAGGAGAAAAAACAGGATTTATGCCTCAATTTTAATGTCACATATCAGTGTCATGTAACACCTGCTACTAGTAAACATCAACATTTTTAGTCTAATGAACACCTCTACACCTTTTTCATCTTTAATTAAACTGTGTGAATTTTTTTATGTTCTCTGTATGCACTGCCATCTGTATTCTGGTCTGGTTGCTTGAGGAGGCACAATTTGGGGATTGCCATTTTTTATTTGTCCTCTTCCATGATGGGCGTTACATAGGATGCTTGAGCTCAGGCATGTCTACTCTTCTGGCTACTGAGGATGGGCACTTGCAGTCTGAAGCACTTGATGGCAGCAAGGACAGTCCTTCAGCTGCTAAATCCAGCCTTTTATTTATCGTAGACCCACAGAATGGTTTGCGTTGGAAGGGACCTTAAAACTCATCTCATTCCAACCCCCCTGCCATGGGCAGGGACACCTTCCTCTAGACCAGGATGCAAAGAGCTTATGGAGCCTTGTCCAGCATCCATTCCACTTCCAGGAATGGGGCATCCACAGCTTTTATGGGAAACATGTGTCAGTGCTTCACCACCCTCACAAGGAAGATTTTTTTCCTAATATCTAATCTAATCCTACTCTCTTTTAATCCATTCCCCGTTGTTCTGTCACTACATGGCCTTGTTAGAAGTCCCTCTCCACCTTTCTTGTAGGTTCCCTTCAGGTACTGGAAGGACACAATTAGGTCACCTTTAATCCTTCTGTTTTTCAGGCTGAAGAATCCCAATTCTCTCAGCCTTTCTTCATAGCAGAGGTGCTCCATCCCTCTATTCATCTTGGTCTTTTCTTAAACACCTAACAGCTTGGTTCAGGGGGTGGCAGCAGACAGTTCAAAGCTTCAGCCTTTCATAGGTACAGAAACTCACATTAAACAATAATCTTTTTAAAGGCATTGACAGCAGAAACTAAAGGCAGTGTGCTTCTTAATGTACTTGAAGGCAGTTAATTAAATTACTTCAGTTTTCCTTTAGTACGCCTCAAGCAGAAACTCGATTGCATTTCTACTTTTCACAATAAGGTTGGCAATTTGGCTAATTGGAAGTGCAACAGGAGATTAATTGTACCTTTTTAACTTCAAGAAAATCCTCCCTGCTCTTGGCGCAATGGTAATCACATACAGACCTACAGGATAGTCACACACTTGGAAAAATCCTGGTATTATATTTCCATTAAACTCTTTCTCTTCTAAATGCTAATTCAGGAAGTCAGATGAAATTAGAAGCTCAAGTCTGAAAAAAACAGAATCATGCCAACTAAGTGTGAAAGCAGCACAGGAAAGGCACTACTGAAGTGTTCTTTGTTGCTTTATTCTCTCCAGATTCATGACAAATGTGATCTGAGAAGGCAACCTGTGTTCCAGGGTAATACTGGGAGTGACAGACAGTCAACAAAAATCTAGATAATAGTAAATGTGCTTAGAAGTGAAAGATTGAAGATTACTATAAAACTTAGTTGTTTAACTGCATTAGTTAAATCATTTTTATGTGATATCTTGATTGGCAACAAAATATTTATAATTTTTCATTGCTCTCAATCAGAAGCTTTCATAAGCAACTAGTAATCATTTGTCTTGTCCTGTCTGTGGGAGCTCTGTTAATGAGTTGTCACATAGCTATTACAAAAGAGCCATCCTAATGGTACATGTAATTAAACAATTTCTCTTGCAAACATTTAAGATTGCTTTTAGCATAAAAATATTATTTCTCCATAAATTACCCATCCATATTATTTATCCATTAGAAGTCCCTTTGCAGTTCCACTTTAATAAAGTCACATCAACTTTTCTCATGCAGAAAATAACTGTAATGTAGCTGAAACTGATAAAATTGTTATAGCTATAAATTGATTTCTGACTACAAAAGTGAAGTGGTTAAAATGTGTCATCTTTCAAAATAATATACTTTTGCCTCCTAGGAACAAGCAATATGTTTCCTCAAGTACGTGATTATGAAAGCATTCCTCAATTTGAAAATAAAATAAACTCCTCATGGAGTCAAATGTATATAATATTTATAGGGTAGTGTTTCACATGACTTGACATTATTTCCAGAGAAACGTGTAAATGTAAAATTTATAAATATAATTTGTTCCTTCAGAAGCATGGTGAAAGAGATTACCATAAGTAAACAAATATGGTGTAGAGGTAGATAAGAATTTGGTGAATTACCAAGTGTAATGCAGGTAGCTATAGCCTGAGCTCATTAGTGTCTTTCATTACTCATTTCATTTTAATCTGTACACTTTAACTCACACTGGCGTTGGATCATTAGTTCAAAAATAGGCTTTATGTAACCAGTTGTGTGAAGACAGAGTTCTTCATTTCTGCTGATGTCAGGTAGGATGGCATGGCCTTGCTCTCTCAAAACATCCCGCCCTGGGACAAGCACAGAACTCCAGACCTTGATTGCTGCTATTCCCCATCCACCTGGGAAATCACCTCCATGCACATCTCATGGCCCTTACAAGAGCTGTGCCTACCTGCCTTGATAAACATTTCATATATATTCATGAAAATGTCCCTTTTACATGTCTACTATTTGAAACCCAAAGCAAACAGCCAGCCTTTAAAGTGCAAGTCACTGGGATTAGTTTTCTCATTAAAACATGAAGGCAATATATTCATGTTGATGTTTTTAATGTAGATTCACTGTTAAATAATAAAAAGATCATGTGTGTGAATTCAAAATGATCAAACCCTGGGCCATCCTAGATACTGCAGTGGTGCAGTGATGGGAGCAAGGTACAAAAAGTTGCATATTTAGAACCAAGTTTTTTCTCTTTCAAATCAAAGTTTAAGAAATTGCTTATAGTTTCTTAAGGTGTTTACAGGCTCTAAAACAGAGGTTAAGTGCAAAATTACCACTGACAGTATATTTTGAATATATAGTCTCACATTTTGTCATAGTGAAGATTATAGCAATTGTATCCACTTGCATTTTTAGAGGAATGTACCTACTATTAATTCTCCTTGTCCTGTTATCTCTGAGTTTCTCAGTATATAAATCTCACACATTTTTTTACCTGTATTGTAGTTACACAACTATCTAAAAAGTTCATTTCCATATCTTCAAGGCAAAAACTTTTTTTGCCTCACCAGCAGTCTTATGTTGTGTTAAATTCTTTGAGCAGAAAAACAAGAAAAGATAAATTAATACCCCATCAGGCTGTATTTGCAATAGTATTCTGGCATTTGCTTAAGGCTGAATTTCTCTCCATGAAAATGACTAAAGTGATGTGTAAAACAAAGAACAAATAATATTAATGAAGCATAAGTTCTCAGCTGGTCTCTAGAAATGAATTATTAAAAGCATCAAAGAAAGTGATTTAAGGACCCATGATTAATTTAGTTTTTATTATTTTTATATGAATCACTCATGAATATATTGTAAAAAAGTTCAGAGACATTTGATTAGTGACGAGAGATCATTTCCAAAGTGATAGCCATTGTTGTAGATTTTGCATAATAATAATCTCATTAAATGCTTGGGTACATTTCATTTTAAAATCCTGTAAACATTATCAGAGAGAGATTTCTAGGACACTGAGGATCAGGCAAGCTTTTTTAGTGTGAACTAGTTAATACATCTTAGTCACTTTGATGGTGATTGTGAGATCAGGATGGTGTTTTTCTTCATCTGGAAGTGTTCAAGGTCAGGTTGGATGGGGCTTGGAGCAACCTGGTCTAGTGGCAGGTGACCCTACTCATGGCAGGGGGTTGAAATGAAATGTGCTTTAAGGTCCTTCCAAGCCAAACTATTATGGGATTCTAGTGGAAAACCAGTGCCACCAGCAAGCCCCTTTGCCAGGGCTGGTTTTGTCAGTAGGCACTGAAACCACATGGTCTCCAGCTTCCCTGTGCTTGGGAAAGGGCTGAAATGGAAAGAGTTAAAAATGAAGTGAATTATTATTAGTAGTAGGAGTAATAATAGCATTTGGAAAGCAAATCTCCTAAGAGAAGAACCACTCAGGGAACTTCATTCCCTCTGCCATTATTTTTGCTATGAACACTTTTAAACCATCGTGGTGGGAGGGTATCGACTGTCTTTGGGGCTCCCCCTGCCCAATATTTACTAGGAGCATTCAGTATCTAACGTGGATGGTTTAAAATCACTGTGTGGGTTTAAATGGCTTGGTCCAAGGAGTGTGTACCCCATAGTGCCATACTGTGGGGTAACTGGTGCCAGTGTGCCTTCCCTGAGAGCTGGGGATGTGAGGAATCTCTGCCTTCATGTCACTGGGATTAACTTTTCTGTTTCTTCTTCCTAATTGTAGTTTTAAGTCAAGTTTGGGGTTTTTTCTCAAGCAGCTGGAACTTAACCTGACAAATAATAAGCATCTATGCTCATTCCTCTTCAAACTTCCTGAAAACCAAGAAACTGACAAAAATTTAAAGGGTTTTAGATGTTGGAACAACCCATAGGCACGTTAGAAAGCTTCATGAAAATGCATCTGAAACAGGCAGAAAGTGGGTGGCAGTGCCCTGCATCCTGTGGCATCACAGCCAGCTCAGCATCCAGGGTTAATGTGGCTCCTCTCTGCCAGCTCCTTCCTAGGTGTCAGAGCAGGAGATTTGTGGTGTTACAGTCACGGGTTGGAATTCACTTGAGACAGAATGCGAACAAGATTTACATGCAATATGCAATGTTTTACACATCTCTGAGCGCGGTGTCTCTGAACCGCAGCAGAGTGCATGACCAGGGAATGCATTAGAATGGGAATGGGATAAATAAATATGAAAAATCTTGTGTTTGGAAAGACCAATGCCTTGGGTAATCAGTAGTGATGGAAAGGAAAGGAAATACTATACCAAAAAAAAAGGTATATATCCATTTTCTAGGATCTGCTTTGTTATTTTTTTAAAGCAACTTTTTTATATGTATATATTTATAGATTACCAAGCTGTTATCAATGTGAAATGCAGGGTGGTGCATTTTTTAATCTTGAAAAGTTAAAACATATTCTGAGGTCATTTAATCAATCCTTTGGTTGAAGGGTAAGTGCAAGACATGAAAGAAGCTCATGAAGGGCAGAGAACTTTTTATTTGAAAAAGGGAGAGAAAAGATGATATGAACTGCTGGAGAAGTCAATTTATCAGCTGCCAGTAGTTGACCTTATCAATTATGAGAAATTATAAGCATAGCTTTCTGAATCTTTTTATTAGAAGAATTATTTTGTAATGAAATTCATAAGGTAGAGGTGATGAACACCCTGCCCTTATCTGGCTGCCTTGATGCAGGGCTCATGATTCTATGGGGTTAGATGGGTACTCCCTCTAATTTAATCACTTCTCTTTCTTCTTCTTCACAAGAAAATGGTGAGACACCCCCTCCCTGAGCACCCACATCCATTCCAGAGACACCCCATCCCAGGAAGTGTTCAAGGCCAGGTTGGATGGGGCTTGGAGCAACTTGGTCTGGTGAAAGGTGTCCTTGCCAGTGGCAGGGGGGATTGGACCATATGAGCTTACAGGTCCCTTCCAATGCAAACCTTTCTATGATTCTATGATAATTCACCTTCTGTGGTAAATGAGGAAAACCATGGCTCAGAACTTGCTTTTTTTGCCTTTCTACTGATTGCCTGTTCGTCTTCATGGAATGGTACATTTAAATGACTTTTCAATTCACTGTGGGGCATTCCTGGGTTCGAGTAGGGCAGTAACAGCACCCTGGGGTGTGCAGCACTTGCTGAGCCTCCTGGACAGCCCTGAAATACTGTTTTAACGCTGGGATAGAAGAATTATGTTGCATCAGTTTTATAGATGTTTTTGTTCTGCTCTGACTGCTTTCAGGCTCATGGTGACTTGGAGAACCAGCTTAGTAAGCAAAAGCCATCTGAACTAAGTCAAAATACGTGAAAATGTTTCCTCTACTTTTTTCCGTTGTGAATTCTTCCCATTTCCTCTGCCCATCCCATCCACATCCCAGCAAACCGGAGCATGCAGCTGAGCAGCTGTCAGTGCTCACTTACACCCTGTTAGCACAGGGCAGTGGCCTGTGAGCAGCTGAGCGGCTCCTCAGAGCTCCAAAGGCAGTGCAGTGGGGGGCGGGTAGTGGGACACATCCCAAATACATCTCACAGCTTCCAACTGCAACGCAGCACTCCTGACTGCAAGATGTGAAGTTAGAGGCTATTAAGGAATCAAAGACTCATCATTTCCTAATGCCCCAGGGCTTGGGTTTTTACAGCACTTCCAAATATACCCTTATGAAATACACACAGAAAGCGCTTGTGCATAAGAATGCGTCCATAGATATAAAATGTAACAGTGGAATCCTAATGTACTAACTATATCCACAGGGACACACAGGGAGAAACCGTGAGCTGCAATAAACACAGAGAGTCATTAATTTGTTAGAGAATTCAGTCTACTTTTTGTAGCAACAATAGGTTCAGTATAATACATTTAAAGCCACAATCACTTTTTCCTTCCCACACCTAACACTTTCAATAATATTGTTGTTATATATGAATTTACTGTGTGTGCAGGTTATAATACAGGTTGATAATTCCCTTCTGTGCTTGACAGGGTGATAACGGTGTTAACCTAAATCATCTTTGATAACTTTCTTTAAGCACTAGAAGTCAGAAAATAGTTTTTAAAAGTCATAAACTGTGCTTTTACCAATATAAGCCCCTCTTTTCAAGAAAAACACATTTGGAAAGGAAGTGAATAATACAGTAGTGTTGCATCTGTGTGGTTGTGCAAGGGTCTTTGCTTCTATTAGTACATTTGTATGCATTGGAAAAAACCAGATCATCCTTAAAAAGACAATTACAGAGCACAAACCAAGCATTCAGAATATTTTTCTGTGACATTTTAAAGGAAGCAACATACTTAAATAGAGAAGATTATATTGTCCTGTTTTTCCACAATTTCTTATAAATAATTCCATTAAAGAAGCCGTCCTGCTTTTATTGATCTAAACTCAATTTTAGTTTCTTTTAACTTACAAAAACTGTTAAAGTCCCCTCCAGTGCAAGCATTTTCTCTATCTCATGCAAGTACCATTTGAACAAGGTTGGTGTCTTTTCTATTAGCAGTTACTCACGCATCTTTGCTTTCCATCAGGTAAGTTCTAACTGACCAGAAAACAGGTAAATGCTTGAAATGGGGATTTTTGAGTGGATACTTGTAATAATGTATTGGATAACTTAACCAGTTTATCCCATAGCATAGATGCCTGACACCCAGGTGACAGTAATATCTGAGATGCTTTTGATTATAGATAATGGATTTCAGATCATCTATGGATTTACTCTGATTCTTTTTAATTCTTCATACATTTGCCCATTGGAGCAGCACAGCCAGCAGAACTGGGCTATGATTGTGGATATGTCTGCCCCCTCTCAGGTGAAGGTCTGTGCTCTGGGAAGGGTTGCGCCCTGTCAGTAAACTCCATATTTCTCATTGCGCACTTTCAATCTGCCTTAAAACACGTCTAAAAACTAGGCAAGTTCTCAAAATTCTCTCCCCTCTGCCAATGCTGACCCGCCACTGAGAGATGAGGCATGAAGATTCTTCTTAGTACCAGACAGAAGATTTTGGAGAAGATTCAAGAGCTGACAGAAGTAGTGCCAGATCAATCCATGCTGCAAGAGATGAGCTGTTTTGTACGTCTCTTGAAGGGTGCCCGCTGGCAGTGCATGTCTGCTGCAGCTTCCTTCAAAAAATGTTCAAAGTGTGGTGTCTGGAAAGGAAGGTTCAAACTGCAAAGCACATGCATCCTGAAGAGGCAGGCAGTGTGAGATGTAAGGAGCCCCAAAAGGTCTGGATTTAGAAATCAGCCCATCCACTGATCAAACAACTCCTGCTTATAATCTCTGAGCGCCTGGCAGGGGTTGGCAGCAGCAGGTGGATGAGGATGGTTCCTTACAGTGCCAGAGCTGCCATGGGTGCAGCAGCGAAGGAGCAGTGTCAGAAGCTGTTTGTGGATTCCCTTCCTCCAGCACAAAGAAATCAGGACCCAAGTTCTTGACTCCAAGCCAGCAGACCAAAGTGATGTTTCTGCTCAGTCTGTCCCTCCTGGTGGGTTCTGCCATGGTGGAGGAGGCAATGAGCTGTCACCTCCTCACCACACACACTGCTGCATGTCCCAGACACCAGGGTGGCAGCAGGCAGGACCTCCTGGAAGGGCTTCCCCTGCACACCCTGGGCTGCAGGCTGGCTTCCAGCTGCACGTTGGAGCTTTGAAAATGAGTCCTTGTGTTTTCATAAGCAGAACCACTCTCCAACATTCACCCTGTTGTACCGGGTTTGTGCCACTCTGACTCAAAGTTGAATTTTCCCGTAATATTGCAGTGAAATTACTCAGAGTTCAATTTAGCATACTTGACATGTGGGGATGATTACAGAAAAATCATTCTTTCAGCTCATGAACTGTTTTTAAATGTATCCTCCACGGTTTGCATAAAAACACAAACACTGAAGCTGCAGAAAGTCTGAACGTTGGTGGAGTAACAAGAGAAGCTGCTTCATATAGCCATCACTGCTGCAGTTCTGTTAGCTATAATTTGGTAAACAAATATTGAAATTAATAAATAAATAATGAATTGAAATAAATTCCTAAGCAGGGTGCTTGTACAACATATTCAAGTGCCAAAAATGTGTCTACTAACTCAATCCTTCCCATCTGTAATCAAAAATTGAAACAATGCAAGAACAGATCTAGGAAGATGAAGGGGATGAAGAAAGATACTTGTTAAGCAGTTACAGATCTAAACAGGTTTGCTTGGGAAAACGCTTTTTGTCTTCTTCCTTGTCTCCTGCCTAGGATATTGTCTGGGATAAGTGACAAAGAGCTTCAGTTCTTTCTCATCAAGTCTCAAGGCTGCAGTGCATTTTCTAAGAACCAGCACAGATAAAGGAAACCTTAACCCACCCAAATGTTAGCATTTTACGCATCTGAGGTTAACAGGTAGATATTAAATTCCCCGATAAATTGAACAGCTGGAAATGGCCACCTTTTTCATGTGCAAAGAGCACCTTGTTAGCAACGAGCACAAAAGTTCGTATTCTCAGATGAGTCGCTTTGCCTTACTCTTAAATTGCTGCTCATTTTCTTCCTGCATGTTGATTTATGAACTTTGTAACCTACTGTTCAAAATTCAAGCTGTGTCCCCAGGATGCGTTGCTATCAAAACCACTGAACAGGTAGTCTCCATTCATGTAGTGGTTAAAATATTGTTACTAAATAATAAGGCACCTTTCCTGTCTTTTGTTCCATTCAGGATTTTGGAGAAGACGATTCCCTCTACATCACCAAGGTAACAACTATTCACATGGGCAATTACACCTGTCATGCCTACGGCTATGAAGAGCTGTATCAGACCCACATCCTTCAGGTGAATGGTTAGTAAATGGCCTATATGACATTCCATGAAAACGTTCCCTAAGAAAAGTTGTGTGTTAACCTCATTCACACAGAGATGTGTAAAGTCACAGGCCAAATTGTTTGTGCACGAGAGCAAACACAGCTTGGGGTTCACTCACTTGCGCTGTCACACAGGCAATCGAAAGTATCAAGGGGGGATGTGTATAATTACCTGGGCTTCAGGAGGTATCCTCACTGTAAAACAAGCTGTCAGTGGTATTTCCACAGAGCTAAGAGCAGTGTTTCCAAGCATCTCTTGAAGTAATTACTACTTTTGTCAACAGAAGTGTTGCCTCAATAATTTCTTCTTCCAGAAAATCATTTCTGTTGCATGAAATAACCCAGGATATTTAAATAAATACAGGAGTAGTTCCAAAACCAGCTAACTCCCAGCTGTATATCCAGAATATTACCTGGTTGTACTGAGCTTGGTTTGCTGAGGGCTATTTACACTGGCTCACTGGGTTGCAAAATGAGGGCAAACCATTTCACAGATGAGAGAATCACACAGCCCATATTCCAGCATTCTCGTTCACCTCTGTCCCCTGGACCACATTTGTGCCTGGTGGAACTTACATTCAGGCGCTCACTATCTTTCTCCTGACCTCAAACTCACTCAGTCAGATTTAGTTTAAAGTTATGTTAGATTAAGCCAGCATTTCATCAAGGGACCAGCCCACAGAATATCCACCTCCCTAGCAGCAACCAGCATTTTCCAGCTTTAGACCCATTTTTACATGTGCTGATGATGCCCAGTAGTGTCTCCAGAACAGGGGACAGAGTCACCCATTACTAACTGTGGGTACATTCTGATGTACTCTGGTATGAAAGTATTTACTTTTAAGGAACATTCAGTAACTTTATTACAGGGTATATATGTTATAAGGAAAATTAATATTTAGTCCTTTCTCTGGGTGTGTGCAGACCTGCACAAAGGAGAGCTTTCAGCTGGCAAGAGCAGGTAGTTACACACAAGTTAACAGCGAGAGGAAAAACAGTAAAGAGGGATATTTATGCACTTTAAGAAGAGCTGTGGTGGACACGAGGTTTTGTTTTGACTGCAGCTCAGGTCTGCTGGACATGTGTAAGTGCTCCCCCCCAATACAGCAAGTACCTGGAGGAGAGCATGAAGTATCTGGTTGATCTGAATGAAAGCTGACTTAATATCTCTGCATAATAATTTGTCATCTTTTGAGAGAGTAAACTGTAAATCTCAGCAATATGGGTAACTAAGTCGTGCATGCTGCAGCTGAGAAAATAGGTTTTCTTCCTCAAAGTGCTGTTTGTTTGATGAATGGCAGTTGAAAGAAAAGCCAGCTAACAACTTAATCCCATGACTATTATGTGATGTATTATGAGGCCTGAATGGAGTTTAGTTGGCAGACAACAATGTAGACTTTATCATCACTGAGAATAGAAGGCCCAAAGGCTTTGAAACTTAAACCAGAATGAGAGGAAAGCTGGATGGAGTGTGGGGAGGGGGTGATCTGTTCCACACTCACGCCTGCCACTTAGATTTAACTTGTTGTTGAAAGATCCCATTTTCTTTTTAAGTGGAAGTTTCATACCATAGCTGCATGGGCGTTTTCTTACTAAAAGAAAAATGCTGTTATACAAAAACCACTATCTATGTGGGCTTTTTAATGTGCTGTATAGTCACTAAATACAGAATAAAATGCCTTACGTTCTGGTATCAACGCAGTCTTGCTAGAAAACATTGCAGGGTCTAGAAATCTGTCTTACAACATCTGATATTGCCATGCGAGCCATTAGGCTTTTCAAAGCTGGATTTTCGCAGTTCTTGATGTGGCTGGCTGGCTGCCCACATCACTAAATTCCCTCCTTTTCTGCCCGTGGCACAGTTTCCTCCAGCAACTGATGCAGGGGTGACAGCCCTGATGGCAGGACAACATTGTTTGCCTTCAAATGCATAGGAGGGTTCCCAAGGCAGAGCCCTTCACAAGGAAACTTCGGTTTTTAGTAACTTAAAGGACAAATTGAGGAATTTTTCTTGACAGGAGTAGAGAGAAGAAACTGAGCCAAACTGACTTGAGTGAAGATGCTGAGAATCTAAGTGTAGTTGATGGGCTCTGTTCAGCGCTGGGGCTTGTCTCTGTCTGTCTGTATCAAACTAAAAAGTCCATCTTCAGCATGGGAGGGTTTTCTTGCTTTCCTGTGTTGGACTAAAACGGTAAGAGAATGTGACAGAACCAAATCAGCCAGAACTTGGATGTATCTGCTCGCCTGTCTCCTCTAGGGAGGCGTGGATCTACTTTCAACATCAAAAACATGGTGGCTTTTTATTTTATGAAAATTTTCAGAATTTTTCTTTTGACACCTCCCAAATTTGTCTGTTGGGAGAGAATAGAGAAAGAAGAACCAGCTGGAAGGAAACAGGTTTATCCCCAACTCTTCCCAAGCTCACTGTGTCTGTACAGGCAGGTTCTAATTTTTAGACTGTTCTTCAGTTAATTCAGTGTTTTCAAAGCTGCAGTAATTCTTCCAGCATCCTTAGATCCTTTTTTGTACCACCTGGGCCCTGTCTTACTTTTCCTACTGAGTCACATCAGTCCGGCTCTTAAAAGAATCTGATCCTAGTTACATGTGCTCTCTTCATCTGCTTTTATCCAACATATTAGATGCTCTTTAACTTAATTTTTTCTTTGCTTCTTTTTAGAACATTACACTAGCTTCTTACATTGATTAGGTAATATAGAAAATAAGGAAATATAAGCTTAAATAGAAAGTTTGCAGCCCAATATTCTCAACATTAAAAGGTTCTGAGGTTTGGAGCTCTAATACCAGTCAACTGCTGAATGCTATGCAGTGTTTCCCTTTGTATCAGCTGGTTCAGGATATCCCAAATAAGATGGTTAGATCCAGATGCTTATTTTGACAAGCAGAGGTGAGAATCCTCTTAGGCAGAAAATGTGAAGATCACCAGGTAAATGCCCCAATGTGCTGGCTCACATCTGGGCAAGAAGCATGAAGCACGTGTAAAATGCAGCCTGTTTGATGTGAGAGGTTTGGTTGAGTTCATCAATCTTAGGACTCACAGTTACTGGTAAAATTTGAGTCAGTGATTTTATACAGCTTGCCCTTAAAATCTTCTTTGGAGGAAAAGAAAGTGCTGAAAGGCAATGTTTAAACAGTTTAAGAACGAAAAGTTCATCTTGCATTCTGGTATCTTTGATCAGGAGAAGCCAAGAACAGTAGGAAAATTATGTTCTCTCCCATGTATGGATATTGCTTGGGAAATGTGTACAGCGTATCGTAACTGTAGGGAGGAAGCAATTTATCACTTTCAAGAGGAAAAAAGAGGTGCTGAGGATAAAGGATCTCATAAAATAGTAATCAACTATGAAAATTGATAGTTGGCAAATCAAGAGACTGCTGAGTGTAGGGCATCATTTTCCTTGGTCCTTGCACTCAGGAAAACATCAGCATAAATCAGAATATTGTATTCCTTGACAAGCGTTTTAAAAAAGCTGTTTGATCCTCAGCCCAATTATAGGAGTCCAATAGGACAAATTTTCCAGTAAGCAAGATGTTACGAACACGAATGTTTCGTTAATGTGGCTTTTCAGGAGAAAACATAAAATGCTGCAAACTCCTTTCAAATCATAAATGGAGAGAGTAAAACATCTCAAGTAAATGATTAATCTGTTAATTATTGCTACACCCTGGAGTATAGAGCTCCTACAGCAGCAATGAATGTCTTTGGGCCTTGGTGCCACCATCTGTGCTCATCATGTGCTTTATCACCTGAGCTGTTTTATAGTAATGAATTGGTCTGCTCACAAGTGAGGTGCTGCTCAGTATGCAGTAGTAGGCAATCTACCCAATCTCGTGCTTTTTTCAATGCCTCTTTTTTCCTACTTTGCTTAAGATAATGGCATTTTTATATTGCCCTTGGCTGCAGACACAGTAATGGTTAGCAATGATATATATTCACCAAGGGAAAAAGCAAAGGGTAATCTATATATCCCAAAGTCTGGAACTGAAATCTGTGCAAATTTAATGTGCTTACCTGGAATGTATTAATTTGTAGCAAGGACAATAAAAATATATTCTGCAGTTTGCTGTTATCACAAGGCATTTGCATGCAATAATTTACCTGTGTAGTGAATTATGTAAGACAAGGGAGAAGAAATAAAAAGTTTAAAAATAGAAGGAGAAGGAAAATTATAAGAGAGCAGGAATGGAGGTGCAGCACATCTTTTTTGTAGGTGAAAACAAAGAGTTTCCTTATTAATCACTCTTGAAAAGACACCTTGCTATAATTTTCAGTTAATTTTTGTGCAGAGCATTGATTCAGTGTCTAGGACCTGTGAGCTACCTTTGGCAGTATAACTCTATTCTGTTTTCAGCCCTGAAGGTAAAATAGGTGGCTTATTCATGTGCAGATTATCAAGGTGTGAGGCAAAAAGCTGAGAGATGAAAGTACAGTCTGTTTGGTGAAGGGGTGCCCTGATTCTGGGGAGCTGACAGCTGTGGCCATCCTGGGAAGCTCTGACACAGGTGCCCAGATGAACAGGAAAACCTAAAGCAAGCAATAATAAGGAAGTAACAACCCACACTGGTTTTGAGAGCATTAAATAGGTGATGACTGGGATGGGCTCTGTCTCTGGGAGCTGGCAGGTGAGAAAAAGACACTTGGCTTGGAATAAAATTCCTCTGGTGCCTTTGGCCATGTGAGATCTCAGCTAAGTCAGTTGATCTCACCAGGATTTGAGAATCAGACCTCCTTGGATATTGTAAATCTTCTTCCTCTACATTTTTAGAAGGCACACTGTCTTTCAGCTGTGAGTCTAAATAAATCATGTAGGCTTTCAATGGACCTCACTTACTAAATCATTTCATTCAAAAAATGTTACTAGTAGCAAGCAAGTCATAGGTAAGACAAGTACTGAGTGCAGGACCTTCATAAAATTCTGTCAAAGTAGGCAAAATTTACTACCTTTATCCTATCACCCCTGGAGACACTGGCTCAGAGAAATTTAAGTTAATTTTCTAAGGTACCGATGAAATAAGGAGCTCCTGACTCTCAGTCTTATTCTGCTGAATTGCTGCGGCAGTGACTCCTAAATAAAACAGGGATGGTTCCAACAGCTGCCAGCATCTCTGGCAGCAGGTCCCTTCCCCTGCTTGCCTTCCCCTTGATCTGGCACCTCCTGAAGTCAGGAGGAGCTGCAAACCCAACAGTAATGGGGGGAAGAGAAGATAAAATGCTACTAAATGCTTTTATTTAGAAATTGAAAACTCAGTAAAACAAACCTTGGCTTTTTTGGTAACCCCCTGATTAAAAAGTTCTTGAATGCTATTTCCTTCACTGCCCTGCACCTTACAACACCTTTTCTTCTCAAGTAAAGGAAATAGAAGACAGGGAACTAAACCCACAGGTCCAGTGCAGAGGTGCAGTTCAAAGCCATTCCTTTACTAGAAGTCCCTCTTTTTTTCCCTCTGCAGTTGGCTATAGGCATTTTCTCTCAGATTACACTTCAACAATCTCTCGCTTTTAAAGCTATAAAACCCCAAGTAGTCGTGAGGGCTTTCTGTCATGGCTGATTTCCGTCCAAGCTGACAACTCAGCCCTGGTTCACGCTTGGCAGTTGGTGCAGAAGACAGAAGTGAAATACATCTTTCTCTGGTAAGGCCCTTAAAAAAATAGATACAGAAAGATGGGAAGTGTATGCTAGTGAATGTATGTATTTAAACTATCCCCACGTGGATATGCAGTCACATAGCAAGCTGCAAACCAGATTTCATTTTATTCTAAAGCAATTGTTAAGACAATTTAATTTTGATAATCATCGAGGCTAATGATGTACTATATAAAAGCAGAGCAGTGAGTTAGATACCTTAAGCCAGTGATTTCCAGAAGTTTACTGTTAACTCATTCAGGCTTTCTTAAAAAAAAGCCAAACACAACCCACAAATTTTCCTGTCTTTCACCAATGCCAGTAGCAGTTACTCATTTTTCTTGGGGAAGAAGTTGGGCCCCCCACATATCACATCCACATTGGACTCTGCCCACAGTTTTACAAAACTATACAGCTTTCAGCAGCTACATCATGAATCCCAAAATCTTCTAATCTGGTAGAAAAGTTGATGCTTCATTGTGAAACATAAATACCATCGGCCACGGTATGAGACATCCTCACATTTCCTTTCATTTTTCCATCGAGGTGAAAGACTCTCACTGGTATCTTTCACTGATGTTGCAATATTGCAAATATTTTTGAAAGTACGTGAGTAAATTGTTAAGAAATAGTTAATGGGTGGTATTAAGCCTTGTTGGCTTGAGCAGTGAAGGCAACATGATTGAAAATCAATTAACATCTCTGAAATTGTAATATAATTAGTAGTTCTGCCAATTGAGTGTATTAAATAGTTCAGAAGGGCCTTCATGAAACAAGGTAAGTCATGTTTTGAAAACCTCTCAGTGAAAAGAAGTAATTGATGAACAGTTTATTTGTTCAGAATAAGAGCTAGTGAATACACAGGCTACTTCCTGATGGATATTCAATTAAATACTGAATATTAAGTTACTTCTCGTGGGCAAGAACTCAAATTCCCTCCTAGATTCAGTGAAGACCTTAAGTTTATACTTTAATTTTTAAATATATGAGTACCCACCTTAGGTTTTAATCCAACTATTAAGTTCAGTTCGTCACTCAATGAAAGCAAGAACAGTCTAAATACAAAATTGCATCTCAAGGTTGCTCCCTGGAATTGGTATATTAGTTTACACTTTTCTGTTATAGAATTACAGGATCACAGGCTGATTTGGGTTGGAAAGGTTCTTAGATACCATCTCCTTCCAACCCCCTGCCACGGCCAGGGACACCTTCCACTAGACCAGGTTGCGCCAAGCCCCGTCCAACCTGGCCTTGAACACTTCAGGGATGGGGCATCCTCAGCTTCTCTCATAGGCCAGTGCTTGGAAAATTACTATTTTCTGTTTTCTGCCCCCAAAGTCAAGCTGCAGAGAAATCATTCTTGTAGCTTGCACTGACAGCTGGATGGAGCTTACCTCACTGGTACTCAGCTCAGAGCCCCTCGTGCGACTGCAGGACAGCAGCGGCTCTCAAGCCCTGGCGTGGGGATTTCAAGTCCCCAATTCCTTGTTTCCCGCAGTGCCACCAGTGATCCGCGTCTACCCCGAAACGCAGGCGCAGGAGCCAGGCGTGTCAGCAAGCCTGAAATGTCACGCTGAAGGCATCCCTAATCCCCGAATTACCTGGCTAAAGAACGGCATTGATATCATGCCAAAACTATCCAAACAACTATCGCTCCTCGGTAAGAACAGAATTTTGATTAATTAAAGTATTGTAGATGGGGATTAAGGAGGATTATTTTGCACTTTAAACCAGAAGTTCTTGTACTTTGCTAAACCACAGTTGTTGGAAATCATGTTATAAAACCCCTTTTTTTCCTTTTATCTCTTTCTCCTGTGAATTTCCCGGGAAATACACTATTGATTGTTGTAAGTGGTAATGGCATTCTGTTCAAAGACAGCCTGCCTATTTCTTCACTGCCTTGCTTCTTGTGTACAGCACAGCAGAAAAGAAATGCATCAGGCTATTTGAAGATAAATTTATTAAATTATTTGCTCAGGTCTAAGCCCACACTGGATGCAAGTCAGCTGAGAATCAGTCTCCCACTCGGCCCTACTGAAGGAATAAGGCTCTTAACTCCTCTCGGTCCCTGTTTTAATGAGGGTACAACAGGCACAGCAAAAGGCAAAATCATTTATTTGCAGTTCTCTGTGTAAAAATATTTACCCCATCCTCAACACATGCCCCAGTTTGGCTTTGGTGTATTGTAGCCCTCGCCTGTGTTGGTAGCACTGATATCCCTGCATGTCACATACAATATCTCAGTATGTTCCAAAGGTTTTAGGCAATGGTCTCACTGCAGAAAGCAAAATGGTAGGAAGAACTGTAGAGAGACCCCTTTAAACCAAAGGTTTTGGTGATCTCATGAAAAGCAGTTTGCAAAATTGAAATTAATTTTTCTTCACTAAAGCTAAAGCATTTTTCTAACAAGAAGAAGAAATAAATGAAATGTAATTTGTTGTTTCACTTGGGATTGTTCCTTGTTCTTTTCTGGTGTGGAGTGTGTATGTGCTGATGGAAAGGACAAGACATCAGTTCCCATGAGAATCCCCAGAAACCTGTAGCTAAATAGGGGGAAACACAGTGTGGTGGAGCCACCCTGTTGAGCCATCACTGGGCAGCTATGGCGATGGAAGACAACTAAGGCAGGGAAAGCAATTAGCAGCAGTGAGGAGCACTGTTTATGAGTGTCTCTCTTAACAGCAAACGGAAGCGAACTTCATATCAGTAGTGTTCGGTATGAAGACACTGGGGCATACACCTGCATTGCTAAAAACGAGGTGGGAGTGGACGAGGACATATCTTCCCTTTTCATCGAAGATTCAGCGAGGAAGACCCGTAAGCTCAATTTTCCATATATTTATTTCTTTAAATAGTGTTTGAATGTACATAATGGTATACATGTAATTTAATAGTTCAGGCTATTGCATGCAGTAAGTTGGATCCTACATAAGGTGGTGACAGTTCAGACTGCACTTTGATCAGAGGATTGGACACTTTTCTGGGTAGGAATCATGCAGAGAAGGTAAAATCTCATCCAGGAAGATGGTGCCTTTCATGTGCCAGAAGTATACTGGGTGTGTGATTGGTAGCAGCGTTATTAGAGTAACAAATTGGCAATAGTTTCAGATATCAGGGAATCCAAAATGTAGTATTTTGTCGAATTCTATAAATCTCATTGATTTCTGTACAAGACTTCTTTTGAAGCCAGTTACCAGTCAAAGTTCTCAAATATTTAGATGTCTGAAAAATGTTGTGATTAAATTATTTATTTTACCTGTTTTTGCATCACTGACTGGCAAAATAGGTTTCCCTCAGTGTGAAATTATCTTCTACCTGAAAGACAAATACTCTCCCAGCTACTCTTCCCACATCTCCCATAGGAGTGCAGCTGTGCTATCTTGACCACACTGACCCCAAAACACAATTGCTGAAGAAGGTGATCAGTTGTCCCAGTAGAAAAGCTCCCAGAGGCCTGATCCTTCCTAGTTATGCCATCTTAACTGCTTGGGAGATTGCCTGGGTTTATTGGTGATACTAAAAGTCTATGTGCAGATGGGATTTTTGCTGCTTTTCTGGCTGCAAATATAGAGCAAGAATTGGTAGCAAAGTTACCCATAAATATGGGCTCTCAAGGAGAATCTTTGGAAAATACATTCTATTTCTTATTAACTAGATTTATGTACTCTGGTTAATATTGGTCGTTTTTCCTTGAATACTTGAGCAAGGGAAATTGCAGTATGTTGAGAAATAATTGGATCTATCTGGAACAGAAATTCAAATGCAGGTGTACTTTCAAAAGCTTATGTGAATCCTGAAAGAGGCTGCAGTTGCATGAAGTTCCAAGAAAAAACACAGCCAAGGGTGTAGCTGCCAGTCTCAGGCTTCTTCTGAAAGATGTTGGTGGACCTGGCAGTGCTGGGTTAATGGTTGGACTCAATGATCTTAGAGGGTTTTTCCAACCTTTATGATTCTATAATTCCATGTCATGCTTCCTTATTGAACCTGCACAGAAAATCACAGGCTGTACCATACCTCCAGCTGCATTTGAAGGTAACAGCTTCTCTTTAGTAGGTCATTGATGTTTGCACAGCTGCCTTCATTTCAGGAAGGATTTTTCCCATGTCAAAGTTTCTGAATTGTCACTAGAAGGAGCAAATGTGTTTAGAACTCTCTGTCTTTCCTGGTATTTTATTTGAATGAATGTTACAAAATTTTCACCAATTAAACAGTTCATGTAAACGTGAGTATTTATTCAGTTACTTGCTACAATTAAAGTTTTGACATTGTTTTGTTGTTTTTTTTCTTTTCCTGATTATTTTCTGGCTTTCCCAATATTCTGATGCTGCAGTTGCAAACATACTGTGGCGAGAGGAAGGTACTGCAGTAAAGTTCTTTTGTCGTAGTGATAATGTGCTTGTCTGCTTTAATAATTCTGTGATGGGCCATTCTCCACTGACTTGCCACTAACCCTGTCAAGTTTCACGGTTACCAGATTAAGTACAGACCAGACATTTAAAAGCTAAATTATTCAAATTAGAGATGTCACTCTTGTACCTATAACTTCTTGCATTTTCCCACTATGAAATAATAGATGACCATAAAATATATAAAAATATGAATTTTATATATACTGCCAGAAGTGTGGGCAGCCTGAGATTCTCAAGCTGCATTAGCAATCACACAAGTGTCAGAAGTGTTCCCAAATTACCATAATTGAACACGTAAGACATAAATTCAATATACTGCATTTTAATGCAAGCAATTCAAGCTCTTCCTTTTCAGTAGCATGTATTGATGTTTTCTAGGTGAGCAACAGAAATTGTGTTCTTGACTGTTAGGCAAAACAAAAATCCAAACCCGAACAGGTTTTCTTCCCTCCCCTCTATCCTTTGAATCGATGCAGGGTGTAGGTTGCCCAATTTCTTCTTTAATTGGCAGTTAAGATCTCTAGTTTGATCAAACTTACAGTGTGCCCTCCACAAGGTCAACAACTGTGTATCTTGGAAGCCAAAGTAGGAAAAACCCCATCCTGAGCATCTAGTTGGCTCAAAGATATTACGGAGGTACTTGAATGAAAAATCACCTGATTTTGTACGTGCATGTGCTGTCATAATTTCCAAAACACCCAGTAAGAAGCATCATGCAACAGCCCCAGGGGCTCTCACACAGGTTGTCCATCTGCCTCTGTAGGTCTGGAGCCCAGGTGTGTGGAGGGGACCCTGTGACACTGGGCTCCTGGAGAGCTGCGAGCAGGACATCCACTCACTGGAGGAAGGTTCTGGGGTTGAAACCCAGGTGTAAACCAGTTCTTGCATCTGCCAGCTGCATATGAGGCAGCTGAGACCTTGGTGTCCTTCCAGCTGTGTGGGAAAGTTTGCTGTGCAGTGACAAACTGTTCTCGGCCACATTCCCCTGGCCCCTGCAAATACCTGAACTCCCTCACACTCCTCCTCCGAGAAGGGCTTCAGGCTCACTCTGCTTTTGGAGGGTGCAAAGGCCCCTTTGTAAGTAGTGCCTCCAGGTACCCAAAACAATAGCTGGGCTTCCAGCCCTCAGCATGAAGCTTTCTGGGTAGCTTGGGCTTGGCACAAAGGATTTCAGGGGCAGAAGGAAGGTGCCAGGGCGTGATGTGCGAAGCAGCCTGGTCCAGGTGTGCAAACACCTGGTGCACGCTGTCAGTGCCACTGTTGGCCACAGACACATACAGCAAATACACTGGTTTATTTCTAATGTCCCTTTCAACCCAAGCCAAATGCAGCTCGCTGGAGGTCAGAGAGGTGCTGCAGTCGCCTAGGATAGCTCCCCAGCGCTTTTTCCGAAATACGCCACCTGCAGGTGCCTGGTGCAGGGCTGTGAGGAGTCTTCACTGCTGACATTCCTGTAAATGGCATTATGGGCACAAAGAATTGCTATTTCCCTTCTGCTTGGAAATGAAATCTCTAATGCATCTCTCATCAGTCCAGCGCCACCTGCATGGTGCTCCATGGCTGTTTATATACAGTGTCCCTTATGCTCCTTTTTAAAGAAAGCAGTTGGATAATCCTACCAGATATAGAAGTAGAGTAATATTCAAAGAACAGCTGAGAAGTTGGTTGCAGAAAGTCTTATTGTAATTTTGCTAAATGAATGGACTTACTGCTTATCAACCTTGCACATTTTAAATAAAAGTATGAGCCATGTTGAGGCAAAACATGGCCAGTAAAACACATTTGCTGTTGATGTTCCTAAACAACTCAGTATCTGTAGAGCAGGTTTATTACCCTGCTTTTGTTGTTCCATAGTATTTCATGGGCATATTCATTCTAGAACATACTTCAGCATGTGAAATCTTGGCGCAGAGAAAGCTGGAAGACAGGAATGGTATTTTTGGTCTTACATTTTAATGTATTCTTTCAATTCCTTACTATGTGCAAGTAGCAATATTAACAAATGCATTGATAGATTTGAGCTCCTTTAAAATGATCACAACCTCATCCTCACCAGGTTTGGAGTAATTAAAACCTTGGGAAAATGCCTAAACAAAATATGATGTAGAACAAACTTTTGCAGCAAGTCAAACTTTTAATGTAAGTACTTGGTCATTTTAAAAATCAGTCTGTCAGTTTGTTCTCAAAACCTTTCAGACCATGCACAAGCAAAGCCTCAAGAAATGAGTGCACATAGGGCAACCAGCCAGTTAAACCTGGGGCTGGAAGCATGTGCAGTATTTACTTAATGTACAAATAGTTTTTAATTTTGTCCAGAGAAAACCATGAGTCGCCCAAATGTAAAGCGGAGATTTGTTTTCATGCCAGTGTTCATTTCTGTAGCGAGCACTGCTTGCTTAATACCTGGAGAAAAGGAGCATTTCATGCCAGCAGGCAATCAGCAGTTATGTGAATGTATGCACTTAAAAAGCTGAAAGCCTTTTCATTACCAAACTTAAGTTCTAAAATACTTCCACGTATTTAGATTAAGTTGAGGAAATTTATTTAATTATCAGATCAGAGGAGAGTATTCCATGGTGAAAAATGTGCCCTTTGATCTCAGAGGAGGGATGTATAAATGAACACTGATGGAGACGCTGTATTTTTCAAATAAGCGCTTGTTAATATCAGGTGTCCTCCTGAAGTTTTTTTGTTAGAGACACCTTATCTGGAGTGGATCAAATAAGAACTGTTATGTTTAGAAAACCCTCATTCTTAATGTTGTTTTTTTTATATTAGGGGTTTTTTGCGATACAGGTGAGGTGTGTTGCCTTTCATAATGCCTTTAGTTTTTGTACTAGTTCTGTCATCTAACCTGAAGTATCCTCAATTCAAAAAGAAAGAAAAAAAACCTCCTCATTCTCCTCATTAGTCCCCCAGTTCCCAATTTAGTACGTGCCTCACTACTATAAAAAACACAAAGTACCCCATTGCCCACCTCTGTACAGAAATAATTCCCAATTCCCTGCACCAAGTAGTTGCAGCAGTGTAATGAAAAAATGAGTCTGTTTTACTGATGTCCATGAGATTGTTTAGGATGTACCTCAACCAAAATCTGGCAAATGTTTCATAAGTCACAATAAAACACCTAGTTTGTCTGGTAAAAAACCTGCTTGGTCTAAATATTAGTGTGAAGATCAATCTCTGGGAAAAAAGGTGATTTAATTTAAATTGACAAACTTTTTTTAAAAAAGAGAGTACCTGAATGCTCTCAGTAATTTGTAGTATATTTTAATCAGTCTGCAGAAAAACTTGGACTCATTTTACTTTAAGATAAGTAGTGGAACTTGGCAAGTCTCTGACTCTAAACCTGCTGGGGTAAAAATTTTAATCAAAGTATTTTTGTGGGTAATTAAGGTCTTACTTCTTAAATACACCCTCTTTGTAATAGGATCATCAGACAAAATCACACTACTCTTGTGCATGAAAATAATAATAAGCATCTTCACAGTAGTCATGATTGCCTGCCTGTTTTCACTTTTTAGGATTAAAATCCTTTACCCATGGAATATGTGCACTCATTCCAGGCCAGGGTCAAATTCTGCCCTCTGATATGTTCACTCAAATCCCACTAAAGCAGGTGGGAGTTGTGTGGATGCTGGGAGCGCAGGTTTTGGTCCAAAGTGCCTGAATGAAATGTTTTACCAACATACTTGGGGAAAAAAATAACCCTTAGTCCATGAAATAACTCTTGATGGAGCTTTGTTAGCTTTTTTCCTACATGCATGATCCTGCTCTGTGGCATCACATTTGAGGATCACAATTCTTGTACCCACCTGATGCCCTAACTGGGGGATTTCTGTGCTATAGTTTAGAGACTCAATTTGAACCTTGTCAGTGCAGCAAACACCACATGCTGACACATTGTACTCTGAAGCTACTTATTTGGCATCAAAAGGAGGGGGCTTAGCACCAAAAAAACCCTTCTAGCCTTACTAAATGCAATGTGTTTTACCAATTTACCAAAAATGCATTTTTCCAAATTATCCATATTTTTACTGTCAAGTTTCCTGTGATGATTTAGATCTCGGTCCTGCGAACAGTTAAGAAATGTGAGAATCTCTGTCTCTGTGAGGAGCATTTAGAGGTGCCATCACAGGACCAGCGAAGGAAATTTTTAACACTGAACACTGTTCAGAGCCATAGAATGGGGACTTTATTTCTCCATGGGAAAAATTGAATTAATTAGAAGATACAAATTATGGTATCACCATATTGTTGGCAGATAAAGTACACTATCAACACTACTAGGGGTGACAGTGGTCATTGCAAACACTTACTGGTGGTGGTATGAAAAAATGGAATGAATGGATCTTTGAAACTAGAGTGTTTGAAAAGGTCCTGAGTATTTCTTAAAGATCTTGTCACTGCAATTCCATGTAGCATGACAGAAGTGATAAAATACAATCTCCTAATGGCAAAGCAGTGGCAATCAGCCAGTTTTCCAAATCTCCTGGAATGCCCCAGTTGGATAAATGAGTGCTAATGTAATGCTGAACTACTCCACATTCGTGAATTACAGTTTGCAAGATTTCAAAAATGTATTTATTTTGGTGGCTGTAGTTAGTGCTTTCAGATAGTTTAAGAAAATAGAGAAATCTGTATATTTCATTCATGGAAACATGATGCTAAACACTTCTATTTAACATCACAGTTACCAGTGGTCAAGTTGCCTGTGACAGGATGACCTTCACTTTAACTAAAGCTTTTCTTTCAGTTCTCAAATTATTGTCAAGCTGTTTTTAATGAAATCATAGGAAAAAAACAAATTCATAATCTGAGGAGGGGTAGCAGTGCAACAGAGGGGCTTCTTGGGATCAAATCCTGCTTTGGTATCTATTTACAAGACCCAGCCATAGTTATTTGGGTACAACCACCGCCACCAAGGCAATGCATTTTTGAATGTGTCTGTACCACTTCACTCCTTGAAGCCCTTGTTGTGACATAAAATTTGATTTTGTCAATGCTCCAACTGCATCCAAATGAGCAACTTTTATGTAAGGCAGATTTTGTTTGTCGGGAGAGAAGGATGTGTTCTTAAAAGAAGTCCTAATAGCTACGGATACATACCAAAAAAAATTACAACTCCTTCTTCTTTATCCCTCTTTAAGGCCTGAGTGTTGGGAATATGTTCTATGTCTTTTCTGATGATGGGATCACAGTCCTTCAGCCAAACGAATGTGAAATCCGGAGACATATCAGGCCCGAAGAGAGGATTTTTGCAAGTTATGTAAGTCCTAAACCCAGCAGCTACAGCTGACAGCTGGGAAACTTTCTCTTAATCTCTTCAAAGGTTGTTATCGCTAAAGGACCTGTTTGCCACAGGGGTGTTGGAGCTTGCTGGGCTTCATGCAGCATCCCTGAGGTATAGCATCTTCTCTTGAAAATCAAGGGATCCATGTAACTTCTAAGGCTGACTTAGAGATGGAGGATTTACTGACACACTGAAGAGAATTTGGCTAGTTATCACATAAGCAAAGACTTTCATTTGTCCTGTTTGATCTGTTTACTTATCCATGCCCCAAATTTGTAACTGGGCTTTAGGGAAGTCAAAAGCACAGAGATGTGCACATCATTCACTGGTGCTCCTTTTACTGATGACTCCATAGGCAAAGAAGTGAGCTACTTTGGACTACTTTCTGCTCTTTGGAAGTAGTTTGCCATGTTAAACTGCAGCAGGGAGGTAACTAAGAATGCCCAGAAAATGGCTGTGCCATGGAGGTCCTCTGCATCTTTTGCTACTGAAAGAGAGACTGCACTGTCCGTGTTTGCTGTTAGCACTTTTCTGTCAGCACTGAGTTTACCTAACCCTTGCTTTAGAAAATCACGAGGAAAATTTTTTCAGGTGTCAGGAATGTCAAGCACTGGCTCATAGGCAGTGGAGCTCAACATGGCCAGTGGGATAACACGTGCCTGGAGGCTCTGTGAGGTCAGTGTTTTCAGTGACCTGTATTATGTACTCCTGTACAGGAACATACATCAGGTATATCCTCATGAAACTGTCAGTTCTAGAAAAACACAGGTGCTGAAATACACCCAGAAATGCTTTTTTAGTCACCCCTTTACTTAGTTTCTAATTTTTAAAAGGGGAAGTTGAGAATGTAGCTCAAGAATGTGGCTCTTCTGAAGAAAAGGGCTCAGCCTTGATTTCAGTTTTGGGAGGTATCAAAGGGGAGAATCACTCTCATGACCCCTGCAGGTTGGGTCAAGCTCTGCTGCTATGGGTCAAGATAATCTTACAAGTCTGTAGTAAGTATTTTCTAAATCTCAATAAATTCATGGTTGATACTGATTTTTTTTCCAACTAGATTTTAATATACCTTAGAAGAAGTCCAGACTGTTGCTCACCCCAAGGCTAGTCCTTAACATGGACTTAATATTATTAAGCTACACCCAAGCTGTTGCTTTACAAAGACAGAAATCCTGTGTTTCTTTTCCAAAGAACTGTAAATATTGAAGAGGTGATTCTGGAAAAACAGATTGAAAAGAACAAAAGAGAGAAGGCACTTAAGGAAATAATGTCAGCACGTTGGTGCACATAAGAGGGATTTTTAACGTCACTTGGCTGCTCTTCAGAGACACCTCAGAGGTATTCCAACAGATCTCATAGGGCCCTTCCCTTGGTCTAGGGAGGATTGACATTTATTTCCTCCCTTTTCCCTTTTACTATCTTGAGTGTTTGCTACATAGACAGTGACACAAGCCCAACTTTAGGAATGGATCTACAAAAAAGGTTTCTTCATTTGCTCTTAGAGGGCACAAAAGCAGGTGGAGCAGCTGCAGCTGAGCCCTGTAGCAGAAAGACTGGTGACCTTTCCCTGCTCCCCTTGGCTTGGGTGGATGCTGTGTTGTGAGAGCTGAGGATGAGGAGGGCAGTGTGGAGACTTGCAGGTGCCTGACTGCATGAATGGCTGCTGGAAGCCCAAGCCTGAGCTTTTGTATCATCTTGTAGCTTGTTGTAGCAGAGATTCCCAGCCTGGCCAGAAAGACAGAAAAGAAAATGCAACCAAGCTATTGAGTCTTGTATCTTCAACCCTTATTCATGGTCTCCACCGAGACACCCAGCCAGCAGAGCTGTGCTGCTTAGAGGTGACAGCTTTTTATCCATAATTGTTGCACATGGTGTGGATCCCTTCCAGCTCAGGATATTCTATTCTATTCTATTCTATTCTATTCCTCCAATACAGACACAGTGTTGACACTGCTTTTTGTTGTACCTTCTCTTTCCCTGAATAAGCTCTGATGCAGCTCCAATCACATTTCCCTTAGGTAAGTTGGGCCATTATTTAAAATTACCCAACAGAAGATCTAAAATCAGCAGTTCTGCTCACTGAAATATATATGTGTTCATTCTCGTTTTACCCCATTTCCTCCCCACAGCCTAGCCCCACACAAATGCTCTTTCAAATAAAGCATCTCGACAGAAGGAAGAACGATGAGGAGTAGCCAACATGCAGAGAGTTGTTGGTGAGACCACAAGGGACTCTTCAAACTCAGGGTAGCTGTACCAGCTCTGCACAGGACTCAGTGAGTGGAGGATCAGAGACAAAATATAGCATTAGGCAGCTGTGATCAGAATTTGGCCCAAAGCAGCAGAATTTGGTTCCTTTTGAACAGGGGAAGTTTCTGTAGGATTGTGCTTATTTTGCTTCCGTTTCCTTGGGCATAGGTGTTTTATAGCATGCTCTCCTGCACAGAAAATGTAGACTTTATGAAAAATATAAAGCAGTGAGTCAATTAATGTAAATCACTGTTTTTTCAAAGCACAGAGTGATATTTCTGTTGCTAATAAATGCTGACAGCACTGCAAGTCTTGATGAACCACAGCATGCTTCAAAAGATCAATCCATAGGCTCTGTGGTTATTTAAATTCAATATAAGTTTGCAGGAGGTCCAGCTGTTTAATGTCATTGCATAGAGCCAGGCTGAAGTGCGGTACCTGATAAATTAATTATTTCATGTTTTCCAGGAAAGAAAGGGGAGAAATATCATCCTAATGGAATCCCCAGGGATTTTTTCCTGCGGTTTTCAAGGCTAAGCTTCTTGCTGCTCCACCCCTGAAATTGTAAAAATTAAACCTTTTCTTTTTTTAACCCCTCAGGAGGAGATCTGTCCTAGAGTGGAAGGTGAAGACACTCAGTCCTGCCTCTGGGCTTCAGCAGTCAATGTCAGAGACAAGTACATTTATGTGACACAGCCAAAGCAGAACAGAGTAATGATAATTGATATCCAGACTCAGAAAGCCATACAGGTACTTACAAGTGAACACATTATTCACTGATGGCAAAAGACTTGATATAGGACAAAAAAATCAAATCTTTTCCCAGTGGATCTGCTGGGCAAAGATCTGCTGATCACTAAAGAGCTGGGCCTGTGTTGTTTTCGCCAGTGGGATCACATCGGGTTCACTGTTCTGTAACCTCACTGGCAGGAAAAGAGGTTCTGTAACCTCTCCTCTATGGGTGGGAGATCACAGTCTCAAGGCTGCATCTGCAGCCGAGCTTACAGTGAGTCTGGTAAAATAACACTGGATGAATTCCTGGCTTAGCTACCTGACCTGGGTTATAAGCAGGTTGGGAAGAATGAGCTGGTGTGGGTACAATTCAGACAGAAATTGGCCCTTGATCTACTGGCTGTAAGTAACAGTATAAGATGGAGTGATGTCTACACAGAAAACGGCACCAAAGGGCCAAATTTTTCAACTGCTGCTGGTCCCCCACTTGATTTGAAGGCAAAGCTGCACAAGGAACATAATAGTGGTGCATGGGACTGCCTGCAGTGAACTGATGTAATATTTGTCATGTGCATTTGGGTCACTGTGTAAATAATTCCCTCTGGGTTTTTTTAAGTCCTTGGATGTGGACCCATTACCAACCAAATTACATTACGACAAGTCCCACGACCAAGTGTGGGTGCTCAGCTGGGGGGACATGAGGCAATCATCACCCACACTGCAGGTAAGTCCTTACACTTTGGAGCCTTTGCTCTTCCTGAGCTCAGCATCACTGGTTACACACTGGTGGCTGGTGGGTTGCAGGTATTTAGCAGCATTTAATGGTCTGGGTATAAAGCTCCTGTTTCATTTGCATATCCAGTGTGTTTTATTCATCCCTCCTCTGTCCATCCTCACATATTTTTCCTGCTGTTTAATTTGTTTTTGAGCAATGACTATGCCGCAGGCTGACAGCGGGGCTGCTTTGTGCCAAGGTCTGTTTTGTTTTAAGACTGGTGACAGAGCCAAGTGCCATAAAGTTGTACAGCAAGGGCTGGCAGCTGGCTGTGAGCAGGACAAGCCTGCTGTGCTCTACAGCACTGGTGAGGCACCTCGAATCCTGGGTTCAGCCCTCACTACAAGACAGACATTGAGGTGCTGGAATGTGTCCAGAGAAGGACATGTCCAGAGAAGGGCAAAAGAGCTGGGGAAGGGTCTGAAGCACAAGTCTGATGAGGAGCAGCTGAAGGAGCTCAGGGGAGACCTTATCAGTCTCTACAATTCCCTGAAGGGAGGTTGGAGCCAGGTAGAAATCACTCTTCTCCCATGTTACAAGTGAGAGGACAAGAGGAAATGACCTAAAGCTATGCCAGGGGAGGTTTAGGTTGGTATTAGGAGAAATTTCTTCACTGATAACTTTGTCAAGCCCTGGAACAGCATGCCAAGGGCAGTGGTGGAGTCACTGCCCGTGGAAGGATTGAAAAGACGTGTAGATGGGGCACTTGGGGACATAGTTCAGTGGTGGGCCTGGCAGTGCTGGGGAAATAGTTGGACTCGATGATCTTAGAAGGCTTTTCCATCCTTAAGAATTCTGTGATTCTGTGATTCTCTCACAGTAAAATGCAAAAAGGGGCTCTCTAGGGTGTAAAAACAAAAACAAACCAACAGAAGTAAAACCTTAGGGACAAATTGTGTTACTGGGTGTTAGTGATTCCACTGCAGAGGTGCCAGTGATATCCCTGGAGCTCCTCCATGCTCAGCACCATCAGACCCACAGTGATATTGGGACACAGCACTGCACATGAGTTTGGACAACTAAATTAGCTTCCACTTCCGGATCATCTTGGCAGATTTACTCTTCTGCTGACAGTACAGAGAACATGGAGAGTGGTCATCTAGTGGGGCATTTTGCTGCTGCTCTGTGTTGTATGACAGAGTTGACGTGATCTGATCCATCCAGACATTTCCTTCTCGGGTAGTTGTTTTCTGGCACTTGCTACCCAACCTTTCTGGAAACAGGTGTCATGTGAATATTCCTTCTGCCAGAAGTGTTTGCTGCTAAGTCTACATTAAAGCATTCCCCAGCAGGCAGAGAAGAAGGGGGCCTGTGCTTTCTGACCTAAAACCCAACAAATTGGAGTCTACATTAGTTGTGGGCCTACCCAAGGCTTCCCCTGGAGATGCTGCCCCATGAAGATGGGATGAGCCATCCCCACCATCCACATGCTCCATCCAGTGCTGACTGTCAATAATAAAGACTGGACCAGCTACTCATCATGGGCAATTTCAGGAAAAGATGCCAAAACCAGAATGGAGGCAAATAAATGAAGGTTTCCAGGGCAGCAGCACCAGGTTGTCTCACTTGGGGATGTGAGTTTCCTGTACAGGGTATAAGGAGACAAAAATGGGCCCTCTTTACCCTTTCTGACTTAATTTCTTCCATCCAGCTGTGAGAAGTTTCTGTAATTAAAGGAGAGATGGCACATGCATGTCATTATTAGGAAGAACACACCATCTGCACAGTTGGAAACTTGTTAGAAGGCTCCAGGTCTCAGATAGTCCTTTCTGTTATCTTTCTGATGTGCAGTTAACACACTTAGAGATGAGGTTAGCATCAGCATCAGCAGATCCTTTCTTTTTTCTGACTTTGTTTCCCAAAAGGTGGGCAAAGTTCCTTCTTAAAACCTGCAGTGTTTGGTTGCACACATACAGTAAAATAGATTTTTTTTACGAAGATGCTGCTGCAGAAGTTGATCTGAATTTCCACTCATTCTCTGGAAGTTAGGGATTTATCAAACTGCCTGTGCAACCAACTAATGGGATGCTGTTGTTTGGCCATTACTGGCTTGTTGGAAGCAAATATCTGGCCTCTTGAAAGCACTGTGCAAGAGTGGGCATCCTTCTTGAGCAATCTAATTGGAAGAAATCTAAATGGCATGAGCAGAACAGCTGTCTGAAATAAACCTTTTAGGGATTTAGCATATCTTTAATGAATAGGTAGCTATAAATTCAGAGCAATGACTGCTGCAGATTAGAGCAGCAGAAGGTCCTAATGAACGGACTAAAGTCATCTTGGACCCAGCAAACAATTCGAGTNACAATTCCCTGAAGGGAGGTTGGAGCCAGGTAGAAATCACTCTTCTCCCATGTTACAAGTGAGAGGACAAGAGGAAATGACCTAAAGCTATGCCAGGGGAGGTTTAGGTTGGTATTAGGAGAAATTTCTTCACTGATAACTTTGTCAAGCCCTGGAACAGCATGCCAAGGGCAGTGGTGGAGTCACTGCCCGTGGAAGGATTGAAAAGACGTGTAGATGGGGCACTTGGGGACATAGTTCAGTGGTGGGCCTGGCAGTGCTGGGGAAATAGTTGGACTCGATGATCTTAGAAGGCTTTTCCATCCTTAAGAATTCTGTGATTCTGTGATTCTCTCACAGTAAAATGCAAAAAGGGGCTCTCTAGGGTGTAAAAACAAAAACAAACCAACAGAAGTAAAACCTTAGGGACAAATTGTGTTACTGGGTGTTAGTGATTCCACTGCAGAGGTGCCAGTGATATCCCTGGAGCTCCTCCATGCTCAGCACCATCAGACCCACAGTGATATTGGGACACAGCACTGCACATGAGTTTGGACAACTAAATTAGCTTCCACTTCCGGATCATCTTGGCAGATTTACTCTTCTGCTGACAGTACAGAGAACATGGAGAGTGGTCATCTAGTGGGGCATTTTGCTGCTGCTCTGTGTTGTATGACAGAGTTGACGTGATCTGATCCATCCAGACATTTCCTTCTCGGGTAGTTGTTTTCTGGCACTTGCTACCCAACCTTTCTGGAAACAGGTGTCATGTGAATATTCCTTCTGCCAGAAGTGTTTGCTGCTAAGTCTACATTAAAGCATTCCCCAGCAGGCAGAGAAGAAGGGGGCCTGTGCTTTCTGACCTAAAACCCAACAAATTGGAGTCTACATTAGTTGTGGGCCTACCCAAGGCTTCCCCTGGAGATGCTGCCCCATGAAGATGGGATGAGCCATCCCCACCATCCACATGCTCCATCCAGTGCTGACTGTCAATAATAAAGACTGGACCAGCTACTCATCATGGGCAATTTCAGGAAAAGATGCCAAAACCAGAATGGAGGCAAATAAATGAAGGTTTCCAGGGCAGCAGCACCAGGTTGTCTCACTTGGGGATGTGAGTTTCCTGTACAGGGTATAAGGAGACAAAAATGGGCCCTCTTTACCCTTTCTGACTTAATTTCTTCCATCCAGCTGTGAGAAGTTTCTGTAATTAAAGGAGAGATGGCACATGCATGTCATTATTAGGAAGAACACACCATCTGCACAGTTGGAAACTTGTTAGAAGGCTCCAGGTCTCAGATAGTCCTTTCTGTTATCTTTCTGATGTGCAGTTAACACACTTAGAGATGAGGTTAGCATCAGCATCAGCAGATCCTTTCTTTTTTCTGACTTTGTTTCCCAAAAGGTGGGCAAAGTTCCTTCTTAAAACCTGCAGTGTTTGGTTGCACACATACAGTAAAATAGATTTTTTTTACGAAGATGCTGCTGCAGAAGTTGATCTGAATTTCCACTCATTCTCTGGAAGTTAGGGATTTATCAAACTGCCTGTGCAACCAACTAATGGGATGCTGTTGTTTGGCCATTACTGGCTTGTTGGAAGCAAATATCTGGCCTCTTGAAAGCACTGTGCAAGAGTGGGCATCCTTCTTGAGCAATCTAATTGGAAGAAATCTAAATGGCATGAGCAGAACAGCTGTCTGAAATAAACCTTTTAGGGATTTAGCATATCTTTAATGAATAGGTAGCTATAAATTCAGAGCAATGACTGCTGCAGATTAGAGCAGCAGAAGGTCCTAATGAACGGACTAAAGTCATCTTGGACCCAGCAAACAATTCGAGTGTTTAACATTTTAATTTTTGGAAACTTTTCCTTTCTGGAGCAGTGGAGGAGCTGAGTTCCCCTGTCCATGGAGATGTGTGCTGTGCTGGAGGACAGGACCAGGGGACAGCCAAAGGGTGCTTCTCCACTCCTCCCTGGACTTTATATCGATGGATGAACAGTTTCTCTCCTTCAAAGTGATAATTAACTGCTGTGAGTTAGTGTCTGATCCTTCAGGGTGGTAAATTATCACTGCGCATTTAAGTGAGATTAATAAATATGACCATGAAATTAATGTTTACTTTAGACAGTGAGGGATAAATTATTATGGTCCTAGTGTTGTCACAGTGCTTCAGTTCCTGCTTGACTGCTCTTTCTTAAGATGTAAACAACTTATGAAAGTCAAGTTGTGTACTTACCTTACAAATGTCAAGCCTCAAATACTATTTGCTAGCACACCTTTCGAAGACAACTACACCAAACAGTGTTTTGAAGTTGCTAATCAATTTGAGTCTACTACATCATGGAAAGAGCCACTTGGTACCATGCATGTCTCTAATCTGTATTTACCTTTCTGCCTTACTCAGTGCGTATCCTGTGCTCAACCTTGTGTGTATTTATTGTAGGTAATTCCAGAGGCGAGCACAGGGGAGGATCCACATGTTGTCTGCACACCCTTTGAAGGAGTGAATGATTTTTTTATACCACCTACAAATCTTATTATTAATCATGTTCGGTGAGAAATTATTTTAATGAATAATAATGGTGACCATGGTTCTCCTTTCTCATAACCTTAAAGCACTTTACAGATAGGAAGGAAGGAAGGAAGGAAGGAAGGAAGGAAGGAAGGAAGGAAGGAATCTTAACTGCATTTATCCCCATTTTCACACATGAAATGGAGAAATGGTTAAGGAAATTGCCAGTAATTATTCAGCTAATCAATAAAACAGCAAGAAACAATCCTGGACTTCCCTTAGGCCGTACACGGGTGTTCACATCTCACCTTGGTCAGCCTTCCCTCCTTGCAGCTTATGGCACACTGCCCTGGCTTCCTTGTGCCAGGAATTTGATGGCCCAAAAACTACCTTCCTTGCCAGAAAACCATTATGGATCTGGGCAGAAACCTATGTCAAGGATATATTGCTTGAAGTGGTAAAAGTGTACTCTGCCTGAAGCATAAGATGTGGTTCTTCCACATATTTCCAGCTTGTTCAAGTATTGGATCTCTGCATGGGGTGTATGGTTGGAGCAGAAAAATTGTATGCACCACACATTAAAAAAAAACAAAAAAACCAAAAACCTCCATGAGCCATCAGTTTTGAATGTTAATGTGATATGGTGGTTAATGAGGTTGTGTAACTAACATACTAATAACCTGGAGTAATACTGGCTGCTTCCCAGCAGGCAGAGGAAGCCTCCCATTAACATTATCAAAATTGATGATAACTACACAGCAATTTATACTATTCTTTCCGTGTTATAACATAACAACTGTTTAACCATCTTCTGTCCTCTATATAGTTTAACTAAATTAAGCACTCAAAAAACATAATGTAACTCCTTACAGTCATCTTAGGTTTCCTGCAGAAAACACCAAGAGAGAGGGGGTTACACTTAAATGATTATATGTTGAATCTGTTCCAAAATAAATAACTTTGCCTGCTGAAACACAAAGTAATGATGCATGCCTTGTGGCTGTCATTTGTAATTTCTCTCTGCTTCATATTTTCAGTTTTCTTTCACAATTTCATTATGACTAATAGTAGTGCCAGGAGGTAGATGACTCTGCTGAATGTTAAAGCCTGAGCTGAGAAGGTGAGAATTGGATTCAAAGACAGGAAGGTGGAACAGTTACACTTTTATGTTTATTTAATTGTCCTTTTGCTGCAGTGTGATTAGTCGGCTGAAATAATGAATATAGATTATTGTCTATAGTTTTCCATATGCAAAGCTGCAAATGCTGTGCCTTATTTGCTACTGCATTTGTTCAGAGCCAGATCTTTGTCCGTTCTCTCTCACCCTCAGCACAGAAAAATAATTTCTTGCAGGCTAATGAGATTCATTGAGATGATGTTCTAAATTCTCCACTCAGAAACAATCAATGGCAGTACCAGCATTTCCCAGGAAAGTGAACATTTAAGCAATTTCTTCCATGAGCCAAATAATATTTGTATGCAAATATTCCTGCATATGTATTTCAGCTACCTCTTATTTCAGATGGATATCTAGAAATGTGTGCATTTTTATTAGTTCCAAGGGTAGATTGTTGTCTATTAAAAACTCTCTTAAGTGCAAGGTTTGCTTTGAGATTTCAGATCACAGATTTCATGCGATGGCTGAGCCTCTTCTGCAACTGTGGGCACATAAAATATATCCTGACCCACTTCTTTAAATGAAAGTTTATGATAAAAATGTTTCTTAACTTCTTCAGGCATTTGGCCAAGTATTAAGGAAGTCTTGGGGAAAAAAAAGCTGTAAGGGAAGGCATTTTTTGAAGTGTACTTAAAATGCATTCATCCAGGAGAAATACAAGTGTCATATCTGATTTCCACACGCACAGTGAGCTGCGACTTTCCACTGCAGATATTTTGTGAAGTCTCTAATGGATGTGAGTATAATGGGGAAATGAAAAGCTTAGCCCAGTGATTTTCATGGGATCACACACTACAGTGGCTCATTCTTTAGAAGTGAAATCATTGCTGAGTGTCTCATTGACAGATGGATTAAGAATATAGAAATAAACGTAGTGTTTCAAGCAAAATATGTATTATCTGCACACAAGCACATTGTCCTCCACATTTCACAAAGCAATTTTACATCTTTTGGGGAAGAGATACAACACTGAGCACTCACTTCATTTCCCTCTGTCTACATTGAACGGTTGAAAAAATACTCGATGTAAAATTAGTTTTTGTAAGTCAGTGTCAGTGACCTGTGAATCCAGGGGAACACAAACAGGCTGTTTCTAAGGGCTCCCTCTCAAATTAAGCAGAAACCTTTCTTCGCTCGTCTTGACCTTTTCTTGTCTTCAGCAAAGGTCAGATGTGCTGCAGCATATATCTTTTACAGAACATTTATTCTCTGCTCACTGTCTTTTGCCCTGTCTTGAGACAGAAAATAAAGACCCATTATCTTCAGGGCACCCTGGTTATGTTCCTCAAGAAGTGTTTTACACCTTCCCTGGGCTGGCAGGATGGTGTTTAAGTGTCTGGTCTCCACCACAGCCTTGCCATCTCCTGCAGTGGTTCCCAGGCACCACAGTGTGTGGTGTGTGTACCAAACACACACCACGGCTTCCCTCAGGTGCGGTCAGTTAAGAGCTGAGGTTAGACATGGTCTTCGTTCAATGGTTATACATTATATTGTACACAGCTATATGTATTATATGTAGGTACTCTGGCCCCAACCTGACAGCAATGTGCTTTATTTTGAATGCTTTTCTATTTTGAGATTGAAGGCTTGAGTATATATTGAATTTCATGACTGTAATCTCAGACAGATTAAATACAAACCTGGTCAGTATTAGCCTCCTGAATGCCCAAACCTTGATATCATTTCTATAGTAAACTGGTCTTCCCAATAAAAGATTTCAGCTTCTGAAGATTCAAACAGCTAAGCACAGGTTCAAATTGCCAGGATCAGGTTGTTAATTTGAATTGAAATATATCCCTCATTCTAGGGTGTTTTAGAAGCACTAAAACAAGACATTTCTTACAAAAGAGACAGCATTATTGCACATGCTTCCAAAACCAACAGAATAAAAGTTTCCCGATTCTGCTGACTTTTATCTTTGCTCAAGCATGTTACCATGTCTCTAGAGGTGACTTCAGTGTCTTGTTTTCTGTTTCAGGTTTGGCTTCATTTTTAACCGGTCAAAACATGCAGTTCACAAGATTGACCTGGAAACTGTGACTCACATCAAGGCCATCAACCTCAAAGCCCACAGCTGCGAGCCGCAGGCCATGGCATACACACACCTGGGCGGCTACTACTTCGTGCAGTGCAGGAGGAACCGCTCGGTGGCCACGTCCCTGCAGCTCGTCATCGACAGTGTCACCGACGCCGTCATCGGCCCCAACGGCGATGTGTCGGGCACACCCCACGTGTCACCTGACGGACGGTACCTGGTCAGTGCGGACGAAGGCAGCGGCAGGATCAGAGTCCAGGCTCTAACTGTCCGAGGGGAAATCAAGTTGATTTATGACTTAAAAACAAACATACGTGTATCTGATCTGACATTTCAACCCTCTTTCACTGAAGGCAATCAGTACTATATATATGCTACTTCGCATTTGCAAACAGATGTGCTTTTTGTAGAGCTGTCAACGGGAAGGATGAATGTACTGAAGAATTTAAAGGACCCTATCACATCCAAAGACTGGCCCTGGAGCAGCTACAACAGAATTATGAAAGACAGTGGATTATTTGGACAGTATCTCATTACACCAGCTAAAGATTCATTGTTTGTTATAAACGGGAGGCAAAATACATTACGCTGTGAGGTACCAGGCGTAAGGAGGGGTAACACTGTGGTCTGGGTTGGGGAGGTATGAAAGGGTAGTAGCAGTGGAGCCTTCAGCAGGCAAGGACCAGTTGGACCTTTACACTGCAGCAAATGAGCAGTAGCATTGTATATTTTTACACTGGGAAAACATAAAGAAAAAGACAAAAAATCCCTGTATAGGCTTCATGGTACCACACTGGTCTACTTGCAAGTTTTATAATATAAGGTATGCTCTGCTAATAGGAAGTGGTTTTGAAGGGATATTTTTCATTTGTGGGTATGATTTGTGGTTATGAGAAAAATGCTGGGAAGCGAATAATATCTCCACTGAGATATCATATAAGCCACGAAACCTAGTAATTCTGTAGAACAAAACAGATTTTGACTTTCCATACTGAGGAGCTTTTATGTTATGTCCAAGCATCAGTTTTCTTCCCTGTATCCCTTGCCTGTTGGCTGCACTGACTACCCCCACCCCAGCACAGGGAGACTGCAGCAGCGAGGACTGCAATGAATACTCACCTTTGGATGATGAGGGAAACTAAACATCAGAGCAGTCTTCAACCCAGAGAAACCTAGGAGAGCGATTTAATGAAAACTGATCAGTTTTCTCTGCAGGATGGCTTTGGGAGGATTCGCAGATGTGATTTCAGAAGGAGGCATCACAGAAATAGTAACTGTCAGCTCGCTTGCTTCTGCGCTTCATTTTGCTCTTGGTCCTACTGAAGGCAATGGGATGAGTCCCCCCTCTTCCAGTGCATATTTGTGTGATTGTATTTGAGAAATTTGCCATGAAATATCCAGGCCATTACCCATCCAGGCCTGGGTAAAAGCCAGAAAATACTGATGGGGAGTCAGAGTTTATGTAAACAATTTTATTGAGAAGGTGGCATTAGTCTTTCAACAGCTCGTGAGTGTGGTCAGTTTGGGCACAATATGCAAAATCTACTCTTTGGAGGCAGAGAATTAGTTATGGTTATTCCCATAGAAGACAGCAACACTTGTAGAAATCATTGGTTCCCCCATTAAATATTTAGGAGCACTGACATCACTTGATTTTTCTTAAAATAACAGAGGTTATTTTTAATAGAAAACTCACTCATTTTCTAGTCATAGCCTTAATTTGCCTATTTCTTTTCAGAAATACCAGGAAACAATTTTTCTTTGTGGTTTTTTTCCCTTTCTGTTTATAGTACACTTGTTTATAGTCAATTATCTTTTAGTTATGAGCAAAGACATTCATGTAAAAGCAGCTGAACTATTCAAGAATGCAACAGCTGGAATTGAGAAATTTCAGTCAAGTTCCCATAAAAACATACAGCCATTTATTTGCACACTTGGAAGATATAAAAACTTTTCTAGTTGCATTTTTCTAACTTTCTATATCCATCACCATGAAGTAATGAAGGCAAAAGCAGCTGTGGCAGCAGAGCCAGGCAAGAAGTGGTGCCATCCAAGCAGTTGTAACCACCACTTGAAAAATGGCGTCCTGAGGTGGGTGAAAGCTCTCTGCAGGTAAATATCATAGCACTGGAGCCACCCATTGGCCTCTGGAAAGACCCAGTGTGGTTTGCTGAGGACCTTGTTGCCCAGAGTCTGTAGAAAGCTGCCCTTGAACACATACAGTGATAGGTATTCTTTTCGTCTGCAGATACTTTAAGTCACCCATTTCACAACACACACAGAGGGATTTTAAGCAAGAAGGATACAGAATAACACTGGTAATCTTTGCTTTAAATGTTTAACTTTATCAGAAGAGCAGCATTTTAGCATGGCTGTAGACCTGAGGTATTTTAAACCATTTCAGTTCTATAGAGAATATAAAAATCTGTTCCGACAGACGAAGGAGGGGAGCTGAATCCTATGAATTCATTAAATGTGAAGTCCTTGAAATTGTCCTTCAACACCCATATGCTGAATCCTACATTTCTTTCACTTACGAGCCATAGGGGTTAGAAGAGACTCTTCCATCACTGCAACACAGACATGTGAAACAGATGGGCATAGCCTTCATTTAGCAATGCATGGTGTCCATGATTTTGTACTCATCCCATTAGGAAACATATCCCATGTCAAAGAAAGGAGAAGACCAGCTTTGTAAGTACCTTTAAATATGCACAGCTCCTTTCTTGAACCAAGCTGTATCCATACATTGCAGCCATCCTAAATGTGTTTTACCAAGGCCAAACATTGTTCTCGTGTTACCTTTTATGACTTCTTGAGTATTTTATTATGCCTATGGTAAGTTTTCCCTGTAGAGACGTTCATTGTGTCATAGATCAAGCAAATATTACTTTTTTAAGAATATTAAAAAAAAAACCTGTATATATCTGTTCAGGTAAATATTCTTGAGGCTGGTTTATATATAGGCTGTGAAAGATGTGTAACAGACCTCACTTTTTCCTGTTTGTCGCAAAATATTGGAATAACATTCACTTGAAAAAAATCCCACTTGGATCTTCCAAAGATATTCCCTTTGTTCCCTCTCCTGCCCAAGTTCTGGTGATGTGTTTTTCTAAATTATCCTAATGGTTATATATCATACTTAGAAAATGAAGTATAATTTAGATTGTCCACACTACTTGTGAACAGTTCCAATGACAGTCAAATCTGACATTAAAGTGCTGCACATTTGTTACTCTGATTTTTTTTTTTTATGACACAGAAATTTTATATATACTCAAAAAAATGTTTAAACTCATACTTGCTTTTCAACTCTGTCAAAAAGAGACTACATTTCCTTGTGGGCAGGTTCTTCCCCTACCCTTTTGATTCTCCACCAATTCACACTTAAATCCTAGTTAATAAATTATTAATTAATCATGGTGATTAATTGAAATTGATCTAAATTGAATTAATGACCTTTTCATTATCCTATACACTCACATGTCAGGTTGTTCTGACACTAAAATCATGGGAAAAATAAGTCTCCAATGCGAAGATCAGATGCATTTGCCATTTATCACTGAGGTTAAACAGCAGTATGATAGAAATGCTGTTTCATCTTAGTATTTCCCCCAATATTTTCACTTTCTGAATGGAAGTGCCTCTTCAGAAACCAACCACTTTTAAACTGGAAGCAAAACTCACAAGTCCCTTATTTGGAATCTGTGAAAGTTAATGTATTCTTATCATTAAATACTTTATTTTTTTATACCACTAAAAAAATCAACAAAACGACCAATGTATTTTGGTGAGTTTGTCTGCAGGATGGGTGGGAGACAAGAACTGGCAGGGTGAGTCAGTCCCCCCTGCAAAAGAGACTTCATGAGGGGCTATTGAAAAACACTGCCTTGAAGGCCTTGGCCCGTTTTGCTGCATTGACCTCCATGAACGCAGCTTTGCCCAAGAGGAACATCCGTCCTGATGACCTGTTGACAGGTACTTATTTACTTGATTTATACCATGATTAGGTCTTAATTGCCCGAGTGCCTGGTAGTGTGCTGGGTGCTGTATAAAATGAATAAAAGAGGTCAAGATCTCAGTTCTGTAAGGAGATAATGGCTAATTCCCTCTATGACCCTACAGCAGGTCAACAAAATGAACAGGAACACAGGAACAGAGGCTGGGGAGACGTGTGCAATAACCCATTCATAAGAGATGTGGGCATGCCATAATGCTTTTGTATTTTTTTCCCTAAGACCCTCTTTGTCCCTCCCTGTACCAGGCTTTGTGACCTTCTCTTGGGTTACAGGTGTAGCTGTCACCCTTCATTGAACCCCTAGGACGCAGGGATTTCCCCATCTGCCATGTATCCTTATGATTCGCCATATCACCCTCAGATAATTGCTTTCTTAGAAAACCTGGGGGTAAATCTTGCTTTTCTTAATGAAGTGCGTTCTGCAAGGCAAGCAGCAGCACTAGCTTTCTGTATTGGATTACAATTCCCACTCTGCTTCTGAAACCTACACTGATCACCTGACTCACTGCTTTGAACATTTTCTCATGGGCCAACAACAAAAAAAAGCCCAAAACAAAACAAAACAAAAAGCCCAAAGCCCCTATAGTATGGTTAAGTTATGGGAAACAGAGATCGGTGTTACAATTGGTGCTTCCAGTGCTGCCATTTGCTCACTAGAGCTCATTTCCCCTGCCTGGCAAGCCTCACCTCCAACCTACACAAGTGCATCCCCTCTGCCAGCTGTGGGCTTCCACAACAGGTACCAGCAGCTGCTGTTTCTAGAGTTAATCATCAGAGAATGGTTTGGGTTGGAGGAGACTTGAAGCTCATCTCGTTCCAGCCCTTGCCATGAGCAGGGACAGCTTCCACTAGACCAGGTTGCTGCAAGCCCCTTCCAACTCGGCCTTGAACACATCCAGTGATGGAGCATCCACAATCCACATTTCACACATTTCACCCTTTGTGCACCTGCAGCACAGGGCACTTCAGACATGACGTGGGCACAGCTCCTGCCCATCACTGTGGTGTCCCACTCACTTGGCTGCTGCCAATTGCTTCGGCAGCAAGAGATATTTATTTTCTTTCCCTTGTTAACTTTTGGAAGTAGACTGAAATAAAACACAGGGAAATCTCTCCATCTGGAGACCAGGAAGACTCATGTGTTTCTTTCATACATGAGATGGTGTGATGGTGTGTGGTGTTGAAGACCAGACAAATTCCCAGCCAAGCACTGCAAGCCCAGGAATGGACTGCTCCTCTCTGATAGTGGAGGAAAATCACACCTGAAATGTCACCCTTTTTTAACCTGCCTCCAATAAGAGGGCTGGGGGTTTGGTTGGTTGGTTTTTTAACACTTGTTTCTGAAAGAATAAGATAGCAAGTCTATAAAGATTTTTTTTTAATAAGCCTGAAAACAGAGAACAGTGACAGGCAGGCAGGAATCTTACATCTGCTCACGTCTGCTAGAAATCAGGATGCCCTGAAAATGCAAAGGTGCTGACTTGGGGGTCATGCACAAGTGATGGGGGCTGAGCTGAGCCTGGGCTGGGGCCATCTGAGGAAGGGGCTGAAAATACAGATCTGACATTATTCATTTATTTTTTTATCCCATGCAATGTGAGCTGGCTGTGCAGCCCAGCTTAATGCATTGGCCAAAATACCCTCAATTCTGAACCCCCTGGCTTCCCAGTACAGGGGAGTGAGATTTACAACCTGTACAGGCAGAGCAGGATGGTTTGGGCAGGACCAGTGCAACTTGTTCTTGGCCCAATCTACTCTCTGCACCAGCTGAATTAATGCCCATAACTCAGTTCCGTGGCAGCAAAAGGTCATCACCATGCAGCCCAGGGGGAAGATGTAGCGGTGTTAATGACCCTCGGCACCTTGGTACACCATGCTCAGGTGACTTACAATCTTCAGAGACGTGACTGGCTACTAAAGAAACTCTCTATCTTCGGGGGTTTTTCCCTTGTGATTTTATTTGTCCCTTATTCCTGAAATTCATGAGAAAAGGTGAAAACTCATCTTAGTGGCACGAAAGGCTCTTGCATGTCTCATCTTGAGTTTAGGAAACATGGGGATTGTGGGTCTTTTCCAAATGCTTGCAGCTGAAAACAAAATGCTTGAAAAAAAAAAATTTCCAGTTCACAATACCAACTTTAGAAGAAAAAAAAAAGAAAAATAAAAAGAGTCCTGCTGTGGCGCTTCTACCAAGCAAATTGCCACATCCCAGAGGCTTGTTTAATTAAGCACTTCAGCACTAACCCTTGGCAGTCTATGGTGTCTTTGACACTTGTCCAAAGCCATAAGATTAAGGCAGTGAGCACAGCAAGAGCAGAAAGCCAGCTGTGCCTCGCAAACAAGACAAGCACTAAATCAAACGAGCAGCCCATCCCACTAAATCAAACGAGCAGCCCATCCCAATTTGCAAAGGTCAGACCACTGGCATTTCCAGAAGTGTAGCTCCAGTTCCCAGGTTAGCACAGGTTTCTCCCACTGTTGGACACGGGTAATGCCATGTATGGCCCGATGCCCACGTCACTCCTGCACCATCAGATGCCCAACCCTGGAGCCATGTGCTCTTCAGATACTCTTTAATTAGAAGAGAGTGTAAACACAGCTGGCACTGCAACCACCTGTAGCCATGGCAGAGCAGGGCATGGAGTTACCTGGAGAGGAGTTTTCTTTACTGCAAGTATTGCAGAGGGAGAGTTTTTGATATTTTTTTAAGGCAACAGTAAACTCGATGTTAATGGGCTTTCAGAAACTGGAGTTTCTGTAGAGGAAAGCTCATCATTTCTGCAGAGGATTTGCTTTGAGGGCTGGCAAAGCCTGAGCTGAGCTGGGTCATGCAGGAGAACCAGTCTGGCATCTCCCTTTTCTTTTTCTTTAAATAAGGCATGGCTAGGAATTTGGGGTGGTAGGGGTTTTTGAACAACTGTACTTTTTCCTACTTTTAATCCTCATCCTATTCGGCACAGCTGCTCCTGCAGGTCAGTACCTCCTGTATCTGTCAAAGCTGTTCTGAGCATTAACAATGAACTTTCCTCAGCTGGACATCAGCCCTGTTTTGCAGACTGTTCCATGTGAGCTGCTATTATATTTATATATATATACAGATTATATTCATCTGTATTTGGAGTGACGCATTGGGTTTCACTCTTAGTTTCACATTGAATCCAACATAATTACTTTAAAATACAGTGTCAAAAATGTTGATGTCTCAAGAGTTGATGGACCACAGAGAGAGCCTAACTACTGGCTTATTATCATAGAATCATGGTATGATTTGAGTTGGAAGGGACCTTAAAGCTCATCTCATTCCAGCCCCTTGCCATAGGCAGGGACACCTTCCACTAGAAAAGATTGCTCCAAGCCCTGTCCAGTCTGGCCTTGATGGGACACCCAAAACTTCTCTGGGCAACCCTCTCCCCACCCCTTTCTTTCTAGTGGCTGATCTGAAATGGTCCATTTCCTGCCAGACAGCTCAGCTTCAGCTTGATGTCTTTATCCAGCCCATCAGCACATCAAACCCCAGTGCAGACAGCATCGCGTGCTGTGTCAAGCACAGCTGAGCTCCTCCAGGAAAATGCCCCACACTGACTCAGACAGCAAGTGCCAGCCAGCCCTGCTCCCTCGGCACTTTTCCCGTTCCCAAGCTTGCTCAGCACAAAGTCAGCTCTGTGTAAAACACAACTTCAGCTTTGAAGCTGGCTGGCTCTGGCATCCTACCATTGGCACATAGGATGTCAGCTATGTCCCGCAGCCAAAATTACTCAGTATTTTCTCTCTGTAAAATTATTTCAATCCACTAGATACATTGGCTTGTTTATGATTTGTTAAGTGTATTTTATTCTCTCAAGGCAAGGTATTTTCTCAAGCCTTAAAACTCTTCATGTGATTTTTTTAAATTTATTTTTCGTATCTTCGTTTTTCCATATTTTCTATTTTTTAATGGAGGAACAGGATGCATTCCCATGCAAAGGGTTTGGCATTGCCCTTTCTTCCCTCACATGTGGACCACACTGGCAAAAAACTTGGGGGTAGCAATTTCTAATACCAACAGGGCAGATAGAACATCAAGGCCAAGCATTCCCCCACTCTGCCACTGCTAAACCATATCCTTAAGTGCCACATCTAAATGTCTGTTAAATCCCTCCAGGAATGGTGTCTCCACCACTGCCCTGGAAAGCCTCTTCCAGGGCTTGACAACCCTTTCCATTAAGGAATTTTCTCTACCATCCAATCTAAACTTCTCCTGGTGCAGCAATCACCATACCTAGCACTGGTCGCTCCACAGCTTGTTCTGGTGTCAGAGCTTCTCCTAAAAGCAATAGGACTGAACTGGGTGAGCTCCCAGTGTTCTCAAGCACATTGTACTACTGCTCTGTGGGTTTATATTTAAGATTAGCTGGACATGTCTGTGTATTTAATTTATAATTATAATTTTGGTCTGGGAAAAATTAGTCTGTCTTTACATGGAGCTATTGTAATGCTGAGACACAGATTGCTAATTATCAAAATGTCTAATAGCATCTTTGTAATAGTCCTAAGGCAAAAAATTTTGACAAGCACTATTTGCTGAAACAAATTCCATTTAATTAAGACATGAAATCTGGGCTGAAAGACAGCCTAGCTTATCAACAATATTAACTGCAGCAGATACTGCTGGAGGTTATGTTTTGCATTAAGGCTAAGTGGTAAAGGACAGGAGCTTTTGGAAAAATTTCTGAAGTTTCCCTGTATAACAAGGTTAAGCTGGCTCATTTTCTTGAGCAGTATTTTACTTTAGAAGCGCAAATCAATGTTGATGAAAACACCCAACTTGACAACTTTGGGGGCTGAAATCCTGTTTGTATCCCAAAAATTCCTTTCACCAACACAGGCAGTTCTGTGTGCCCTGCCCCAAGGTCTGGAGAGCCTTGAACCCCCACAGAGGTGCACGTGGGAGCACAGGGGCTGTGTCAGCAGGACCATCACCACTCCTGAGTGCTTCTCATAACAGGTGGGAGGTTAAAAACCATCCCTCCTTGAAGCACATCAGCAGAAACCATGGGTTTCATCCCAGGGATGTGGAGGTTGCTGTTCACCGCTTGTCAAGTGAGACTCGTTAATGCATGGAGGGGTTGTGTGCAGAGCCAGCAGCTCAAGGTCTGCAGCATCCCATATGGCAGTAAAATTATTCAAGGAGAAATTATGCAGATAGTCAACAAGTTCAAGCTGCAATGAATTATGCTGAAAACATCAGCACAAGTAACAGTCAATTTGTGTTAACGGTCAACGAGCACAGTTCACTTATTTCCTCCTGTTTGAGGCCCTGGGGGCTCAGGGATATTGGGATGCTCTAACAAACACCTTATAGCTACAGCTCTTACAATGTTCTGTGACAGCACTCGTAAGTTAGCAAGAAAAAAATGTCTGGTAGTAACAGCCATCATGCAAAGGACACCACACTTCATCCACTGGCAGCTCATCCACTAGTTTTCCAGACATACCAGAGGGCAAGTGTGGGAGGAAAAAGGGCAGCAGGGAAGGTGCTGGCTTTAATTACTGCAGTTTCAACTACAGGCTGACTCCTAACATGTTACAAGGGGGAATTGCTTCCAACAAACAGAGGGCAGGGTTAGATTAGTTATTAGGAAGAAATAACCACCTGTGAGGGTGGCAAGGAACCGGCATAGGGTGCCCAGAGAAACTGGGAATACGCCATCCCTGGAGGGACTGAAAAAGTATGCAGATGTGGCACCTGGCGACACAGTTTAGTGGTGGTCTTGGCAGTGCTGGGTTAATGGTTGGACTGGATGATCTTAGAGGTCTTTTTCAACCTAAATGATTCTGTGATTCTATGACTCTGAATAAAGCACATGTTTTAGAAACAATAACCAGGTTTGTGTCAAACATCCTTAAAAATACCACCAAAGCAGGAGGGAGGCTGATACAGTCATCACACACCAGACAATGATACAGAAGCAATTTGTGATTATTTAAATCCTTGCAGCAATAAAATCAAACCCTCCGGCTGTGGTTTCCAAGTGTTTCTTTGAGTCAGCCAAGCAAATCCCTGAATTATCATCTGCAGCAAACAGAAAACAGACACACTATTAAGCTCGGCTGTAAATATCACTGAAAAGCACATCTTGACCAATAAATTAGGGGCTGTGGCGGCAATGGTGTTAATGCAAGCTTGGAAGGAGAGACTCACTAGGGGCAGATAATGTATTTGGGGTGTTGAAGGTGAGAGGCAGCTAATGGATGCTGGTTGTGTAGCACAACTTACTCATGAAACATCTCAGACCATTGCCAAGAACCTCACAATTGATGGGCGGAATTGACAGATGGAAAGATTTACACTTCTTTTCACACCTCCCTGGAAAGGCTGGGATGGTCCAGAGCACATTGTGAGTTTGCTGAAAACTCAATGTCAGAAAAAGCAGTCAGTCACCCAGCCCTGGGCCCAGGCTGCCAGTTCCCAGATCAGCAATGAAGTGAATATGGCATCTGCAGGAGTTTGCTGTCCTTTCACCTCAAAGAAAAATATTTGCTCAATTAACTTTATGACTGGCTGGAGCTGTGTCTGGAGCTGGAAGCTGAAGGAGCACATGAGCTCCAGCACCAAGGGGGAAACCTGGGGTCCTGCTCTGCATGAGGCGTATGGGGGTCCCGAAGACACATCAGTCACCAGGAAGGATGTGTGTATGTGTGTGACTGAAACCCAAAGGTGATCCATAGGTACGCCAGGACAGGAAAACTGGTTCCACTTCAGTAGAGTTAGTCTCACTACACTGATGTGTTGTATAAACACATGAAAAGAGTAGGAAAAAATAAGAAAAGTTTAGTACAGAATTTACAGAATTTAATAGAATATACAATGCTGTGAACTCTAGTAATATTGGCATTTCAATTCATTAAAAGTCCAGACAAATTAGATGTTTGTATTCATTTAAAATAATTTCTCCCCTTTGACCTAGCTTAATTTATCATATTACATGTCTTTCTGCAGTGCTTAGGCAAGCCGCTGTTTAAATGAACCCAAAGGAATATACGAGCAAAATATTAAGTAGTTGTCATTAACAACAAGGTCCATTAAAATCCAGCACCACAGCATCCATACAGCTATTTTTGCCAAGCCAAACACAAACTATTCTCCTACAAATGTAGGATTTGTGTTTCTTGCTGTATGAAAACCAAAACACCTTGTCACAGTGTTTTCACAAATAACCCATGAATCTGAACCGTAGTCATTGCAAAGAAAAAGAAGCAGCAAAGGAGAAATGTTGTGTCTCAATATAAGCTAATCCGTGTTCAAATAATATTTACTCTTTGTTTCCTAATAAAAACCTCCCATGTTTCTGCCATTTCATATATACATTTTCAGATTTTCATGTGGTTTTTATGAGTAGCTCTATTTTGGTGGTGAAAAGAAGCTGGATAATCAGCAAACATTTACCCAAACACTCAAATATTCAATTTTGGAAATTAATTTTTGCTTATGTCAGCCCTAGGTCCAACACAGGGTAGCATTTAGGCACTCACTCAGAGTTACTGGTAACCCATGAGTAAGCTCCTCTCATAACTGCATTATTCATGTCTCCTTCATCAGAAATAGATAGTGTCAGTGAAGGCTACATAAATTCTATTTATCCAGCAGGCTTAACCAAAGACATTAGAATCTTGCTAAGGATATATAAATGTGGTTGTCAGATGGGGAGAGGGATAAGGAGAAAACACAGGACTTCCCCAACATCTGGAGCAAATCAGGGACAGAATGGAATAAACTGGTAAAGACAATGCAAATATTAACTGCAGCTAACATAAACTCAAAAGATCCTTTCCAGGATGCTCCTCTGGTAGATGCCAGCAAAAGCCATTAATGTAGTTTAATAATAGCATAGATAGATAGATAGATAGATCGATGGATAGATAATCAAGTGGATCTCCAAAGATGATGTGGATTTTTGTTACATTTAGCAGGCAGGATATGGCATGCAGCAAAAAATATTCTTTCCTCTATTTCTCCTACAGCACCAAAGTCTGTGGCAAGGCATTTCTGCTGTTTCAGCTCTACCTTATTAAAAGCTTCTTATAGAAGACTTAATTTAAATGTACACTTCTGCTGTTCCTGGCCATGGTTTCCCAGGTGAGCAGGTTGACTCATAATGTCACGACTACCGTCTGTTGACTGTCTGGGGTGTTCAGGGGGATCTTTCCATGTGGTCTGATTTGATTTCTGCCTGAAATCCACGCTCCTTCCTTTGGATGACATCCAGAAAACACCTGCAATTTTTCATTTTGAAGTACTGTTTGCAGCTAGCTACATGCTGGCTGGAGAGCTGAGAGATCCTTGGGGAAATGAGTGACATCAGCATGAACCATTTGTCATAATGACTCAGAAAATTACAGGATAAGATGTACATATTAGCATGACAATAGGAGGAGGGCTCACTTGTTCTCCCCATCAAGCCAGTGGGACTTTCTGCCCCAAACCAAGTCCCCTCTCACCCCACACGGAGCATGGTTTGTGGAGCAACACTAATGATGGACCCAGCCTCCTTCACCCCAATTCAAGAGCCAGGAGCTGAGAGCAGGAGAGACATGGCACTTTTTCTGCTTGAAAGCAGAAAAGTCAGTTATGTGTGGAGAGGGCAATTAGTTAAATATTAGTAAATAAACACGATTTTAGCCATCAGCTAAGCCTACAAAGGCTGGACTAGTCTTGGAGCATTCCTTTTGCTCTATGCTGCAAAGTTTCTGCAGGGACCTGGCAGGAGATGGACCTTGTAATAAGGAGCACATCAGAGATGTCACAGCAAAGGGCTCTCCAGGGCCAGCTGGGCTGCTGGGAGCAGCAGGACTCTGCCTGGTGACAGGTGAGCAGGCAGAGGGACAGGGATGCACAGCAAAATATCTATAAATAAAAGCCACAGCCCAGGGAATTCTCCTTGGTAAGGCTGTTGCAGCCCATCTCTAGATATGTCTGTGTGTGAGTAGAAGTTTCTCTTCTTGTTCAGCAGCAGCTCAGAGCTCAGAAAGGGACCTCTGCCATACTGCCTTGTAATATAATAATATATGTGTAATATCTGAAGATCAAGACCATTTCTCTATTAAATTAGATAACAAATAATTAGATAATTTTAATTGACTCTATGAATCTTCTAGAGAGTAAACTGCTTACAGGCAGCTAATGCAATAAACTTACTTTATAAGCAGAGAGCAACATCTGTTACCATGAAGAGTCTGCAGTAGGCATTAGGATTCTGTGCACACCCAGCCATAGTTAGAGTAAATGTATCATTAAGTTGGTATCCTTTCCTATTCAAAGCACACTTTTCAAGATTTATGTACTGCAGACAATGAGATAGCAGGAGAATCAACTTGTGCTCGACTCGTCTTGCATGCAGCCCCTGTCCCATGGCACAATAACGTTAATAAAAAGGGCAAGACAGAGCATGGAAGTTAGGTCACTCCTACACGTGACAAGGGAAATACAACTTCAGCCTCACACACATCCGAAGGAATGGTAAAACAGAAGCTGTACTGAAAGGGTATCCTAAAGGTCACAAAATCAAGCCCTAAAAAATCAAGCCTCTTCATCAGTCTTCCTCCCATACTCACTGCTGTCAGGGATACAATTACAGGGGGCATCCCAGGCCTGTAGGCAAAAACATGATTCTGAAAGTTTTTCAATATCTTAACTGAGTCTGTGAAAAGTGCAGTTTTTCCAAAGATTTGCAAACTCAAAAACTAGGCAAATAGAAGTGACAGAAAGGGATGTTCTTTGTAAAAAGATCTACTCTGCCATGGGTGTGATATTCCAGATCCAAAGGGTGCTATGAAAGATCAGCAAATACATTTTCAGTTGGGCAAAAGAATGTATTAAAGGGCACATGTTAATCCATACACTTCACCTTTTTCAAAGTTACCATGACACTGCCTTGTGTCCAGAAGTGACCAGTGATTTCTTAGGTGCCCTCATGGTTTAAATGGTGAAGAACGCTGGTTTTTGGCAGATGGATGCCTTATTGCCATTGACACAACTTGCCTAGATTTCTAACTGAACTGGCAGCACAGTACAAAAATAAAACCAAATCAGCGAAGCAATGCTATTGTGCATTTTAGCAGTAATAGAAAACCACATTCTCCCTTCAGGCAGATGAGCACAGCACTGAAGACATCGCCTGATGTCATTTATGTGAAAGTTACATTTTTATTATAAATTAATCTACCATGTCAGTCACACATGCAAATCCTGCCGATGGTCATCACACACAGCAAAAAATGCTCGACTTGCTTCTCGATTTTGCAGTTGCTGACTTCTCCTGTTTAAGAGGAATTCAACAAGATAGGATTAATGGGCAGGAGTTTGGTAATAATTGTGGGGAAAAGGGAGAGCACCCAGCAGGAGCATGGGGCTGAGTCATCCATGTATTTGCTGTGCATGAAACTGCTGGAAGGTCCATGGCAGATTAATTGGGAAGAAAGAATCTTGTACTTGTGCTTTCACTGCCATCATGGGCTCTTACAATCCCCCTTTTCTTCTTTGTAGATTCTGGGGCAAGTTCCAGTGAGGGTCACTGAGTGTACAGATGGCTTGTGTCAACACCTTCAACTTTGTGCCAGTCTTCCCCCCAAGAAGATGAAAGGCTTTGGGGAGAACAAACTTGAACATCATGAAGCAAAGATAAATAAGTCAACACAGGAGCCACATCACAGTCAGCTACACAACAGAGCTCCCTCCTAAGTTAGATGTATGTGGTGGAAAAATCCAGCAGACACTGGATTTACCCTTCAGTGCAGAACTTCTAGAGAGTTACCCTTCATGTCGAGTTCTAGACAAGATGCAATCCAAGTTCTTCGGCTGCTGGAAAGTGTCACCTGCTCTGTTTAAGGACACAGAGACATGATGGATGGCCAAGGAATGATCATGACAATGATAGTACAAGGTTGCTGTGATTGCTTATACCACCACATTGGAGCCAATTGCATCTTGAACATGCAGCACAAGGGCCTGCAATGGCCAAGGGACCAGGGAATCACAGAATCACCAGGTTGGAAGAGACCTTCAAGATCATCGAGTCCGACCCATGTCCCAACACCTCAACTAAACTAAACCACGGCACTGAGTGCCACATCCAATCTCTTTTTAAACATGTCCAGGGATGGTGATTCCACCACCTCCCCAGGTAGACCATTCCAATATTTTATCACTCTTTCTGTAAAAAACTTTTTCCTAATACCCAACCTACATTTCCCCTGGCACAGCTTAAGACTGTGTCCTCTTGTTCTGTCAGTTGTTGCCTGGAAAAAGAGACCAAGCCCCACCTCACTACAACCACCTTTCAGGAAGTTGTAGAGAGTGATAAGGTCACCTCTGAGTCTCCTCTTCTCCAGGCTAAACAACCCCAGTTCCGTCAAACGTTCCTCACAGGGCTTGTGTTCCAAGCCCCTCACCAGCCTTTCTGCCCTCCTTTGGACACATTCAAGTGTCTCCATGTCCTTCCTAAACTGAGGGGCCCAGAACTGGACACAGCACTTGAGGTGCGGCCTCAGCAGNCGGTCTTGCCCTTCCTTTTGTCATTAATACATTTGTAAAAACATTTTTTATTATCCTTTACAAAGGCTGCCAAATTGAGTTCAAACTGAGCTTTGGCCTCCCTAATTTTTTTTCTACATGCCCTAGCAGTCTCCTTAAATACTTCCTGAGAGACCTGACCCTCCTTCCAAAGATGATATATCCTCTTTTTGTTCCTAAGTTCCTTCAAAACCTCACTGTCCATCCAGGATGGACATTTGCCTCATCAACTCACCTTTCATCGCTCTGGAACAGTCTGTTCCTGTGCCCTCAAGATCTCTTTTTTGAAGTATGCCCACCCTTCCTGTACTCCTTTGTTTTTATGATTATGAATGATGCACTGAAACCTTGGAAGTTGTAGCCCTGATTATGGACCAGAGCCCTTGGTCATAGTTCAGTGTTATACCCAGAAATGAGCTATAAAAACTCTTTTTTTACCTCCTGAATATTATTCCATGCTAGACCAGAATTAGTAAAAATTCCTAGAGTTTTCAGCACCAAGGAACCAATCCCTGTGTATTTTTTCCCTTTTCCTGGTGGATGGGAAGACCTTGTGGTGTCCTGTGCTCTGCTCCAGGCAAGTACCCACAGAAGCAGGAGAAAATGTGCAAGATTCACGTTGACCCTGACAATTCATTTTGACTCTGACTATGAGTTTTCAAAGTAAAATTCAGTTCACATCTCAGTGTGGAGCTCAAGGTCAGCATTTGTCGATGTTCTTCATATAAGAAACAGGCTACTTTTAATCTCATTGTTCTTAGAACCATAGAGTGGTTTGGGTTGGAAGGGACCTTGAAGATCATCTCATTCGAACACCCCCACCCCTGTGGACAGGGACACCTCTCACTAAACCAAGTTGCTCCAAGCCCCATCCAATCTGGTCATGAACACTTCCAGGCATGGGGCATCCACAGCTTCACTGAGCAAAATATGCCTCTTCCCCAGAAAACTGAATCAAGAAAAATTCACAGAAAGCCTACAACTGTAAACACTCTGAGGGATGGCAGCCACCTTTGTTACCGAGCATGAGGCTTCTGCACAGATGTTGATCTGTACTTTGCTGTGTGATCCAGGAAGAACCCCAAGGGAAGGGAACCTGAGTCATTTTAGAAGACATGCATCCACAGCCCTAAGCACAGGCTTATCTGTACTGACATTGCATCTGAACTTCTCCAGCTTTAAATAGTCCACATATTAACCCTGCGGTCATAATGCTCTGACTGTGAAAACTGGTTTGAATATGGGGCTTTATGCTCCAGATTTGGCTCCATTATCTGTGCTTGGGTCAAGTGGTATAAAAATACGTGTAAAAGAACTGTCTCAAAACAGCTTTCAGACTCATGGGCCATTCAGAACAGTGCATATGACTCCCGTATGTGCAGAAAACCCTGTCTGAGCTGTGACACAAACCGCTCTGTGGGGGGAAGGAGGGAGCAGCTTAAGATGCACTTAAAATTTGATAACTGGATTAGGCACAAGAGAGAATTTCCTGAGGGGGCAAGAATCCACATCTTCTCTACTGAGAAAGAGTTCTAGACCAATCTCATTTATCATGCATTCATTTTTTGAGTAAATATTCATAATATATAAGTGCTAGTGTCACTTTAATATTCTGATTAACATGGAACATGGTTTCATCTGTCTAGATAATGGTGAAAGTCATACTAATTGAAGTAATGTTGTGTGTCAAATGATACAGAGCAGATTTACTTAAGACTTGAATGTCTGCTCCAATTAACTTCCAAAGTACATTGCACTGAAGTTCCTTTTTCTGGTTTTTTTTATTAAATAGAATACAAAAAAATTATGAGTTGCAAAGCAAGTCTGCCGAAGTTCTCTTATACTACCTCTCGACATATCCACTGACCTTCAGCCAGCCATTTCCAAAGCAGAAAAAAGCCTGCAAAACTCCTAAGTTATCCCCTGCTCCTGTAATAAATTCATATCTATTTGCAAATGCAAGCTCAGAGAGCTGCCTAGTTCAGATCTCAGGCTTTTCTGTACACTGCTCAATTGTTACAGCAAGCATCCCTTCAAGAGAGAAGGAAACTGTACATGGAATAAAAGATGTGAGAGATATAAAGTTCATATAGTTGAGTGAAACCAGATCATTGTGTCTAAATTGCTTTTTTAATGCTGCTGTGTGTGTTTATAATCCATCTTTACAAGACACACAAAACAGCACCCCTCAGGTGGGTTACCATTGAAAGCCTGACCGTATTAATACCCGCTCTATCTTGTCATTTGCACTAACACTACTGGAATATGTTGTACCAGCCACCCCAATATTATTGCACTTCAGAAGTGCATTTGAAAAGTAGTTTACGTGACAATCAACACCCATTTCAGCCCAAGTGAATGCAATGAATAACGAAACACAAGGAAATGTTAGCTTCCATTAACAGTAAAAACAGAATTACTTTGGCCACATCAGTTTTGAATGAATTGAAATAGAACAAAATATTCAATGGTTGCATAGATATTACTTGAGAATAAATGGGGGGAAGCATGAAAGTCTGTCATCCCAGTTCATGTGATTTTTAAATAGCAAAATTACTAGTCCAGGTGCCCACACACTGCTTGTATCTCAAGTCTATAAAAATTAACTGTAGGAACTGTAGGAAACCAGTCTCTGATTCAAAGCACTTCAGCCCAAGGTATAACCCCACTCCCAAACCTAAACCTACTCATACAACATGAGCTGAGCACTTGTTCACATTGCAGTGATTCTTAAGGGGAGTTTAGATACAGGCTTCAGCACTTTGCTGAATCAGCTCTCAGCAGATCTTCTGCACTTCCAGTCTGTAGTGTCAAATCCCAAGAAAGGGTTTATGCAGTATTGACAATGTCTAAATGCAGAGAGAGAACAAGGGGATGTGGTATCTGGATCCTGTGGGGCTCAGCTGGGAGCCACCACGACCCCTGTGCCCACAGCCTCGGCTCTGGGTTCTCTGTGGCTGCTGCCCAGCTGCTCCTCAGCATTTAGTACCACTTTAAATTCTTCTGGTGAGCCAGAAGATCCTGAGAAGGAACAAGTAAATATTTCATCTACTGTCTGAGTTTTAACAGGTAGTTCTGGGGAGAGCTATTGAATTTTTATTTGGAAAGATGATTTGTGCTCCGAATATCAGAATGTGGTACTCACACAGGGATGTTCAGAGAAGCAAACTCTCCCCAGAAATACTCGAATTACCAACATTTCAACTGGGTTTTTAATGACTCTTGTCTGAACTGAGGGGACTTTATCAGTATTCATGCACTGGACCAGTCAGGGAAGCTGCAACAGTATCACTGCCTTTTCAGAGCCAGGAATGAAGTTGATTTGTACCGTTCAGTCACCAATAGCAATATCAAATACAGTTTAATCAATAGTAGCTGACAGCACTGGAATAGCTTTGGTGATGCAGACGTGCAGCCAAGCACAGGCTCTGTCAGAGCATCGGATATCGGCATGGCCACAACTGGGCCGCACTCCCACCGGCTCAGCCTCAGCCATGTAAACCTTCCAAAGGACAGAGGAGAAGAGACTCAAGCCTGAACTTCCTTATTTTTAATGAAGTTAATTCCTTAGGTTACTTTAATTGAGTAATTTGTATTTAATTTCCTATTCAAGGGGAAAAAGGATCAGGTGAAACAGATGTTGCCCCCTGCAGTCTACAGAACAGAGAGCCATGAAAACTCATCTGTCCATCTGATTGCTTTTGTATTAGGTAACACAGATGCCGGGAAGGTGGAGAGAACTGAGGTATGTCAAAACATTAACTTCTGTTTTGGGTTTTTTTCCCCCATTCTGCTCTGAATTAGCTAAAATAAGATGGAAAATAAGGTAGTAAACTTGCTTTCTCTTTCAGCCTTTGAATACACAGCAAACATCTGGTTTTGTCTTTTTTTCTAACATGAGAGAGAAGTACAACTAGGGACTTTTTGTAATAACGCACTGATTTTTCTAAAGAATGTTTAAGCAAAGGTTTATTTATGTGCTTCATCTGTAAAGGATTCATGTTTCTGTTTCTTGTAGAGGTTCAAAGTCATAACAGCTAAAAAAAGGTGCAGAAAAGATTTAATACAGACTGACATAAACGCAAGTTTTGGCCATGCTGTTTGAAAACTTGTCAAATGGTGCAGTATTGTGATGTATCCTCTGTGCAGCTCTGTGGGGTTGCAAATGCAAAAATTGCCTTGGGTTGCAAAGCAGAAGGAACAGGAATGCTTCTGCATGAGATGGGGCAGGGAGGGAGGAAAGAGAGGGGAAATTCTTCAGATCTGCTTCGTTTTAGCCGTTTTGTCAGATTTGTCAAACACAATAACAGATTCAAAAGATGTAGAATTGTGTAGAAACATATATAGAGGTTACATAGGGAATGGCCTCTTCTGAACATGAAAATCTATTAATCTATTTCTACAGCTCTCTGGCCGTGATCAAATGAGTTTAAGATTATACAAATGGGATTGCGGTAACTGTCCTTTGATTTCAAGTCCAGTCATTGTGTAATGAGGGCAGCAGAGAGCCTGAAGGCTGAGCCTAGAGGGAACATTGAGGACTGATCCTGGAGCAGAGGAGCCTTGACCATCATTTTGGGTCAGCACTGCATCACTCTCCCAGCTTTGCCAGGAGTTTCCCTGCTGCAATTTCTTCAACTCAGCCATGTCTGTTTTAGAGGCCACTGTCAGCAAGTTTGGTTGAGACCCTCAAGATCACAAAATCATGGAATCACTTGGTTGGAAAAGAAATTCAGGATCATCAAGTCAGACCATTACAATCTCTTGACTGAACCATTTTCACTGAGAAATATTCTGACTATTTCTGCTGCACTTTTCCAGCTGGAGGACATGTCAATCCTACACCTTGTCTATGTAAAGATCTTTTTATCTACTTGGATTTCACCACTCTGAGAGCAGAGTGAGCCGTACTTACCCCCAGCTCCAGGGGATCAGGGATGCTCAGACCCAGAGGTTTACAGTGGATTTTCTGGTGAGAAAGAGGAGAATACACCTAGAGGAGCAGTCTGCAGGGATTAATGGGAAGGAGAGAAGTCATAACCTTGCCCTGGGAAAGTGTGCAAGCATCACATTTTTAGGGAAGAGATTGTTCTGCTGGAAGAAAATGATGCTGTTTTCTTCAATAAAAAATGTATTTCAAATTACTAAAATATGTGAACCATTGCCTTATATTCCACTAGCTCCAAACCATAAAAATTTATAGCTGAAGCCAACTCCACATCAGGCTGACGTTGGTGAAGGAGACTAGACCATGACTTGTTATGTAAATAAGCCTATAAAAGTCTTGAGATTTTACATGAAAATCAGATCTGCAACAACCATTCTGCCTTAGCTCTCTAGATTGTTTAATTTGTATGTACATGATTATGCAGTGTTATTATACAGAGAAGGCAGTTTACAAACCTTTAAGTGATCAATCAGTTAAATAAATAAAGCATCTCTGGTGATGCTGTACTAACTCTTTAGGCAGAGCCTCATCCTTCTGTCATTAACATAATCAGCTTGAATAATGTTTTCACAGCAGTTACCACCAGTGGGTCAATGTTTGCTGTTAGCAACCTTTCCTCCATGGATCATGAACACAATAAAGCATGACAGCCCCAGAAGACACCGGGTGTCAGAAGACTTTCTCTAATATTGGTGCCAGGCTGCTTTAATGTGGCATATATAGGGACAATAGATTGTCAAGGATCACCGAATGTAACAATTTACAGTCTCAGTGGGAGTTTTCTTGTTTTGAGAAGTTCAACAAGTGTCATAAATCTATAAATTATATCAGATGTAAGAGGAAACCACATATACAAAAGTGGTTTGGCACAAATAAAAGTTTTCCCTGGTTCAAAATGGCTTTTTCAATCTGGATTTTCTTTCCCCAAGTTGTTACCTCCTTGGCTTTAGATCACATGGGGTCAAGCTGGCACCAACATTCAGGCTTTTAAGCCATTTGTTGTAGAAGAAATGCCAGTAAAATGTTATAGAAAAAGCAGTACTTGGTCACTAAGCTTAATTAAAAGCAATGTGATTTAAACCTAACACCTGGAGGTTACCTGGGGATTCTGGAGGTTAATTGCAATTGTTACTGTTACCATTTTCCAAACTCAGATTTTCATTCCTATAAGTCCTGCGAAGTCAGGTTAAAGAGCTCTACATGTAACACATGTATCTTGCTAATTCAAATATACGAAAGTGTTCTACAGACACTCAGCAGCTTCCAACAGCTGGAAAACCCATATCATAGATTGGAACTGGTATTGCCGATTTCATGCCAGACCTCGGGGGACATGAGGGCAAGTGTGGGAGCAGAATCCATCCGTCACTCCCAATGAGCACTCCAGAGTTTTCACTGGTCCAGCAGAAAGGTGTCAAAGCAATAGGGTGACTGGCAAATGTAATGCTGCAAAATCTTCAGTTGTGAATAAAATAGACAATTTTCTCATAAATACATTGATGAGGTTTTTATTTTCTATGCAAAATACATGCACAGGTAAATCTGTCCACAGAAGTAAAAAACAGAAAATAAAAACAGTTCCACAGGTATAGGTTACCCTTACATCCAGCCCAGTGGTTTGGATTTGTGACTGGGTGCTTTGCAATAATTTCCTCACTTCCTTTCAGCATCAGCCCTTGCAGAGTGAAGCCATCAGCTTCTCCAGGTTGGGAAAGGGATCTGGGGCTTTCTGCAGGTGAAAGAGCTGCAAGAGCCAGTTCAGCCTGCATGGTGAGCACTACTTCTTTGGTAGCAATAATGTAAAAATATAAATAATAAAGCTAAGAAAACAAACAAACAAGACAAGCACACAGGTAATATCTGAAGTCTTGATTTGAAAATAAGTTTTGCCTTATTTTTAAAATTCTTTTCTACTGCCATTGTAGTAACTGCCAGGAAAGTCTCATGTTTGGTATTATAATATACAGTAAATTATTGCATTTAGTCTGCAAAATTTAACATGATTTGTGTGATCAGGAATTTGGAAAGCAAACTCCACCTCTGTCTCCTCTTTTTGGAAACATTTCAGCTATTCCCAGTTTCAATTATTTTCAATTCCACCAGTGTGATCAGCATATTTAAAATTCAATCAGCCTTCTCATTTAAAACATTTCATGTGTGTGTCACACTAACAATCAACAAGAGTCCTGAATTTAACATCTGTTCCTAATAGCAAAGAGGTTTAATTTGAGAAATGAAAAAAAATATAACGTAATTACTAGGCATTCAATCACAATGAATAATGTGTCTGCTACCAGCATTCTGTTCTGTCAGCAAAAACTCTGGAAAGGCAGAGTGGCAGAAAAGTGGAATTGCTGGAAACTGAGGGAAAAACATCGAAGTACTGAAATGGGAGAAAGATGTGGATCACCCCAGGGAGCACAGGGGTCACTGCTGGGAGATGCACACTAGCCAGCTTGTGAGTATCAGTGGTGCTCTGCTGTCTTCATCTCTTCACACCATCCCTCTGCCCTGCTTGATTTCTGAAAACAGGATGGATTTGTCACCACAGGTGGGTACAGTGGGTGATGCCATGCCCAGCCTGGTTTGTGTGCGTCCCCTCCACAACCATGTTTGAAAAACCACTAATAGATACCCATTTTACAAATTTAAAATAATATTTGTTTCATCTGATTTGTTTCCTGTTGCTCAGGTTGAATGCTAGGAAAAATTTAATCGCAGAAAAAGGGGTTAAGCATTGGAACACACTCCGCAGGGAAGTGATGGAGTGGAGTCACCCTCCCTGGTAACGTTCAAAAAGAGTAGGTGTGGCACATGCTCTCTCCTGCAAACATTACTGATACAATTTTCACTGAAAGCAAAAAAATCACTGCTTCCAGCTCATCGGATTATACCCAGAAAAAAAAAATTACATATTTTGTAAAAGCATCATCAGAGGATTTGCTATATATTGAGGAAGAAGAGAAAATGAGAGAAGAAAATTTGGGACACTTTCCAAATTAATTGCCATTCTGCTGATGTCAGATTGAGGCAGTGAGCTGTCAGATTGGTTTGGAGTATCTAGAAGTAACTTTTTTTTTTCCAAAATGTTGTTTTGTTGAGTTCAGCACAGGCATCTTTTTTTTGTCCCTTGGAAATGCAGAAATGAGATCATGTATTACTTTAATCCTAAGAATTAGGGTTTAGGAGGTGACATGAGAGTGACTGGATTCTCTCTGGGACTGAACACATCTGGTAGCTCTCAGTAAGCATCCAGCTTTGATATTAATATAAATTTTTATATATTTGCATTAATAAACTAAATTCCCTGCAATGCTGTCATCAGTCAAGGCTGTCTCTGGCCCAGATATTGCCTACAAGTATACCTGGAAATGCAGGTAGCCACCAGTGTAGAGGTACTATCATTTTCCCAAAACTGCTTGGACCTATATTTTAACACATTTTCAGGCACAGGAAAAGAAATGGAAATAAAACAGCAATTATTTTGAAAAATTGTGATGCAGAAAATATATATTTACTCCTTTTTGCCTCAGAAGTAGAAAAGTACTTCGCTACTCATATTTTTGGGCAATGCTCCATTTGGTTCATAATTTAGATGTATGATTTTGTACTTTGGATCTGCTCAGTTAGATGCACAACAAAATTTTAATTATTTCAAAATGATTTAAATGGAATAATACATCTAGTGTTTGATGTAACATGGCTGCCTGACCCAAAGATATATGTGGGTAATTATCATGTTTCCCAAGTGAATTTTTTGTTCCTCAAATCAGACACTAATTAGTGGCCACACTCAAAATGATCACTCAGAGTAATTATGATGTTTTGCTGCATTGTTTTGGACAAGAACGAAATAATCCTCTTAATGAAAATAAATGTACAATTTTTTTCTCCTAGGCCAAAATGCAAATGTAGTTGGTCTGATGGTTATGAGCATAATAAACAGAAGCGACTTAAAAAATACGAAGGTTAGGAACTTGCAGTACTTATTTTCTAAACAAGAAAACTTGGTATCGTCCCTAGGCACAAGCAGTGTGGGCAGACTCAGGAGAGACCACCACATTCTCTTCCCAGTGGAAAACCAGGGTACCCAGCCTGAGCTGCCCCACACTGCAGAGAGCTATGCTGGGCTTATTTGCCAATAATTAATCGGTTATCTTTGAATTAACGTTATCTTTGAAAGTATCTGCAGTTCCGCTATCATTGCAGAACACTTAACAAGGTCACAATGAAGGGAGGTAAATGTAGATCAGTAGAGTAATGAAAGGGTCTAGGCATGAATGAGGACTTCTGGTCAGAAGAGCAAAGATCGGTGTACCTTAGGGATGCTTTTAAAACTTTGCTGTATAATAATTCCTGTGTGATACACCACCATTCCAAATCCCATTTTCTCATTGTAGCTCAACCTTCTAGCATCCAACATTAGGCAGCAAAGTCCTCTTTAAAGGCCAACGACCTAAATTAATAATAACCAGCAGTAATCATGTTGATTTATCATCTCTGAAGCTGTATTTTTCACAGGTGTCTAGTAAAACGTTGAGCAATCTCCTATATCTCGACAGATTTACTCTCAATGCCACTACCCAAGTGCAGGTTTCAGCTGCTCTCAGGGCTCTAATCCATGTTTTGTCTTCCACTGCTCTGGGAAAATTAAATAAAAAATAGGTTGCTGAGGCATGAAAAAGGATAAAGAGTGCCAAGAAGAAAACATGAAACAAAAGCTCTGCCCCAAATCCTGCCTCATTTCATAAATCCTTGATTTTATGTGGAGAGGGTGACATAACCTCAAAAAAATTTCCTCAGACTTCTATAGTACTTCAGATAAAAAGAAATGTTCCTTCTCACTTTCCTTTTAGTCTGAATATTGCTTTTTTATTTACTGCATGTGCTTTCTAAAAATGATACAGCTTTACCTGCATACTGTGGCTTTTTTTTCATTCTTTAATTGCATTATATGAATTTGTGTGTAAACACAAAAAGAAACGGAAAGAGCTGCTCTGCACACAGCCCTGCCTCTTTATACTGGGCTTCCTGTATGGTTAAATTGAAAATGTTAAAAAGTGCATAATAAAAATAAATATACATTAGGCATTACCTTCAAATAACTGCCATATGTGCATAAGCACATATATATGTGTGTGTATAAATACACACACACACACACACACACACATACATATATATGTGTAAGTGACAAGTTTACCTGTCTATATACAAAGAGTAATGTACCCTAACTACAGCCTTTTTAGTGGAAAACTTTTCCAAAACATAACAAGCAAGTCACTTACATAAAACCTGGAGATATTATCTTCTGTGCCAACTTGGAGCTGTTTGCAATGACACATGGCTGATTCCCTCTGGAGAACTGCACCACCAAAACCAGCACAGACATTCCCAGTTTGGCCTCTTAACCCAGGGAAGAGCTAACCAAGGGATACGGAAAAGATCGTTATGACTAGGGGTGTCTTGCTGGAATTTCGTAGGATGCCTCATCCCTGGAAGTGTTCAAGGCCAGCTTGGATGGGTCTTGGAGCAACCTGGTCTAGTGGAAGGTGACCCTACCCATGGCAGGGGGATTGGAACAAGATAAATTTGAAGTGCCTTCCAATCCAAACCGTTCTGTGAATCTATTAAATACATGATTATAAATGTCTCCCAAAACAAATGCCCCCTAATTCTTTTGGGTTTACTGCTTGTCTTCAAGGGTATAGAGCATGACCTAATTACAGCAGTGATTATCAGCTGTTTTAATGACAGTTTTAAAGACTTAGTGGGTGGAAATAAAAAGGTTGGTTTTGTAACTATTGACCATAAGCTGGTTTTCTGCAGACTCCTCTATGAAGCTGTCCCTGGCTGGCAGTGAAGGCTGTGAGCTCCTGCACCCTGTCCCCACTTGGCCTGGACCTTAAAACCAAACCTCTGCCCCTGGCCCAATACTGCCACTGCTGTGGAGGATGACATTAACTCAGCACGTGTTTCACATCTCTTTGCTACTCCACATCTTTTTTGAGTGCTTTCAGGTAGCAGTGAGTTGTGCTGATCTTACTCTCATCAGCAGTAGCCAGGGCTTGGGATGGTAACTTTGAATTAGCACAATGAGTAATTCCACCAGTCCTTTGGAGGAGCTTTCAGCAATAGCTGCTGTATGAAATTATGCATTTCCCATTGCTGTCAGCAGTTCTTTTATTTATCATGATTTTTCTATCCTTTATTCCCAGCCCTAATACTGACCTTTAACTCACCGGTCCCGTTCTGTCCTTTCCACAGTCCCCAGAAATCCCCCTTACTCTGTGGTGTGGGTGCTGTGCAGGTACCTCTGCTCTCACTCCCCAGCTCCTGGGCTTTAGATCAAGTCTGATTTTTGCATGTCTGCATACACCAGAAGTACTGATCCATGGGAGCAGCTGCTTATCCCTGCAAGACTGCAGGAAAATGCCCCCAGAGTGTAAAGGAGAGATTGGAAATATGGACATGCACAAAATCATAGAATCATAGAATCTCCTGAGTTGGAAGGAATCCACAACGATTGATGAGTCCAGCTCAGAGCCCCAGAAATCCCACCCTGTGCCTGAGAGCATTGTCCAAATGCGTCTTGAGCTCTGTCAAGCTTGGTAGTGTGACCACTACCCTGGGGAGCCTGTTCCAGTGCCCAGCCTCCCTCTGGGGGAAGAACTTTTTCCTAATATCCAACCCGAACCTTCCCTGATACAGCTTCATGCCATTCCCTCAGGAACACGAACATCATGTAGACAAAATTAAAATATTTACAACGGCAAATGCAAGCTGGGGAACTCGGCTTGGTCCAGTCCTGCCTCTCAGGGCATCCTGTCTCAGCTGGTGCAAGGAGCCCTGGTCATAGACATTTCCAGCACCACTGTTTCCTTCAAGCAAACCCACATGTCTACACCATCATTTAAATGAGTTTATCAAGCACATCCACATTCAGTTCCCACCTCACCTGTGCTCCATGACGGTGCCAGTGCTTTACGGTTACGAGATGTCACACCAGGGGGTTTGGGCGTGACAAGCACCAGCATTTACCCCTGCCTGCTCACCTCACAGGGAAACAGAGGGCAGAGACAACAACAGCTTTGGCTCCTCTTTCCCTGTGACACATTTTGATGGGAATGTCTGTTTCTTTAATTATTTTCTCATTGTATATGATACAGCATCACTTGTGTGCAAACGTGATTTTGCTATGGAGAATGCAAGAGAAGGTGCTTCATTAATGTGCTTGCCTTGAACAGCAATCAACACGATGAACTCACCCCACACGACCAGGAAAAAACAAACTGAATCATTCCTGCAGCTTTTATTTGTCTGCTTTCCATCCAGGTGCACAGAAATCATATTTCATATTAAATCCCAACCACATAGCGGACATAAATTTATACAAAGGTATTAAATTGTTTCTATTTATGAAGTAATTTTTGATACGATTATAGATTCCTGGCTTGGATTGACTGCAAATTCACCATCCTGTGACTTGATTAAAATGCATTATGAAAGGAAGATGGCAGAAAGGCAGCCTGCATTTTCCAGGCAGGAAAAAAGGATCCAGCTTGCCCTGCTGAATGTCCTTTGAGCGGAGTCGCTGCTTTAGCAGACAGCTGCACCTTTGCTGCGTGCACAGATAAGCTCAACTCCAGAATGCCACATTTTCCATTCCACACTTCCATTTAAAATTCCTGTTTCAAATGTTTTTCTGAGACCAGTTACTTGCAGTCTGGATCTTAATGTAAATATTTAAAGCTTAAGACAGGACCAGGAACAGCTAGCTTGAGTATTGATAAAGCATTAGAAAGCCTTTTATCTTCCCAAGTTACCATTTCACATTTGATTCAGCGCAGTAAGTAATGGTGCACAGGCCCATGTCTGTGTCCTCATTAATGAAAATAAGGACAACAAGAACGAACAGCTGAAATAAATTTCACACAAAAATGCAATTTTTAGTGAATGAGAACATTCCCCAGTGCTCAGGCACAGAGGACTGTGAGTGCCAGGGAAGGCTGAGCTGAAGGTGAGCGCTGCAGTGACCCCCCAGCTTGTCCAGGGACCAGTGGGACACGGGGAAGTGGCGCTGGGCAGAAAAGCACAACAGTAGCACCACCACCAAATATGTTTGAATTTTTGTGCGTGTGTATATTTTATATAGGTATCTATACAACCTTTCTGTATATATACAGATCAGATCCAATCCGGGATTTCTCTGCTTTATACAGTACGAGAGTGTCCAGACCTCGGTGACTCACAGGAGGACACACAGACCCAGTCTTTCCCTGTACTCTCCCCATCTGATCTTCTGATATTTAACTTAAAACCAAAGCACATGCATGAAGCCTTTCCCAAGTGTTTGTATCCTTCAGTCGTAATGGTGGGCATGCCTTGTTGCTGTATGGATAGCTAATCTTTCTGGAATCTATAAATATAACATTTCAGATTTGTAGGAGTTTCAAGAGGACATTCTTGTGCTGTATTTTCCATTTCACCCTCCCTTGCAGAGTTAATGGCAAAATGCCCTTAATGTCCCTTTATGGGGATAACCAGAGATATGTACCATAGCAAATCTACCTCTAATAAAATGAAATGTTTGAATCGAATTAAATGAGATTCTGTTGATATCTTTTGCTGGAAAATCAACCTCTTTATTCTTAAATTGACCTATCCTTCAGTGTCTGAACACCTAATTATTAATGCTCTGGTGTCTGCTAATAGGTTTGAAACCAAAGGAACATGAATTCGAAAGGTTTAAATTCCTTCACACTGATTTTTTTTTAAAGGCCTTTCTGGCTTCTTGACCCTAGCTGTTCCTGTGCACTCTGTGTGTGTGAGTGTGTGTGTGCCCTGCAGATACCTGCACACACACACGTGCTGTGGGATTTGTACCCGTAAATGCACGGGACCCAGCTTGGAAATGGCAAAACCACAATGATGTTCATTCAGCCAGTGCTACATTTTGGTTTGGTGATTGTATTCTCCAGGCCTGTTAAAATAATCTCTAAATACTGCATTTTCTTGGGTTTCAACACTTAGAAAACTGGCAAACTAATTTTTACTGGCCTGTATGTGATTGTAGCATGACAGGGGCTGTGCTATAGGGGATGGGAAGCTGAGTCACTTGTGATTATTCTGAGGGTGTCATTTGGGGTTGGTAGCAGGTATAACAAGTACCCAGTGCTGTACTTTATCTTCTCATATTTTAACCCTTAGTGCCAAAAGGTCACTTGCTTCTGAGCTGTCACTAGCTCCAACAAGGAGCAACATCTTTGCCAGTGTCACTACCCTTCCCCTTTGGCACAATCAGATCTTGCTGAATAAATCATTTAAAAAATAACTTTAACGTTCCAGTCATACCCATCTCCTTGTCTGATTTTAGTAATGCCATCTAGGTGGAATTTATGCTCAGTGTAATCAATCCAGAGAGTTTCCTTCCTTGATTAATTCTCTGCCTGATATTTTGATTTGGTGTTAATTCTGCTTCCTCTTTTAATCCTGCCATTTTGTCATTGGGGGTGACTACACAGCCAGCAGTAAACAAGCCTGTGCATTGGAGCTGCCCATGGGGGTGGCTGCCCACTCCTGTGCCCTGCTCACTGCGTCAGCCCTGGCATCACTACCCTTCCCCAAACAGCACTAGATCAGGGATCCCACCACTACAGATGGGATTTCTTCTCCCTTTCCAATATTTGAAGTATTGCCTCCAAGAAGGAGCTTCCAGTCTATTCTCTCCTTTGTTCATTGCCTGCAAGGCATATTTTAATTCAGATTTTAAATAGATACCTCTTCAGAGAAAGACAGAAATCATGTATTACAAAGGCTCCCAGCAACACTGGTACCTCTCAGACACACACACACACAAGAAACAGTGGGTTTATCTCTGCACAATGGTGCATGAGAAATACTTCTCTGCTCAAATGAAGAGATACAGCTGAAAACCAAAAGATATAAAAAAGGTAGCGCTTCTAACACCCAGTGAGATAACAAAAGTGTCACTCATGCTCACAGATATATTGGAAGGATTTGAAAAAATCCTGCAATTTGTCTCTTCTTCTGACAAACAGAAGCGCATCACCAGTTGCAGCTGTGGGTAATGCCATGACTGTGGATCCAGACCTCAGCACCATGTGCAGAGGGCCAGTTACCCCAATGTGGTATTGCACCTTCAGAGGGAAAACAACTTCTGTCTATTTCTTGCTGTAGAGCACAATCAGCTGCAAAAACCTTAATTTTTCCATATTGGTAATCTTGGTGATAATTTCCAGAAGCCTTTAAAAAAAAAAGCACTCCTGTACTTTCTGAGCATTATCCTCTATGTACATAAAGATACACTATAGATCTTTTCAGCCATTAATCCAATATTACCTGAAGGTTCAAGCAATCCATATTTTAAATCCCCCTTTTTTAACACTGATCTTAGCAGTGTTAAAGAAGGCGAATGTGCAGTCTGACATCTCACTCTGTGCATCACTGTAGCAAAACAGGATGGGGCATGTCAGTTCTCTCCATCTGGGATTCATGAGGCAGGTGGATGGACCATTGCTGTTTAGTCTTTTCTGGGCAAAACTTTGTTATAAATCTTCCACAGCAACGAGGGGAGAACAGCTTTCAGACAGGAATCTCCACATCTCTTCAGCCACACTTAGCAGCCTGGGAGGTGAGAAAATAGATATATTTTAAACTGATCCCAGACCATGAGCTTCAGGCAATATTTTTTCTCAGGAAATCATAGAATCATCGAATGGTTTGGGTTGGAAGGGTCCCTGAAGCTCGTCCAGTTCCAATCCACACTGCCATGGGCCAGGACACTTTCCACTATCCCAGGTTGCTCAGAGTCCCATCCAACCTGGCCTTGAACACTTCCAGGGATGAGGCAGCCACAGCTGCTCTGGGCAACCTGTGCCGGGGCCTCACCACCCTCACAGGGAAGAAACTTTCCCATATCTAACTTAAATCTCTGCTCGGTCAGTTTGAAGCCATTCCCCCTTGTCCTATCACTACATGTCCTTGTAAAAAAAATATGCAGTCAAGGTTCTCTGGTGGTGCTGAGGTCCTGGTGCAGTCTCATTTCTCCCCTCCAAGTGCCAGCACACAGCCCTGAGCTGGCCCAGTGTGTTCATACATCATCCAGATAATTTTGACACCAAACCCAAGGTGAGTTCAACCCCACACCAGAGCCACACATAATATATAGTGCATCACACTTTGAAGAATAAAATCTTGATCCCCATTGGTTTTAACTAAAAATACTGTGAGTGGGTCTCCTGATTCATATTGCATTAGTTCTTGCAGGTCTGCTGCCAAAGCCTTTGTGTAATCAAACAAGATTTAAAGTAACCAAATTAGTGTCTCCATCACTGGCAGGATTTACTGAAAATAGGAACATTTTTATGCACTCAATATTGTCTCACTCGAGGCATGCTGGATAATTTTTATCAGATGATCAGCAGACAGTAATATTTTGATGCTCTGATGCTACTGAAATAAAGACATCACAAAAAGCACACTGTACAGTTTTTATCTTGAGAAAATCTAATGCAATATGCCACTTCAAATTTTAGTTAAGTGGTCTTACACCATAAAGAACAGTGGGTATTTTGCTCTGCATAGCAGAAGCAATCTTCCAGGTACAACTTTCCCAGTTGCACTTCACTCTTATCTTGTTAAATATAGCATTATAAAACAAATATTATTAGCACAAAGAGCTTTAAAATCTTGAAAGTTTAAACTCTTGAGGAATACAGCAGCCCCTAAAGACAGTAAGCATCACCAAGATGAAAAGCAGAACAGACCTTCCTTGCTGTGTCAACAAGTATTTTAAATCCTTGTTGAAAAGCTGCACGATTACATTATGAGGGAAAGTATCTGAGGAAGTAAATACTCTCTGATTTCCCCTGGTGCAAGGGCACACTGCCTGTGGATTGCTGAGACGTTTCAAAATCACTTTGCATTCAGGCAGGAGCTGATGAACAGCTCATGACATATAATGAGGGGAAAAAAAACCACCAATTAGAGAGCTGGGAAACCTTCTGGCAGGAAAATGGGCTTTTCCTGTTATCTTACTAATGATCCTCACAATAAGAGTTAAAGAAGATGGCTCAGAACATACATGCAGCTTGTAGCAGTGCCCTTCTGTTGCTCAGAGATTATCTATATCAAACACAAAATATAAAAGTAATGATTCCCTGGACTCTAGGAAGGAACACTTCATCTCACTTTGCTTGGAAAGAGAAATCTTCTCTTATTTCATAGCTCAATTATAGAGAGTGGTCAGAGACACAGTGGTGAAAAAGACAGAGGGAAAAGAAGGGAAAGGGAAAGGTCACAGTTTTCATGGAATGAATTCATTCTTGGTACTAAAGAGTTTTTCCAGATGGGTATTTTGTCACAGACCTTCCTGTTCATAATGAGAGAAAATAAAGTTGTGGCTGACCAGTTAATACTGCTGGGGCAGGGATACAGTTACAGAAATAAAATCTAGTCCATAAAAAACCCCCAAAAAACAACAACAACAACAACAAAACAACAAAACAAAACAAAAACCAAACAAAAACAAACAAACAAACCCCATAACCTGATGGCCAACTAAAACCTAATACCTACTGGTATTGCTGTCATAAACAGCTATTAGAGATAAAAAGGAATGGAGATTTATGTTGTTAATCACTTTGTTAACTGCCCTTCACTCCTCTACAGTGGGGTAGCAATACTGCTCCTTGCAAAAGTCACATGGCAGCAGCTAACCTTACCTGAACCATCATTTTTTGTGTGTTAGCTGCCCTTATTGTAAGAAAATTAAATTAAATTAAATTAAATACAAACCTCTAAGACAGCAGGATAAGAATCAATTTTGCTTTAAAATGGTTACACAGACCTGATGCTGAGCTTATAAACCATTACCAAGTTTTGCACGTTTCCTTCTCAGTCTCACTCACTGTGAGGACTTGTGGCTCCCTACACACTCCATCACCCTGGATGGATCTGGCCTGGGGTGCCCAGAGTACCAGGGACAGCCACAGACCTGCCCAGGAAACTTGGAAACATTCATGCAAAGACATTTCTGAAGCCAAACTTAGGCAGCAAAAGTTTGCTTCCAAGTGTTATGGTCAATCAAGGAACGAAGGGTTACCAGGAGCACATCCCTTCTGCACTCAAAGAAATATCTTGACATGAAACAGCCACAAGAAAATCTACGCAGATTTGAGAAATTATTTAAAACTAACCAATGCTTTAAAAAGCAACTTTTTTTGGTAGATAATTCACATACAATAAGTAAGATGGGATTTGTCAAACAAATTGTGCACTCAACAGAAGCTGCTGAAGAGCTTCCATAGGTTACCAAGCCGTTTTTAGGCTCAGGATGTCTTATGAATATTTCTCTAAGCTGCCAGCTTTCCAAGCAACTGTACTGGAGCATCATCCCACTAGATGAGAGATGAATTTACACAGCATGTTTAGATAGTAAGAGTTGGGAGCATTTATATGAAACAAACAACACAAATATTTAAACAAATACACAGTCTGTGGCTTTATGAAAAGATGATGACTGCATAATGAATTCTTACCAGAAATTCCTGCATGGTTTAAGCCCATGTTTTCAGAGTGTGACATTTTTAAAAAGAGGAGAAAATTACTGGGGGCAAGGCTGAGAAGATTGTCTTTCATGATGTCGTTGCCTTGGCACTGCAGGCAGCCAAGATGGCTTGATGGGTGGTTGGGTAGGATCCTACCCTGCTCCTCAGCATTGTCCAGGCACCCGCAGCCCACATTGCCCACCACCAGGAAAAGGCTTCCCACATCCTGAAGAGCTCAGAGGTCAAATGCTGAAACACACCCAGCATTACAGCTAGAATATCTCCTCTCCTATCTTTCACTTTCTCATCCTCCTGAAATACTGAGATTAATGACTTTGCAAAGTCTGCCCAAGCACTCTCCTCTAAATGTTCCACTTGAAGACTCCCTGTTTCCTCAGCCACTTCCACATGACCCAGTCGCTGGGACAGTAAGCCCCATTTTGATTTGAAATTCTTCATATTAATAATGCCATACATTACATTTGACAGCCTCTAACTGATTCTCTGACTTGTATGTGGCAAACACTTCTGGCAGTGTTATTGGCTTTCTCTTTTTTATTAACTGCTGTGACTGGCAGTGAAATCCCCAGCAGAAGTGGATGCTCCTGGGGGAATTTTTCGAAGGTTAGATCCTCTCATGCTGATGCAACGTTTTTGTCATTATTCAAGAAGACAGATTAATCGCTTGGGCCTATATCCTAATCGCAGTGGGGGGAAAAAGTCAGTCAGGTTTTTAAAAAAGGTTTAAGCATTTAAATACACTTCACAAATTTAGTCCCTGGTAATCAAGCTCTGGAAGAGGGAGAACAGCAAAGGGGGGAAATGAGACAAAGGAACAGACATTCATTACAAGACCAAAGAGAATGGAATCAGGAATGGAAAACCTCACTGGTGAGACATACGAGACCGTTTTTTTCTTAACAAGGAGGTAGAGACTACGACAGAGTTCTGACCCTAGAAGTGCAGTAAAAAAGTCATAACTCACAGCCTTTGAGGACACTGACACTAAAGCCTAAATCACTCACAGATGGTTTCTATGTGTTATACTTCCAAACAGATCCACAGCTTCTTCAAAACATATAACACTGTACTGTATTCCTATTGCCAAGGAAACGCACATGGGCCAAGAAAATGTATTCAAACTGTCCAGTAAACTTGCATTTTCTCCATGTCTTCACTCTAAGCTTGAGGCTGAAATGTCACATGTAGTGAAAACTCATTGATTCAAACCTTAAGTAATATCCCTCAGATGGACAGGGAGGGAACAGGTATCTTGGAACAGATCTCTCCACCCTAAGTTATAGTGTCCAAAAGGTGTTTGTCCTTCTTACCTCCTGCTGTCAAAGGGCAACCCCTCCTTTCCTTCACTCCCTGCTCCACAAGGCCAGAGGGAGGAGTCCATCTCCTTTCTCCAGTTCCCTTCCAACCCAGCTGTGGGTCATGCTCAAGGTCTGCTGTGCAGAGCAGTCCCAGACTCTTTGGCTCTTTGAGGGCAGCCTTCTCCCCTAACAAGTTTATCTTTCATCATACTGAACGAAGTCAGCTCAGAAACTGTGCAAAGGTGTATTTTGGCAGGTAAAGTATATTTCCTTGTTGCTGAGTCACGGTGGAGCTCATCTGTTCAAATCAGCTCCCAGATTGTTTACATCCCTGTGACAGAGTTCTGAAGTCAATATGAAGTCTAATTATTATGGTCAAATGACTCAGCTCTTTAGGCAAGTCAGCTGTCAGTCGTTGGAAAACCTTGATGTTACTTGGGGCCTCCATGTGAATTCCAGCTGAATGAGCAGAGCTGCTCTCATGGGGCTTGTAGGCTGCACTGGTTCAAGGCCATGTACAATTCCCTAAATACCACTGCTTTATCCACCCCTATTCTCGGCTTTGTTGCATGACTCTTAGTTCAAACAACATTTGGCTGAAAAAACATATTCCGGTTCATGCACAAAAGTGCTCAAGGCAGCATCCTGTAATAAGCTAAATCACAGAATCATTAAGGTTGGAAAAGACCTCCATGATCATCAAGTCCAACCTTTGACCAAACACTCCCATGTCCACTAAATCATACTGCAAAGTGTCCCATCTAGTTGTTTTTTGAACAGAAAGAAAGAAAGAAAGAAAGAAAGAAAGAAAGAAAGAAAGAAAGAAAAAGATTGATTCTCTTTGATGACACAGCTCAGAACGGAATTTCTGAGGAAGGAAGGCCTTTGCACTGTTCTAACATATGTATGAAGACACAGAATGGTAGTTGCCTTTGTAAACTAACTAAAATCACAAGAAAAATGTTGGGACTTTGCTTAAATTCCAATCTTTTAATTCTATCACATAACAAAACTGACATGGTTTGTCTTCTTTCCAGACATTAAAGCAGTAGCCAGCAATTTAAATCAAATCATTCAGTACTTGTCAGATTAGTGTAAATCCTTTCCTAACATGCAAGACAGAACAAGATTAAAATTAATTAAAAAAAATGGGAGGTTGCACAGAGCTGCACTTAGAGACTATATTTAGTGTTTAAAGGCCTGATACAGACTCTATTGAAATGTTCTTACTAACTTCATTAGATATTGCATCATACTCTTGGATTACAGCAAGCTTGTGTGCAAAAATGGACATAAAAGAGAAGCTCAGCTGATGTCTCTGATGACTGCTCAGAATGGACTGCCTACTGGCATATTATGGGAAAGCGTACATTTTAGGGGAATTGATAAGTCTTTTCAATTTATAGCTTATTTCCTAAAAAGAAGAGTTTTTAGCATTCAATTGAAAATGAAAATCTTAGTACTTTTTCATCCAAAGAAATGAGAAAATGCATTTGCTTTTTATTCTGCAAATCTCTTTATTTCAGGAGACAGTACTTTTTAAGTGCTGCTGTACATTTGCCATGGTGAAGGCATTTCTTTTCAGCTTCCCAGGTATATGCTCTTCTGGAGAAAAGCCTCTCCTATTTTCCTGGGGTTATTTTGTACTGGGTACAAGGGGAAATGCATTTCCACTGTTCCCTGAGGAACTGAAGGTATTTTGCTTCGATAGTTAATTCTCTCCCTTCCCAAAGCACACTTTGTCCCTGTACAGACTCTCACTCTAGTATGCAGAATTTAGAGAGCAGAGTCTGTCCATCACAGATTGATTCTCTCAATTTCCATAGTGAGAAAATTTGAAGCCAAGAGTTACCCTATGCACAACCACACTTAGAGATTTAGTCTTAAAACACAGCCAAGTACTCAGACTTACTAATAATTTATTTGCTTAAAAACATTCAAGAGAAGATGATGAATTTATTCTTGACATTCCCCCCTGTAGATAATAGCTCATGTAAACACGGCATGAATAGTCAATGTTCAAGCCTTAAGATTTGGACGGTCAGTTAGTTACATAAATCATGCAATATTACTGCTTTTGCTTCATGACGTATGTAACTAAGCAACAAATCATGAATTCAAATGTTAAATTTATTACATTCTGCCCTTTTCACAGGGATAAGTGATACAGAGATCGCAGCTTAGCAGGAGGTGGTGGGTCATGCTGTCCTGAAGGCAGAGAATCAGAGAAAATTTTCAACTCAAAATCCAAATGATGCTGCCTGTTCTGGATTAGAATTTACATAATGAGCATTATTGTCCTGGCAAGGCTCAATTTCTCAGTTATTCAAAGAAATTTATTCAAAATACCAAGAATAGGGTCAAGCCTGAATTTTGATGAAGATGCAGAAAGACCTACTTGACCATGGCCAACACTCATTGCTGGTTGTAAATTAGCAGAACATCTAAAGAATTCATAATAATTGCTGTAGTTAGTTATGATCAGAATGTGGTAACACAATGAGCTGGAAAAGCAGGGCAAAACAACGAGGTCTCTTCAAAAGAGCTGGAAGAGACATTGGTCATTTAAAGCAAAAATTGAAGACTTCTAAGAGAAAAAATGGCAGAAAAACCTTAGAGTAAGAGGTATTGAGGTACTAAAGGGAGTAACCTTTAAAGTCTGCCCACAAAACAGATCCCTGAAGTCCTGAATCATAGTAGTAGAGGGAAGGAAGCATTGAAATACATGAACAGTACCTCAGAAATTTCCAAGGATGAGGGGGAGAGCAGAAGTTTCTTGCTAAACTATTCATTTCTGAACTTCTAACTAGCATGGAGTGCAAGAGGAAAGGAGAAAAGAAGGATACTAGGAGGGGAAATAAATCTCTTTCTTTAAATACATTTAGTGGTGTAGCGATAGGGATAGGATTACACTCAATTTCATCTGAATGGATAATACAGGCCAGGATATTATCTGTAGTTTTCTTAAAATCTCCTCTGAATCACAGCTTTAGCATTTCTATCTGCAACAGCAGTTTGCTCCCTAACTGTGGCATTTCCCAGAGTACTCCACTGCTTAGGTCAACCCTCAGCAAAACGGTGCATGCACAGCATAGTACAGCACAGAAAAAAAAGTAGTTTAATTCCAGGGGGAAATTGAACTAGTGAAGAGGGTGGCAGGAGTCCTGAGCTGGTTAATTTGGGGAGAATTATACGAACCACTTGTGTAAAACTGCAGGGATCCATCAGTAACACGTAAGCTGCGGCTGCTGTTAACCAGACAGAAGAGACAGAGGAGATTGCAGGAAGACCTACCTAAAAAATCAGCTATTTGCTTTCACGCGCATTGTGCAGTCCTTGTGAAGCTGAGAAACCATTCACTGCTTTGCAATAGCAGGTTGTAGGTGTAATCTTGCAAATCAGCACACCTCAAGTTGTCTAGTCCAGACAGGTTACAACTCCTGGCTGCTCCAACTTGCTGTCCTGGTCTAAAATCCACAAGACCCACCATCACAGGGATGCAGAAATAGATGACCCAGTGAAATTTTGGAGCTGTTTGATTTGAATTTGCCACGCATTCACTTCAGTGAATGCCCCGTGGCAGGGTTATGCCTCCTGAATCTCTTATCTTGCTTCACGTTCACATGTCCTTCGGAAGTTGCTGTCCAGATACTGGACTGAGACTATTCTATGCAACACAGTAACATAGTGCCAAACATGGGATAGAGAAACTAATGAAGATTAGTTCTATTTTTATGGCAAACTTCCTAGTGGTGCTTAATTAACAATATTAAAACAGCTAATCCCTTGGTGGCTCCTACCTCCACTTACTTTCTCAGTGACACGAGAGTATGCGACAGGGGTGAGTGGCTGTGCCTTGTCTGCTTGCAATAATCTGTCGCCTCATAATGGACTGTAGAGCCATTAACTGGGTTAATTGGGTTCAGAATTGTTGCCAATCCAGACATCTATGCTCAGCTGCTGACACTTAAGAAGAACAAAGAAGCTGAACACAAGTTCCTTGAAATCCTGATGATGAGAATCTTGCTCCCAGACAGCTTTTACATCCCAAAGGATTCCTGGAGAGACAGAGGGTGTACAGGGGAGAGCCGTTCTTTCTGGGAAGGTGTTCCTAGTTTCAGAAATTATCTCCAGAAACACAGTTTCCAGAATATGAACCCTTAATTTCTTGCAGCAGATGTGGGGAAAATTCTAGTTAAATAAGACTAGAAATGCAAATGTGTTTTGGCAAAGGGAAAATATCAAGGGAATCCTTTTAGCCAGCAAAACATTTATTTTCAAGTAATCTTCACTACAGGAGATGTCTAAATTCCTCTGTAGTGCCTTTCTCAGAAAAAAAAAAAAATACTGGGAAGAAGAAGTTATTGCTTTCTGGATTGGAGAGGAAGAAATGCTATCACCTTCTTCCCAGAGGAGGTGGGCATAGGATGAGGAAGATTTAATGACTGTGGGTAACAGAAGAGTTACAGGTAAATGGTAATTTAATATCATGAATGCATTGAATTAGACAGCATTTTGTGAAAACTCACAACTAAAAAGATTTTTATGAGTGAAATTGAGAGGTTTGGGCTTTTTCCTTCCTCGTAGCTAAAATTTAATGTATAACTGTTCTCTGTGATTGATGTTACATTTTAGATGAGGGTTTTGTTTGGGGTTTTTTATGTACGCTACAGAGTGACACTGAGTTATTTCATGGGATTAGTTATTTAAGTGATGTGAGCAGGTTGGTTGTCAAGACCAGCAGAAGCTAAAGCAGAGCAGCATTTGCTAACTGCAGAGATTTCAGATAATGCAGTCAGCAAGAGCAGCTTATTAAATGTATAATAACCTCAGGAAACTTACAAAGGGAATCAAAATTCTGTAACACAGGGAAGCAAAGTTCCTGAGTACCAGCATATTCCTGTAAAATTCTGAGGTGACATGAGATTATTATAAAATATTTAGTGAACAAATTTCTAATTGAACACATGAGTAGAGAAAAAGAATTTAGGGCACTGTATTTTTCTGAGAAGAATTTCAAAGTTTGGTTTAATCGCTCCAATCATTGTGGCACTGCCAACCTCCTGGGGTGGGAATCAGATTCTTGTCTTTCATCGCAGACCATGTTTTCCAGTCACTAAAGTATCACCATTTGAATCTGTACGTCGCTTCTGGAGATCTTTTTTGGCTTTTTGTTGTCTCCTATACTTATATCCCCAGCATCAAAATATTCCCACTTTAATCAGACCCTGCTTTGATTTCAGACATGATCCTCCTGACTTTGCCCTGCAGACCTTTCTCTCTGCATCTGCTCTCACAGAGAAATCTGAGCATCCCTGCCTCCAGCCTTCCCCTTTCATTTGATGGGTTGCTACCAGTCTGCAACGTAAAATAATAATGGTTTTGGCAATTCTTGAGCTGTGGACTTCTACAAAATACATGTGTTCACCTGCACCATCGTCCTACGAATGCACCACTTCCAGCAGAGTCAGACTTTGGCTGGATGGTATGTACATGGTGCATCCGCAGAGCATTACAAATCTTGATCTACAGAAAGTTCTGTGTGCTGGTTAAATATAGGATGTGTGGGTGGGTGATGGAAATCTCAGCAGAGAGTGGAAGAAATTAAAAACAGCTGCAGGCGAGTGAATGCTCTTCCAAGGGCAGTTTCATCAAGGTTATCAGCTGGGGGGGTTCTTGCTGTCAAGCAAGAGGCTCCTCATTTCCATCAGATTACCAACATCCCCTTGCTTCTCCATCCCAGCTTTACTTCTGCTATTGAGTCCTGCTGCATTCTGATCATATTTTACCATTACAAAGTGAGTGCTGCTCCTGCCTCCCAAACTGCTCATGCCTATTTGAGAGCACAGGGCAAGATTATACGGAGGATGGCAAAGACATTTGGGTTATGCCATCCTCCAGTTAGGTGAATCATAGAATCATTAAGGTTGGAAAGGACCTCCAAGATCATCAAGTTCAACCTTTGACCAAATACCACTTTGCCCTCTAAAGCATATCACAAATTGCCACCCCTACCCAGCTTTTTGAACACTGGTAGGAATGGTGACTCCTCCATTTTCCTTGGGAGCTTGTTCCAATGCTTAATCAGTCTTTCAGTGTACAAATTTTTCCAAATATCCAGCCTGAACTGCCACTCACAAATGATTGTGCTGAGCCTTCTGCTAGCACAGGGGTCAGAGGGCACACAAAAAGCACAATGTACCACCAAAGCTGTGGAACAAGGCATACAGGGCAGCACAGCACATGAGCAACAGGGGAAAACATGAAGCATGAAATTTGCATGGTGTATTAGCAAAACTTGAGTCTCTACCTCCATTCCAGTCTCTGAATATCTTCAAAAATTCCATCCCTAAAGAAATTCCAGTGCTGAAATTGATGAGGAACTGCAAGCAAAATGAAAACAGTACTTTAGCCCAGACTTCATAACCTTATGCTTATTAGGCAGTTTTCTGATTTGGGGACATAGGCACCATCTCAGAGGGTGTTTGAGCATTTTTCTCCAATAGCAAGGAAAAGATTTTTTTTCATTTCCTTTTGTGAAGAAACACATACAAGCTAGGCAAGAGGAAGGTGACTGCTCATGTAAAATGTAGGAAGATATAATGGAAGTTTCACCATACCCTTTCGAAGTACCTTAATACACATCAGGCAGACTATTTCAGCTGCCGAATTCATTCCACGTTTCCCTGCTTTCTGTTCAAAACATGTGAAATATGTCGGTTTTATTACTAGGATGTTGTCATTTATAGGTATGGCTTCAGTCATTCGTTTAGCAAAAAAACGCTTTGTCCAGCCAAAGAGAATAATTTCATCTCTGTCCAGCTGGGGAATGTCTATTGATGCTGTTTGGCTGCAGCTGAAACTCGGGGCAGAGCATGCCACTCATATTTTATTTTCATCTTATTCCTTCCTGCCCACAAAGTTAAACAAATTATTTTAAATTAAACAACATAAAGAGCTCATTCACTAGCAGAAACTGGAAGAAAATCTTGCTTTTGCACAGAAAACATTATTCCAGAAGGAAAGCAGCAAAAAGAGACATTTACTATTCAATTATAGACCCATTCACATGCCAGCAAAGGTACTGCAAAATTCTGTCCTGAATTTCCATGTGAAAGGTGTTGCTAAGTGCCTCAGGGTGCTGCAGATATAATATAGACTGCCTTGCTGGGGTCTTGAATTCAAGCCAGATCAGATCTCACTGCAGTGAAATAGTAGAGATTTTATCATAAAATACACACCACACCCTCTCCCTGGATTTACAGGGCATTTGAAAAAAATCTTACACGTGCTGGATTGTAATGATGGTGAATTTTCATTGTCTTGCTCCAAAACCTCAGGTCAGCCTGCAGGTGTATCACAGGAACAAGAGACAGGCTTTGGCTTGCTTCTCCAGAGGGTTTGTTTTTCCACTCACATTAGTGGAATGCACACATGATTTTAAAAAAAAAAACCAAAACCAAAAACCAACCAAACAAAAAAAACCCAACAAAACCCAACCATTTGGTTTAAGCTGAAAAGAAAAAAAAATATTTGGGTTTATAATTTTGGGCTCCTTCTCACTGCAAACTCTCTATTCAAGGGAAAAAAGTAGTCACAAGGTAGCAAATTAGTTGGAAAGGGCACATTCTGACCTGATAAAATTGGCGTGGCTATTTAGGGAGCAAGATTTCATTAGAGTTGCTATAGTAGCAATTGGAACAGTTTGACAAAACCTAATGAATGATTATGACAGAAATAGAGAAAGCTATATGCCACCAAAAGCTATAGGAACAGAAGCTTCACAGGTTTCTGCGCAAAATCCCTCTGGAAGTACTCTGATGTCCCTGGAAGATATCACATTCATTTCGAACAGTTCTCCTGGGTATTCACTGAGCGCTGACAACAATACAAAACCAAGTGCCCTCTCCACTGCAGAGCTCCTCATGGATTTTCTTCTCTTAGAGGCACACTTAGTTATTAAGTGCTTTATTATAAAAGCACTTGGCACTTGTGTGGCACCACTCATCCCAGGGCACTGGGAAGCTCCTCCTGATGCTGCATTAACTTTATCAAAGAGGTATTAGATAGTCCTGTGGCTGAGTAAACTGAGCCAGAGACATGAAAGGACTTTACTTTCCAGGGACCAAGCAGGGAAGCATATGATGGGCAGAGCTCCCAGAGCCCAAACAAACCTCAGACACGTGAGCAGGAGGGACCTGCAGAGCTCCCCACACATGAGGTGCCCCCATGGCAAGAAGTTGCTGCAAAATATCTTCTGTATCCAGCTGAGCTCCTGCTACTCTGTGGTGCCTCTCCAAGGTATAAAATCAAAGCTCTTGTCTGGGGGGGCAGGTGTTCTCAACTCAGACTCGGCATGAGGCCAAAAGGGTTTTCAGGAGCTGCGTAACTATATATATATATATACACACACACATATATATACTCACACACACCCCTTTATTCCATTATATAATGCCCAGCACAACTTCTCTCACTGGTTTTTCCCTCAAGTCTGAGACGGCAAAAAAAATTGCCTTGAGGTCAATAGAGCAAATTTTAAACCATTCTCAGCCAAATTAGCATGCACCCAGCCAGTCCATGCATCACAAGAGCAAGGAGGAAGGAGAGTTCCTGTCTCACCTCCAGCTCCCATCCCCTTCTTGCTTTTGCTCTGCCCTTAAAGTCAGAGCCCTCATTTCCAAAGGTACATGCAGACCTACAGCCCTTTGAGGGGGAGCAGCACTGATTTTAGGTTGTTGGACATGTTGAGTGGTGACCCTTGGACTGACCTGCTCCATCACCAGGCAGAGTTTAATCATGGGATGATTAAACAACATTCAAACGACAGACATCCACCTGCAGCAGGTGTTAGAGATTTCTGAATAGTGTTTGTCCAGCATAAAAATCTAAACCAACAACAAAACCTGTCCTTTAAATAGTTTGACTGATATTAATGGAGTTAAATGGAATATAATTTGATTCTGGACTTTTTGAAGCTAACCCCAGAAGAGCCCCCAAAGCCTCCTACGATTGCCCAAGGATATAATAAATTATGACTTGAATTTAAAAGTAAATTTCTTCCCAATTTTGCCAGAACTGGGCAGTCAGATCCTGAGCCAGCCAAGCCCCAGGGAGCCATGGGGAGTGACCAGGACAAAGCAGTACAGCGGAGAACGTGTAGAGCTTCATTCTGCTATCTGCTATGGGAAATAGCAGATAAAGCATGTTTTATGTTTTCCAAATATTTCTGCTAACAGCTCTATAAATGAATTTTCTCTGTTTGTTCAGATATATCAGTCTGATGGGGAGTGTTTGAAATGTGCCTAAGCATCAAAAAAATGTATTTTGACATTAACTTTGTTTCCAGCAGAAAAACTGCAAAATATTTAATACATTGGAGGCCTTGATATGTTGGGGCAGTGTGCTAATTGTGCTGTGGTGGCTCTAACTCACTCCTGAAAAATTACCTTCAGACTGCTTTAGTCAGACAGACACAAAAACAAAGCGTGTTGGCTCTCTGGTGTTGGTGCAGGGGGCACAGAGAGCACAGTACACTCAACTATTTACTGATTGCTGTATTAAACCTCGTTTAATCAGCATTGCAGGTGATGTGCCACTTGAACCAAAGCCATCAGCCAGCTGAATGCTATGTCTGTGCTATATTGAAGTTTGTCAAGGGCCTGGAGTGACAGGGCAAAGGGTAATGGCTTCACAGTGACAGAGGGCAGTGTTATACTAGAGATTAGGAAGGAATTCTTCCCTGTGAGGGGGGTGAGCCCTGGCACAGGTTGCCCCGAGAAGCTGTGGCTGCCCCATCCCTGGAAGTGTTCAAGTCCAGGTTGGATGGGGCTTGGAGCAACTTGGGATAGTGGAAGGTGTCCCTGCCCATAGCAGGGGGTTAGAATTAAATAAGCTTTAAGGTCCTTTCCAACCCAACCCGTTCTGTGATTCGATGTTTCTTGCCCCAGACCTGGACAAATACTGATTTAGATTCAGAAGCACGAGATTTTAAATCTCCCTCCAGAAAGTTTTTCTAACTGTTAACCCTAATAGCAATGGTTATTTCTCTTTGCCATATCAGATAGGTAATCCCTCTATCAGGTTCAAGTCCCAGTCTAAATTCTGCACAGGGCATTTCCACTTAGGATTTAGACTAAAGACTCAGCACTGATACAGGGATTAGACATTTTCTGTTGCCATGGTTCATATTCTAACATATTTGAGTTCATAAAGTAATTTCCTTTGCACATTTTTGGGTTGCTGCCTTCCAGTTTCAGCATAAGTTGCTCAGTACTTGCACAAAGAGATGGGGGAAATGGCATTTCCCACCTGATGTGAGCATATATTTTACTCTTGAGCAGGAAATTTAGAAGGAAAGACATGCTTTTTTGCATTATTCATTCAGCTTCAGCAGCCACTGCAAGCACATGCAGGTATGGGAAGGAGATCTTACCACCTATTTATTTGTTTGTCTTGCAATTGGTCCAGCATGGCTCACCAGTGAATGCCATTTTGGAAGTGACAACTTATGATTTCTGCGTTTCAACTCACATCTCCTTCGTTCAAAAGGAAGGTGATAACCTTAAAAGAGGTCCATAATCTAATCATTTCTACAGAAAGAGATTTAATTCATGCAAGAGCATGAACAAACCCTAAAGACGAGAATGTAAAATTACAGTGGTGTGCATATGGAGAGTTATATGCTGATGATCTGCAACATTTTATACAGAGAGATTACATTTGGGTTATCAATTATAATGTCCTTCCTTTCTGAATTAAAATTTTTACACAATTATTACCAAGAGAAGACAAATTTAATAATCACAGCGCCTTCCAAACACTTGTCTTCATTTTCATCCCTGCAGTTACTTGCCAGGCTTCTCTCTCTGCTTCTCTAACATTCACTCCTACGCTTTCCGTTTCTTTAGGGTCACTGTGGAGTAACTGACTACAATATGTTTGGCACAGTCTGGAGTAACAGGGGTCACACCATTAGACTGTCATTTTCTTAAAACTTAAAAACAGCATAAAAATAAGAAGTAGCAGCATCTGAGGAAGTTTTCAGCATATGGCTACATGAGCAAATTTTAAACATATGGGCTATCAAATGCATTCAAGATGTGTTGAAGCCCATCTAGTGATCCCCAGCCAGATACTACATAAGATGAAGGACATAGATGCCTTTTTTAGTCTCATGACTAGCCCATGGGCACTTCATCTGCAGAAGAGAGATTAGAATTCATCCGCAGTTAAAGGTTATTTATTCATTCATTGCCTGGGAATTTGTATAGTAAGAAATTCACCTTTGGGATTTCTCATCTTTGGTTCTTGTACTAAATAATATCCTTTTGTTGCAAAATAAAGAAAAAAGGAAAAATCGAAATATGTATTTAAAATATGTATTTAATTTAACTTCATACAGGACATGTAGGTAAGCTGGTTCATCGATCCTCTCTTAAAAATGAAAGCAATAGTAGGTATTGTTGGTTACATTATCCCAATGGGAGACAGAAATAAACCTGAATGCAGAAACTTAAATCACAACTTGCTATTTACTAAAACAAAATAGAATCAGAAGGAAATGTCTTATCTTCTATTTCTCTAGAAATAGCCAATGTAAAAATTGCAACAGTGACAATTCATAACTATAAAGGAATAACTGACGATAGTAGATCTTTTGTGATGTCAAAAACATTTTATATAAAGCTGGAACATTTCTTCCTTTAAGAACTAAAGGGCTTCCTGTTGTCTTAAGTATTAGAGTGAATCAAGAAATCTTTTTGTTTGAACAGTTGAACTAGTGGGTAGCTTGTAAGAGCATAACCCTGCCTCTTTGCTGGAACTTAACTAAAATAAAGATGTCCATCTTAACTTACGCAACAGATACTCACCAAGAGACCTGCAAACAGCCAGGCTAGCAGTGTCAATTCATTGTCATTTGTAGGTTATTAATAACTAACTCAGAGAAGCTGCTTAGCCTTAACATTTCAGTTATTGACTTTAAAATAGAGAGGTTTTCCCTTTTAGAGTCACTCCCTTCCTCTATTTTCATTTTGCCTTTGTCCTAGGACTTACTTAGCAGGTAAAAGCATCCTCTGCTGCAGTGGATATTATCTTGCCCTTCAGCTCAGCTCAGGTCCAAGTGCTCTCTGTGATCACTTCAGAAATGTCAGCTGTGGTGTTTATGTCAGCTCCAGTCAAACAAGGGAGGGAACAAAATCCTGAGTTTCTCCAGAAGCGCACTGAGATGCACTACTGGAAAACTGATTCTGCCCATTAAAGACTCACAAACTGGTTCCAAAACCTGACTGTGGGAAGAGAGCTTGTGGAGTCTCCCTCACTGGAGATATTCCAGAACCATCTGGCTGCAATCCTGCGCAGTGTGCCTCAGGAAGGTCCTGCCTGAGCAGGGAGGCTGAACCAGATGACCCACTGTGGTCCCTTCTACCCTGACCCATTCTGTGTTTCTGTGAGTATGCCTCTCTGGGGTGGATAAAACTGGGTTCCCCTCCTGGACATCAGAAAGAATACTGGAGGGGGATTGAGGGCAGTGACCAGGCATAGGGTTTTAAAAGAAAAAAAAAGAGAAAAAGAGAAAAGAAGACTTTTTTAAAAGGAAACATCACCATGCTGGAAGGAGCCTAGTGCTCCAAGGGTAGCAATTCCTTGCAAGCATCTCTCTCTGCAAGCACCTCCTGTATATCCACACCAGCCTTAGAAATAAAAGAATCTTTCAGCAAACAGCAATGCAATTTCTGCCAGGTTATCTTCCCCAGGGAGAGCAGCTGGGGCTCGGTATACTTCACTGAGCTTTTGCTTTACAAGGTTCATTAACACTTACAGAGAGCACATAAAAGTTTGTGTTTCACCTCTGACAACCTGCTCATGGGCATTGCTGGTCTTTGCCAGGCTGGGCAGAGGAAACAGCTGGGCTGGCAGCTGAAGACTCCTCAGTGCTCCCACGGAACGGGATGAACAGCACAGAAGCAGACAGACCAGGATGAACACGTGGGCTTTCCAACACCACTCACAAAGGACAAACTGAATTCAGAGATTGTCTTAAGATGAAGAGTAAAAGTGAAAGGTCAGTTGGATAGTGAGATAAACATTAGGCAACATTCAAAATAAATAAGGAGGGAGAAAGCATGAGAAGCAGCAGCACCTTTAAACAGATTGCCATGGTAGAAGCAATGTGTTGGGAGAAACAGCGTAAGGAATAGCTGGTCAGAGCTCTGTGGTGTTCCCTTTAGCAGCAACATTATTCAGCCCATTCCTGAGGTCCAAGACCTTTGATTTATCTTCAATTTTAAGCCATCTCTTTGGAATCACATTGGCTGCGCATCGTGCCTCTGGCACAGCCAGGCATTCCTGCTTGCTTTCTGCCTGCAGACACAGCTGAAGCTCCTCGTTCATGGTACCATCAGCATCATCCCCAGAGGGCAGGTTTCACATGTGCCAAGTCCCTGTAGCAACAGTCCAGTTCTGGGTCTTGTTGTGGGTCTTGTTCTGTGTCACTAAAGGGCCCTGCTGGCCCTGTCCTCACACACAGAGGGCCTGCTGACTGATCTCCATGTCCAGTGTGCTACACTTGTGAAGGAGATGAGACCTGTTCTATCCCTTGCCCTTTAATGCAATGAAATGCATTGTGCTCTCAGATTGAAATCTGAGCCCCAGCTGAATTTAAACTTGTTATTTTTGTCTGCTTATTTAGACGTTCTTTTATCCATTTACCATCTTTTATCTTATGCACTGTGTTTGTGTGAGAGGGAGGCTTCGCTGAAGGGCATTTACACAGGTATTTCTGAGCCCAGCCCCAAGTCCCTGGCCAGCAGCCTTCAGGAGTCTCTGCAATGTCCCCGTCACAGCCCCGTGCAGAGCCAGGCACAGGGGAACTCTCCCCTCCATCCCAGGCAGTGAGTCCCTGGCTTCTGTCAATGTTCGATGGGAAGATTAATATAAGAGGAGATATTTATAAGAGTAACGTGACAGCTGTCACAGTCAGTGATACAGTTCTTTCCCAGTAGAACTCTCCACTGTGGAGAGGCTGAGAAAGAAAAGCAGAGGATGTGACCCTTAGTAGAGGAAACTCTTTAGAAAGTCAGATTTAATTGAAGCCCTTAGAAGCCCTTAATTTTTGAGAAGTGGGCCACATTTTCCTAAGTCTGAAAACAAAGGGCTATGTAGTGGAAGCATGAACTATAAAACTCAAAAAAAGGATGGTAATATACAGAAAGTGCAAGTAGCTGTTGAATTCCTTGGAAAAGCAGAACCAGAAGGATGTTTTTCTCTGGGATCACCTTCTCCAGACTGCCTGATTGATCAGATAATTATAATTTAAACAGCTACAGCTTCTGGTCATTACTACAACTCACACCAAGTGATTTCAACACTACATGGTCCACAAATACGTCTAAAATACTCAGCTGGACTAAGGCAATTTTTTTGTGAAACCAGGCAAACAAACAAAATATTTAAGGTGGGAAAGCCACAGAGTGTTGGAGGATAAGAAGACCTATCTGGCCTCAGGGTTTCGACATTACAAAGTAATTGTTGGCCTAATTAGAGATGGAACCTCTTTGGTTAAAGTATTTGGTAGAGCTGTTTCTTCTGCAGGCAGTAGTCACGGGGAGACACGCTGGCTTGCACAGCACTAGTTCCACACCATCCCTGGTGCAGTCAAAATTGGGTTCTTATATCATTAGTTAGATTATTTAGATTAATGATTACATCTGAGTGATGATGAAAAGCAAGAATGGCTACCCCAACCACTCCCAAATCATTTGCCTGTCCGTGCTGGAACCAGATTCTGGGTGTGGCACAATTGGATTTCACCCAGTGCACACTGCCCACAGCTGGTCTTTTTCTATTCTCACCTACATTCAGAGCAATTTATCCCTCATCACCTGATTACTACCACTTTCTGGACTTTTGGCACCTTGATGCAATGAATTTTTCCATGTGCCAACCAAGACAGTGCCCAGCTTGGCTCTCCTCCAGTCTTTAACATAACACAGAGGAGTTTAATAAAAACCAACAGCCTTCAGTGAAACACCACCTCCCACAAACCCCCCCAATGATTCTCTCTGCAGCGAACAGGCACTCAGAACACAAACACAAACAAAAACCTTAATGGCAGGACAAACCATGTTCCTTATTCTTTGAATGTGCTTCATATTATAAATCACCCATGAAGGTGATAAATGTGCCCTTAGAACAAGCTACATGCTCTGCTCAACAGGGCTGTTCAGCATAACAAAGCTGCTGGAGGGCAGCTGAGCTAAAATAAATGTATTGCTCTTATTGGCATTTTTGTGGTCTAGATGTGTGTGTGGCAGGCAGGTTTCCCAACCCACCAGGTGGTTTCTGCTTTACCCTGCAAAGTCTTGCTGCCACATAGACCTGAAGAAGTGCAGAGGGCAAAGGGCTGGGCAGGTGCCAGACAGGTACATCCCAAGAGCAACAGTGGTGGGATGGGCATTGTGTTTGGCACACAGACTGGTTCCAGGCAGTCAGTGACACTTGTCATTCTGTCACACCAACTCCTTTTCTAACACCTTCATCTCATTATCTGGAAGGTTACGTTTTACAGGAAAGATAATTATCTGATTCTGTCAGCTGCTGTTTGATTTCCGTGTTCTGTTCCAGCGAGATTTTTCTTATAACAATGACTTTGCTAATGGCCATCTCCCCGTGCTGCCCATTTATAACACCTTTGCTATTATACCTCCTAGATGAGATCTGACACTCACAACAAACATTATTGAATTAAACCTCAGCTGTAAAGTAAGCAAGCCTTATTATACCCAATTTTACAGCTGGGTAAACTTACATACTGGAGACATTTAAACGACTTCCCACAGCATTATGGAAAGAGCCAGTGAAAGCAGAGAGCCTAGAAAAGTCCAGCTCTCAGTCATTCGCTGCAGGCCCCACTTTGAGAAAACAAATTTATTAAGCATGTGTTTAATGTTAAGCTTATGAACAAGGGGGCATTAACCCATTACAAAGCTTGCTTCCTTCAGCGCACCAAAAACCTGCTGCCAGCCAGCAACAGCAGGATATTAATCATGCCTTCCACTGTCTCCATGGTCAGAAGGCAGCAGTGACTTTGCAACAGAAGGATGCAACACTCATGGCTTGTGACATGAAGTGGAGAAAAGCACAATGGGTCAGGGGACATTTGGGGCCCATTTGACCCCAAAACTTATAGGAAAGCTACAGTAAAGCAAGCAACATGATAAAAAGTGATGCTGTTTGCAGAAGCAGGATGGAGTGTTTTGCAGAATTCACAAGTCCGTTACAGGGATGCCACTCATCCCAGGGTTTGCTTTCCTTTAGAAGCATCAGTCTCCAAAGATGAGCTAACTGGTGTAGACATCAACAGAGTCAACCACTCAGAGCCAGGGAGGTGCCAGGGACCCTGGTGGAGCCCAGCCTGGGCCTGCAGCAGAGGACAGAGACTCACCTCCATACTGCTCACACTACCAGACTACTAAACCCCCAATTTTTTCATTACTATCCTTTCTTGGTTACTTGACTGTCTGCAAACAGGTGCATTTTCCCTTCTCAGTGCCCAATTCATCCTTTTAGTTTCATTCCACAATGCTGCCATTGCCTTTTTCACATCACAGGTCACAGAAGCTGCAATTACCTTACTTTGGATTGTCACTGTTGGCAGAAGGAAGCAGAAGGAGCTGGTGGTGAGAGAAGAGGATTTTATTCAGTAGTAACCAAGGCAAATGAGTAGCTTCAGAGAGAATTGCACTAAATGGAAGTGCTGCAGTGAAGAGAGGAGGGGTCTTGTGGTGTAATATGTGATTTCAGGGTTTGGAAGGCAGAGCCTGGTTTCCTCAGCTGAGGAAAACAGTCTGCAGTGAAAAACTAAACTGACATTATTGCAAACCCAAGAAACTGAGTCACTGCTGTGTTTGGAACCTCCTTGGGATTGGAAATTGCTTTCAATTTAACCTGGGGTTTGCCACCAAATAACACACATGGAGCTCTGCTCTCACACCTCATTTTAGCAACAATTAATAACTCGAGAAATTGGGGAAAAAAGAACTAATTTAACACTAAGAGAAGGGAGACCAATGTACAGTTGGGAGTAGGAATACCAAGTCTGATTAGAAAGGGATTGGGATTTGGTACCAAAATCATCTTTCAAGACGTCCCCTTCACACCAGGCCCCAATGCAACTTCTTATCTGTAAAACCTTCAAAAAGAGGTTGTGGCCCAGGAGCACCATTTCTCCCCCTCCCGCTCTAGCTTGTTTCTTCCCCCTTGCTCTACCTTACTTTTTCTGTCCTAATTGAGGGTTTTATTCTTCCAGAGGAAAAAGAAAAGGGCAAGACAAATCCTGGCTGCCTTCCAGGAAGCTCTAGTCATTTCAACTTCATCCTGAGATTTAGACCCTAAAATGAATTACAAGTAGACTGATTTTACACTGCTTAATGGAGGTTTGTACAAAGCAGAGTGGGGATTCCAGGTCTCCTACCAGATGGGACAATAGCCCTAGAGGTGCCATGCATTTCATAACTTGGGAAAAACTCATTTGAGATTCCTTATCAGTAAATTCAAGGTGCCCACAAGCCAGAGTCCTCTCACTGCAGCATAAGCCCAAAATCCATTCACTAACCTACAGGGAGGGAGGGAGGGAAAGAACAAGGAGAAACCAGGTCATGGTGATAACTTTGGGACTCTGCAGACAGGGGCTATGGTGAAACTCCCCCTTTTTAAACTAAATCCAAATGTAGATGGATAAAGGATTCTGATGCAAACACCACCTCAGGGCTTGAGCTCTCCCTTCTCTTTCCATGACGCTCACTGGACTGTGTCTAACACCTCCAGAATTTTGTCACGGAACATGACCATGTGGGATGAGCAAGGACACTAGCAATGCTTTAAAGAGAGCTGCATATTTTGTCTGAAGCACTCACCATTCCCATTAACTTCTGCCAGATCTGCAACACCAGGACTTCAGAAATAATCATGCCTAAGTTATTGAGCCAAGGACAGCTGCCCATCAGGTGGGACTGGCTCCTTTTCTCCCTGTTTCAGCAGCAGATGAGGAAGAACAAGCACACTCTTTGCTCACCAAAATACCCAGGGAGAACTCTCCTTCCTCACTCTAGATGATGTTGCATCCCACACAGAAGTTGTGGTATTAAAACTTACTCAGTGCACATCACACAGAGGTAGAGGAATGAGCTGTGTTTTATCATGTGAACTTTACAGCCAGAAAAATCCAGCACGTGTCGGTACCTCATGTGCTCCCTGGTTTCTACAGCATATGGTCTGATGGTGCTATTCCATTTCCTGTTCCTGGGAGAGCAGTTTGAAATGGAGAGAAATAGCATGGTACATTTGAGTTTATGGGGTATTAAAAGGGCTATAGTGAATGGTAGCCAAGGCACCAAAGTGAATTATTTATAGTGCAATTGCACTTTCTCCTAAGCTACCCTTCAGATGGGTCAGGCCTTAGACACTCACATTAAGGTCTTTTTAAATCCAAATAAGAAAAGGTTGTATACAGCAATGCAGATACACCAGTTTTACATTAAATCATGTCCAAGTAAAATTCCTTCAAAGTAGCACTCTGTGAATGACATTACTCGTTCTTGGGTTAGAGGCACACACATATTTTACATAAACCTCCCTTCATCTAATTTTTATTGCCTTTTTTGGATGGTATTTCCTAATGTATCATGACCTCTATATTTTCAAAATGATGGGACAAAAGCAGACTCCCTTTCTTTCCACAGTAATACTGAATAAAAGAGTTCATCTGGGGATCTTGTTGAGCTCAGGTACCAGCTAGATCCATGCAAACCTTATTTTCGCAGAAAAAATGGCACCAGTTCTGCACTGCAGAGGGCTGCAGTGATTTGCTACATCACTTTTATGTTGTTGTGACATAGTCCTTGTGGTCTGCAGGAAAAGGCATTAGCCTTCCCAGCCTGGCAGTGAAGTTTTTCAGCTACACGGGTTCTCCCCAAAGCGAGGTAAAACCCAGACACTGCACAGTATCCTGCAGAGCCCTCCTTTTTGCGGGTAGAGTTTGCCCTTCCACAATAAAAGAAGAACCAAAACCTAAAAACCTAAGAAATTAATCAGGGGTCTCTGTGACAAAGGTACTACAGAGAAGGGATCAGAAGAAACCCCTAAGCACAGTCAGGATACAATTCTCCAGGAAACACAAGTATTAAAAACTTACTTCTTAATCCACCTTTTTCTATCCAATTATGGCTCACAACAGCTTGTCTTGCAGCCTGCAGGCAGGTGTTTCAGGTCCTTTCTTTGGGGTGCAGTTTCATGGTTAGAAGAGGAGAGATTGCATGGCCGGATTTTGGAGCAGGGCTGGAAATCACAGAATCACAGACTGATTTGGATTGGAAGGAACATTGAAGCTCATCCAGTTCCAACCTCCTGCCATGGGCAGGGACACCTTTCACTGAACCATGTTGCTCCAAGCTCCCTCCAGCGTGGCTTTGAACCTTTCCAGGGATGCGGCAAACACAGCTTCTCTGGGCAACCTGTGCCAGGGCCTTACCACTCTTACAGGGAAGAATTTCCTCCTAATATCCAATCTAAACCTACTGTCTCAGTTTGCAGCTGTTCCCCCTCGTCCTGTCACTCCATGCCCTTATTAAACATCCCTCTCCAGAATCCCTGGCACCCTGCACAAACTCCCTCCCCAGCTGTGCATTCTTGGCTCAGAGGATGTGAGCAGGATGTTGGTCACCTGGGCTCTGGCACTGTGGGAAGGTGGTACCCGGCAGCCCTGGTGCTGTGCACTCCTCCCTGCCTTGGCCAAAAGCAAGCAGAGCAGAAATATGATCTCAGCAGAAAACTAATGGGTACATATTTTTATGAGACTCAATAGCCCTGTAATTGATTTTATTGCAATTTATGGCATTTGCATAATGATGTGAGTCAATATGAAGAGAGTGAAGCAGGAGGTTATAAAAAGCATTTCAGAGTCTCGTTCTCAGGGAGCTGAGTCCAATGCCTGCACTTTAACCTTTCAGTTTTCTTAATTTTGGTAACGTAGCTGTTTTGCATAACCTTCTGAAGGAAGTAGGGGCATTCTGACAACATGCTGACTAGCAATAGCATCTGACTGTGCTACCTAGGAAACACCTGATAGCAAGTGATTGAATTAAATCTCTAAGTACAGGATTTTTAAACAAAGAAATCAAATTTACATGGTTAAATTCCTCCAAGGATTTCTCAATCAAGCCAACAATCTTACTTAGTTAATAGTCACAGAANTGCCCTTATTAAACATCCCTCTCCAGAATCCCTGGCACCCTGCACAAACTCCCTCCCCAGCTGTGCATTCTTGGCTCAGAGGATGTGAGCAGGATGTTGGTCACCTGGGCTCTGGCACTGTGGGAAGGTGGTACCCGGCAGCCCTGGTGCTGTGCACTCCTCCCTGCCTTGGCCAAAAGCAAGCAGAGCAGAAATATGATCTCAGCAGAAAACTAATGGGTACATATTTTTATGAGACTCAATAGCCCTGTAATTGATTTTATTGCAATTTATGGCATTTGCATAATGATGTGAGTCAATATGAAGAGAGTGAAGCAGGAGGTTATAAAAAGCATTTCAGAGTCTCGTTCTCAGGGAGCTGAGTCCAATGCCTGCACTTTAACCTTTCAGTTTTCTTAATTTTGGTAACGTAGCTGTTTTGCATAACCTTCTGAAGGAAGTAGGGGCATTCTGACAACATGCTGACTAGCAATAGCATCTGACTGTGCTACCTAGGAAACACCTGATAGCAAGTGATTGAATTAAATCTCTAAGTACAGGATTTTTAAACAAAGAAATCAAATTTACATGGTTAAATTCCTCCAAGGATTTCTCAATCAAGCCAACAATCTTACTTAGTTAATAGTCACAGAAGAGGTACCCCTTGTTTAGGCCAGCTCATTGTATTGCTCCTTTTTCCTTTGTTTTCCACCTTGAGGTGGTGTCACTGTCTCACTCCAGCCAAGCCATGTTCCTTCACTGCAACTCAAGCTGTCCAAAGCACAAGATGCAGAGATGATTCACAGGACAATATTATGACTTCAATGCAATCAAAGGTCTTGTTACCGATAATTCTGTAGATCGAAGACTTCGTATGTTGGATCAACATGATGGGGGCCCATTCGAATGGAAGCCATGTAAGTAATAAATATAAAATTATCATTATTAGAGGGTTTTGTCTAGCACTGATGCACAGCAGTTGAGATCTATAACTGCACTAAAAGCAGTGCTCAGTAAACAAAGTTTGGGCAGCTTCATGTAAAATGCCTGTACAAATAGGAGCAGTGCCCACAGACCACATCCAGTGGTGCTTTCTATCTTGGCAAAAAATAAACACTTCTCCAGGGATCAGTTTCCCTGATGTATTGCAATCCACTGGCTTCATTCCATTCACTACCAACAGGACTAAACCAGGAGATTTTTCTTGTTCTCCTAATGGAATCCAACAATGTGAACTGTTGGAATGAGAATTCCAATTATGAAAACGTGTTTTTTAAAAGCCATAATTAATGCTTGTAAACAAACTTTTGAAAGTAGTTAGAATACTGTTTAGCAATGTCTTGGGGTGACTCCATCACGTATATCCCCTATCACGGCTTTATCCCAAACACTTAATTTTGTGCCTTTTCTGTGCCTTTAAACTGCGCTTGAGAGAGAAGAAAAAAAAAGGACCAAGCAAACTTTTCAAAGCAGTGTCTCAAGGACACGGAGATTACCCTCCTCTGCATGCTCTGGCTGCGGTAGCACGGGGGGGGAGCATCCGGCTTGCTTCTTCGGCCAGTTTTTTTTCTTGCCCCTCTCTCCGGCGTGAAATGGAAAGCTGAACTTTGTTTCCTGGGACTTTGGTTTTTTTTTTCCCTTCTTCTCTTCTGGACTGTTTGTCTTGGTTTGAAAGACAGGTGTTTGTACAGGAGGGCAGGAGCCTTTCCTGGAATGGAAAATGCAACTCCTTTCCCTCTGGATTATTATAATTT
>VZRS01005968.1:13992-33793 GCA_013398055.1 Ifrita kowaldi
GGTCCCCGGCGTGCCGGTGCTGCTGCGCGGGGCAGCGCTCGGCAGGGCGGCAGCGGGGCTGTGGCACCACATGGATTGCCGAAGGAGCGGGAGCTTCTTGGGGTTTGATCCGTTTGCTTCTCGCAAGAAAAAGCCCTTCAAACCCGCTCGTAGCCAGGGCTGGCCATGGCCGCACGTTTCTTCCCTGCAGCAGTCCTCGGTGAGCTACGCCCCATCCCGAGGAGCTCCCGGGGGTGCCCAGGGGCTGGTGGTGCGAAGCTGGAGCCCTTGGTCACCGGCATCAGTCACATTCCTCCCCGAACAGTCCGCTTTGGTCTCCATGTAGTTGGCAAGGTCTGGCCTGGGGCTGCAATGGGGGTCCGTCTCTGCCGGAATCCAGGAGGAAGCTCCGGCAGTGCCGGATCCACCAGGGCTGGAAGGTGCCTGCGGCACCCGGGATGGGCAGTGGTGCCCAGCGCCCGGTGCTGCCCTCACAGGACTCACGGCACGGCAGCATCCAGGGAAGGGCTGGCACCTGAAACCACCCACAAAGCTCCGTCAGTGACACCGGGGCACGGCAGGGCCATCACTCCTCCTGAGCCTGCCAGACAATGCTCCTATCCCAGAAATAGCTGCCTTTTCCCGCAATTTCCAGCCTCGGATGTGCCTCTGGGACAGCTTTCTGGGCAGCATCCCTCTCGTACACACTCCACTTGTCTTGCTACAAAGCTGGGAGTCTCCTGGAGTGGAGCTAAGGGCTCAGTTTGGGACCCTTCACCAGAGACACTCCAGGAAGAACCTGCTTGCCATTTACAAAATGCCCTTACATCCACAGATGGCCCTAAATTACCCCCAAAATGACAGAGGTGCTTGAGCACCACTCTGTAGTTGTACCTACATCCGACATCATGGTGGGTGCAGGAGCCATCCCATCCCTGGAATGGGATACACAGTCTGGGAACTGGACACGAAGGTGCCAGGAGATCTGGGGAGCTGGGGAAGAAGGGACCAGGGCGGGCAGGGGGCAAACAGACCCCAGGGCAGTTGGGGCTCCAGGGTACGAACTGACTGGAGGAACAAGGACAGTGTCCTGTTCCATGGTGCCGGCTGCAGGACCCAGCAGGGCCTGACCAGCTCCTCTCCCCCAGAGCCACTACGTGGCCTGCATGGCCGCCATCCTGAGCCAGATGGACAAGGAGCACTACAGCACCTACATCCAAGCGTTCCCCTCCCGGCCTGAGCTGATGGTGAGTGCTGCCCCACGGCAACACCGGGCCCTCTGGCACCAGCACCTCCCTCACGGCTTCCCCCCAGAGGGCACTGCAGTCCAGCACAGCTCCTGACGTCTCTCCCTCCCTTGCAGGACTTCCTCATGGAGACTTTTATCCTTTTCAAGGACCTGATTGGGAAGACAGTGTATCCCGGTGACTGGGTGGTGATGAACATGGTGCAGAACCGGTGAGGGCCTGGGGAGGGACCTGCAGGAGGACACTGGGGCTGGGTGCGAGCACCTGGGATGCCTCAGGGCAGGTGGACACTGGAGCATGGCTCTGGACGTGCAGGACTGGTGCGCTGGACAGTGTTTGGCTGCACTGAGGTGGGCACAAAGGATCTCCCACCTCCCCCCCTCTGTGGGACGATGGTGGGCGTGTGGATGGTGGACACACCAGGCTGGGCAGTGGGCACGCCAATGCTGCCCTCACTCAGCACGCACGGCCTCTCACCCCCAGGGAATTCCTTCGTGCCATCAACCAGTTTGCCACGACTTTGACCGAGATGTTCCTGAACAACAGCAACTTCGAGCTGCAGGTGGGTGGGCACTGCCTCAGTCCTGGTTCGGGCCAGGGGGATCAGGAGAGGACTCAGCCCGGTCCTCAGCCCCCTGTGCCACCCAGCCTGGCACTCATTGCTGTGCTTCCACCGCAGCTTTGGAACAACTATTTCCACCTGGCCGTGGCTTTCCTCACCCAGGACTCCCTGCAGCTGGAGAACTTCTCCCCTGCCAAGCGCAATAGCATCCTGGCCAAGTGAGTCCCCACCCCACCCGGCTGGCCACACCTCGGGTCCCTGCCCCGGGCTGCCACCATGCCACGAGGTCAGGGATTTTGGGATGAGCCAGCTGGGCTGTGCTGCACCCGGAGCTGCAGAGCGATGCTGACTGACCTCTGTCCCGGCAGGTATGGGGACATGAGAGCCACGATTGGAGCATCCATCCGGGACATGTGGTACAGCCTGGGTGAGCCACACTGTGCAGTGATGGGAGATTTTTGGGTCTCTTTGGGCTGATGTCCGTCAGCACCGTCCCCAGAGTGGCTGTGGGGTGTTGCTGGTGTGGGCATGGGAGCCTGCGTGGGTGTGGATGTGCCCCTCAGCCCTCCCTGTCCTCCCAGGCCAGCGCAAGATCGAGTTCATCCCGGGCATGGTGGGCCCCATCCTGGAGATGACGCTGGTGCCGGAGCTGGAGCTGCGCAGGTCCACCATCCCCATCTTCTTTGACATGATGCTCTGCGAGCAGCGGCTCACCGGGAGCTTCAGCCGGGTGAGGGACAAGGCTGCTCCTGCGAGAGCAGGATGGGGTGGAATGTTGTGGGAACCACCCACGCCAGGGGCGTGGCACGGTCTGGATGTGAGGACCAGACCGGTTTCTGCCGCGCGGTCTCTGGGGAGGGGCTGCTCCAAGCTCAGCCCATCCTCATCCCCTGTCCGCAGTTTGAGGACGAGATCCTGCGCAGGCTGGACAGCGAGGTGGAGGGCGGCCGGGGGGACGAGCAGTACATGCAGCTTTTCAAGAGCATGTGAGTGTGCAGTGACATCCCCGCTGCCTTCTCCCCAGGGCACGACCCTTTGCTGTCACCATTCCCTGCTATCCCATCCCTCCTCATGCTGTGCCCAGACCCGGACTGTGCCACGGGGGAAAGGGACCAGCGAGGAGGAAGGCTGGTGCCTGAGCACCGTCGTGTGATCCCTGCACATCTCTGCTGGCCCAGCCAGCCTTCTCCAGCCTGCCCCAGCTGTCACCTCTGCCCCAGGCGATGCCCCTGTCCCCGGTGACGCCCCTGCCCTAGGAATTACCCTATGCCTTAAGTGATACCCCTGCCTCAGGTGATGCCGCTGGCCCAGGTGTAATCCCTGGCCCAGGATTTACTCCTGCCCCGGGTGATGCCCCTACTCTGCCCAGGCTTTGTCCCTGCCCTTTGGTGCTGAGCAGGGCAGTGGTGGGAGCGCTGCAGAGCTGGCTGTGCAGTGGGACCCGTGTCCCGTTGTCCTCCCCAGCCTGCTGAGCTGCTGCCAGAGCCACCCCGAGCTGGCCAAGCCTGGAGAGGACTTCGTGAAGTTGGTGAGCGAACTCCTGGAGCGGCTCCTGGACTACCGGGCTGTCATGAATGACGAGAACAAGACCTACAGCATGAGCTGCACCGTCAACCTCCTGGTGGGCACTTGTGCCCTGCTCCAGCTCCCCGAGGCTGGCAGGGCTCACCCCCATGTCCCCAGCTCCCTGGGGCAACCAGGACTTGTTCCCATGCTTCCCCAGGTCCCCAGGGCTGGTAGGGCTTGTCCCTGCATTCCCCCAAATCCCAATGGTGCCCCTGGCACAGCAGAGATGGGGTGCACGTGGTGTCAGAGCTGACGTCCCCTGGGAGTCACCGTGCAGCTCCCCAGGGCCATGGCCAACTCCATCCCTGCATGGGGATGGTCCTGGCAGCACCATGAGCCAGAGGGTGGCAGTGTGGGGGGCTGTGGCATGTGCCACCCCTGGGACCACTCAAACAACCTCGTCTGCCCTTCCACAGAACTTCTACAAGGAGATCGACCGCCAAGCCATGTACATCAGGTGAGCACGGCCCTGGGGACACTGGAAGCACCCAGGGTGGGGTGTCCTGAGCATTCCCAGTGGGATGGAATTGGCAGAGTGGCCTGAGGGGCGGGGTGATGGGGCTCTGCCTCCAAACTGTCGTGCCCCACACATGGGACTGTCACTCCTCATGCACGGCTCCGTCGCTCCCAGGTACCTGTACAAGCTGAAGGACCTGCACATCAGCTATGAGAACTACACAGAGGGAGCCTACACACTACTGCTGCATGCCCGGCTGCTCACGGTGGGCACGGGGGACTCAGGGGGACTGTGGAGGGTGGGCAGCCCTGTGGGTGTGGTGTGACAGGTCCCTGCTCCCTTGTGCAGTGGTCAGAGGAGTCAAATGCAGCCCCCGTGCCCGGCCCGCACGGCCCCCACCTGCACACCCAGCGCCAGCTGAAGGAGGCTCTGTACAACCAGATCATTGAATACTTCGACCAGGGCAAGGTGAGTGTGGCCACCTGCCCCTACAGACCCTGCAGCCTCTGAGCCCTCGCAGCTGGAGGGAGATGGGCTGGCTTAGGGCAAGCCTGGCCCCCTTGCCACCATGATCCCCTATTCCAAGCTCCCAGACCTCACCCTCAGCACAGCCCCTCACTCTCCCCACTGCTGCAGTGGGGCTGGAACAGCCCTGCAGTGAACCTGGGCTGGATGGTTCACCCCACAGCCACTGTCCTTTGTCCCATCCCCATCCCATCCTGTCTGATCACATTCCAGCCCGGTCCTTGTACTGCCAGGGGCCAGCAGCTCAGACATCTCAGTACAAAGGCTTGATGGGGTGGGCTGGGGGACTCCAGGGCTGGAGATGGTGGGAAGCCAAGTCCTGTTGCTGCCCACTGGACCACCAGACCCCACAGGAGAGCCCTGTCCCCCTCCTCACAGGGGGCAGGGGTGCAGGTGCCCCCACAGGCAGGGTGGTATCTGCTGGAAATCCCCAGTGCCCCCTTTCCCAGCTCACCCTGCACCCGGGGGCCCTGTCCTGGCTCCTCTCTTCTCCAGATGTGGGAGGAGGCCATCCACATCTGCAAGGAGCTGGCGGAGCAGTACGAGAGCCACGTGTTCGACTATGAAATGCTGAGTGACATCCTGGTGGGTGCCTGGCTGGGGCTGGGGGAGCTGCTGGAAGGGCAGGATGGCAGGGATGATCTGGGGGGAATGGGAGGGGTCTGCAGGGCCCCATCCTGTCCTCATCCTGCCCCTCTCCTCTGCAGCAACGAGAAGCCAAGTTCTACGAGAAGATCCTGAAGGTGCTGCGGCCCAGCCCGGACTACTTTGCTGTGGGGTACTACGGGCAGGGCTTCCCCACCTTCCTCCGGGTAAGCAGAACCAGGAGCAGCTCCACACCTGCCACCTCTGCACCCAAGGAAACCCACTCCTCACTGGTGTCCACCTGGGTGTGGAGCTGTGGACCACAACTCTTTGAGTGTCACCATCCAGCCCATTCCTTACCCAGCATCTGTCCCCTCCACGTCTGTCCTGGAGACGTGTGTCCTGGGGACAAAGTCAGATGGTTTGCACAAGTCCAGTCACTCTCTCCCCATCCGTCCATGCTGCCACGTCCTCGTAGAAGCCACCGAATTTGTCAGGCAGGATTTGTCCTTAGTGACATTGCTTGGCTGGCACCAATCCTTATTCTCCATGTGCCTACTTCCTTTTCCCTCTAGTTCCTGGGTTTGGGAGGATATTTTTTTCTAGAGCGGGGGTGTCTCCTGCTTGGCAGGAGGCTCGGTCTCATCAGCACCAGCATCCCAGTGCTCTGGGGCTCGCCGGCCCCACTCTGTGGCACTGGGATGAACTGTCGTCTTCCTCCCTTGCAGAACAAGGTCTTCATCTACCGCGGCAAGGAGTATGAGCGGCGTGAGGACTTCGAGATGCAGCTGCTGAGCCCCTTCCCCAATGCAGAGAAGCTGAAGAGCACATCTCCCCCTGGCCAGGACATCACCGACTCCCCAGGGCAGTGTATCCTCTGTGTACAGGGATGGGGCTGGGAGGGTGGCTCGGTCCCTGTCCATCGCTCTCCGTGCGGGAATTCCTGCAGTGCCTCTCTGTACTCCTGGGGTTCATCCCTCCGGGCTCTGGAGCCCCTCTCCCCAGCAGCCCCATCCCTCAGTGCATGCCCGTGGTTCCTTCACTCGCACAGACATCCAGTGTTTCACCGTGCAGCCGGCAGAGGAAGCCAAGATCCGGCTCAAGGGCCGGAGCATCCCGGAGCAGATCACCAAGTGAGTGTCCAGCTCAGGGAGTCCCTGCTCTGCTCTATGTGGGTGGGACACAGTGGAGGTCCTCTCCCATCTCTGCCCCTTCCCTCCCCACAGCTTCTACAAAGCCAACCACATCCAGAGGTTCAGCTACTCACGGCCCTTCAAGAGGGGCCCGAGCGATCCCAACAACGAATTTGCAGTGAGTGCTGGGAGGGGCTGCCAGGACCACCAGCAGGGAGGGACAGGAGAGCTGGGGGGCCCCTGCAAGGAGCTAAGGGTCCAGAGGAGAGACAGGGGGCCCCAGGATGGGGAAGGTGGTAGTCCTGTACCCATGGAGGTGGGAGCTCCCCACGCCACGGGACAGACAAGGGTGACCCAGGGTGATGGGAAGAGGGTGGGGGGTGACTGCTGCTCTTCCCACAGAACATGTGGATAGAGCGGACAACCTTCAGGACAGCCTATCCCCTGCCTGGCATCCTGCGCTGGTTCGTTGTGACCTCCACTGAAACGGTGAGGAGGAGGCTGGGCGGGCAGCAGGGCCCTCCCAGGATCCTGGTGGGCACAGCCCCAGCCCTGGCAGGTCTGAGGGGCTTCATGGAGTGAGATGTGCAGTCCCAGAGGTCCCTCCAGTGGGGTGGGGAGAGCCCACCCTGCCAGCCCTAACAAGGAGGGGCAGGTGGCTGTGCCAGCAAGCGCTGACCCCTCCCTGCACACAGATCATCATCTCCCCCCTGCAAAACGCCGTTGAGACCATGATGAAAACCAATGAGAAAATCATGAGCGAGATCAACCGGCACCAGAACGACCCCAGCCTGCCCATCAACCCTCTCTCCATGCTGCTCAACGGCATCGTGGACCCTGCTGTTATGGGTGGCTTCGCCAAGTATGAGAAGGTGAGGACACCCAGGGGCTGCGTCGGGGCCAGCTGGGCACACCCAGGACTGGCACCGGCACCACTCTGCCATCCCCAGCCTGTGTGGAGCTGGGCCAGCCCAGCAGTGGGACTGAGGAGGGTCGTTGCAGGCTTTTTTCCAGGAGTCCTACATGCAGGAGCACCCTGAGGATGGAGTGAACATCGAGAAGCTGAAGGACCTGATCGCCTGGCAGGTAACAGGCACAGCATCCGTCGGGCAGGGACAGCTGCCCCCGGTGCCCCCCATCCCTCCCTGTCCCAGGGAGCCCCACAAGTCCCTGTTCTCCCACAGATCCCACTGCTGGCAGAGGGCATCCGGATCCATGGGCAGAAGGTGACAGAAGACCTGCGGCCCTTCCATGAGCGCATGGAGCAGTGCTTCGAGCAGCTGCGGGTCAAGGTGGAGAGTCAGTACGGGGTGCGGGAGATGGTGAGTGCCACGGTGGTGGGCATGGGGCAGGCACAGCTGGGGGGCACGGGCAGTGCCCGGCCCCATGGGGGTGACACTGGACAAGCCAATGCAGGTGTGGGGCAGCAGGGAGCAGCTGGCTGAGGCCACAGCTGGGGCAGGAACAGAGTGAGGGGCACTGGGCATGGGGGACCTCGGGATCCCTGCCTGCCCCAGGAGAGGACACAGCACTGCTTGGGGTGGCTGGCACTGGCACAGAAGCAGGACTGGTCAGAGAGGGCACTGATGGCCCTGGTGGAGCCCAGGGATGGGCTGGGGAGGCTCTGCCCTCTCATCCCTCCTGGCTGTCTCTCAGATATTCTTTGAGGACCGGCGGAGCGGACGACCCCGCTCCATAGCCTGGGTACCTGACTGGGACCGGCTGAGCCTCACTGGAGCCAGGCAAGTGCTGTGGTGGGGAGTGCTGGTTGTCCCCTCCCATCACCCTCAGCCCTCCCTGCTGAGCCCTCCTCACTCTCCTCTGCCCCAGGTGCTTCTCTCCCACATCCCCAGTCCTCTGCCCTTCCACCTTCCCTTTATGCCAAGCGCATCTCAGGGGTCCATCCTGCCGGGCCGCCATGGTGGCCCTGTCCCTATGGGGGGCATGGAGGAGAGACACCCCATGTGCAGCTCCCAGGCTCACCTGGACACTGCTGTCACCTGAGCCACCCACTCTTGTTCCCCAAACCTCTCCTGTGGAGCTCTGCCATGGACGGTGCTGGTGCCTGGCTGAGTGCAGCCGCTCCTAATGATGCTCCAGCTGGTCCATGGCATAGCCCTGCTCCCCCTTCCCCTGCTGCCCCTCACCTGTCCCAGTCACCCCACAGCACAGAGGCACCCCCGACCCCAAAGCCTGCCCCCCGGCCCTCTGAGAGCGAGGACCACAGGAACGAGCGCAAGGAGAACCGCTCCAGCTCCATCTTCGGGCCCCGGCGGCAGGACCCACGCCAGTCCATCTCGGAGCTGCCAGAGCCCAAGGTGATGCTCAGCACAGCCCTGGTGCCTCCCTGGTGCCCTACTTGCACTCCCCTGGGTGTCCTGCAGCACCAGCCCCCAGCCCAGATGGGATCCCTCGGGGGGCTGGTGGCAGCTCCTGCTGCAGGGAGGGCAGGAGCAGGGGCTGGAGGGGCACAAGGCTGGAGAGCCAGGGCTGCAGGGGCTGCCACCCAGCCTGGTGCCTGAGGTGCTGAGCCTCCCCTCTGTGCCCCAGGACGAGAAGTGGAGACACTCCTGCAACATCAGTGAGAGCAGCCTGAGCTCTGATGGGAAACAGCCCCCGCCGAGCCGAGCTGCTGCTGGTGCTCAGCCCCGCACTGCAGGTACAACCTGCCAGGCCACCTTCCTGAGAGTCCCTACAGCCCCACGAGCAGGGCTGTGCCCTCCCACACCTCCCCCCCAGCTCTGCACCTCAGCACAGGCCACCTCTCCCCATCCCCATGGTGGCACAGAGTGGGAACACAGGCATGTCCCCTGCTGAACACTCCCCGTGGGGCTGCAGCCATCGATCCTGGACCTTGTGCCACCGGGTCTTGGTGCCAAGAGCTGTTCCTGGTGGGAGCGAGCTCCCTGCTCCTGGTGGGGTTCACATTCCATGGCACCTCTGTCCCCTCTGCCCAGCACTGCCACACTCCTGTAGGCAGGAACGGGACAATGGGACAGCCTTGGGGACGCTGATGGGCCCTATGCACCCTCAGGCAGGCTGAGCCTCCATCCCACCCCTCCTGCCTGCACAGGGTCTGCGTCCCTGTCTCCCACCGGCTTTGGTGGCCACATGAAAAGCGCCAGCAAGCTCCCGCCACTGCCCCGCAAGTTCAGCCCCGCGGTGTACGAGACGTTCCTGGAGCAGAGCGATGCTGCAGCAGGAGGGAAGGTACTGGAGGGAAGGCACTGGCTGGCCCTGGCCCCCAGTCCCACCACCCCTCACGTCCCTCTCTGCTCGCAGGCATCCACATCCCCAACAGCGGATGGGAACAAAAGCCTCAAGTCACCGCCGCTGCCGCCACCCAAGTCCAAGCGACTGTCACAGCTCTGACCTGATGCCACCTGCAGCTGCACTGTCCACGGGGACCATCCCTGCCCAGAGTGCCTGGCCAGCTGCTGGACCCATGGCCCTGCTTGATTCTCACCTGCTGGAGCACCTCCTGCAGCACTGCCACCTGGAGCATCCCGCATGGCCACGGGACTCCCTGTGTGCACTGGGCACTGCCACGCTGTGTCCTGCCAACTCTGGCTATTATCACCCTCCTGGTGTCCCCTGGGGCTGGGACCCACCTGGCCCTGGATGCTTCCTATGCCACTGGAGCTGTGCTGAGCTCCCACACATGCAGCCCCTCCCAGCCATGAGGACCGAGCTGCCCATGGACTGCACCACGACAGGCAGGGAACCAGTGATCTCCCTGGTGACATTTCTGAGCGATTCCTGCTCCACACTCACAGGACAGCTCCCACCCCTTGGCTGCCCACCCCATCCCGCAGCACCAGGACACATTCCTGCTCCGGACTGCACGGGTGTGCACATGGGCCCTGGCAGCCTCACGCTCTGCAGTGCCACCTCTGCTGCCCACACCTGCCACCTGCACCAGGCAGGTGTCACTGCCCTGACTGGCCATGCCACGCTCAGCTCCTGCCTCTGCACTGCAGCTATGGCTAATAAAGGGCAAATGCCTCAGCCAGGCACCTGCGTGGGGCTGAGCACCCGTGTGAGCCCCAGCACCCACCCCTGCTCACCCACAGCTCACCCAGGGGCACATCCCCAGCTGGCACCACCCCAAAGCACAGGCACTCGCCCTCCTGCCGCAGGGAAGGACCCCAGTGGTCACTCCCCAAGCCAGGCTGTGCCGGCCGGACACAGGGAGGGGACTCGCTGCTCAGCCCCTGAGCTGGCACAGGGCTCTTTATTCAGGTGGGCTCAGTCATATTTACAGTCTGTGTAACAGGGGGACCTGGACCTGTAACCAGGGATGGGGAGGGCAGGGGCTGCCTGCGGCTGGGAGCTGCCATCAGCGGGTTCCAGTCTACGGGGGAGAGTGGGATCAGCTCCCGAGGCGAGGGCTGAGGGACAGACACGGGGAGAAGGCGCCTCGTGCCACGAACGTGGGGCCTGGGAGCGGTCAGGCTGCGCTGGTGCCGGGCTCTCCCCGCATTCCCAACGGAGCAGCGGGTGCTGCCTGCCCGGCTCCTCACAGAGGGTTGGCTGAGGAGGCTGCCAGGCGCTTCCCAATGTAGATCCTGGATTGGAGAGAGTGACTGTGAGACACTGGTACAGGGTGCTGGGCCCCAGCAAGCCAGGAGCAAGGGGAGATGGCAGCAGACCACTGCAGCTGCTGGGAGTGGTGGTGGCTGAGCAGCCCAAATGCAGGAGTGTTCCCTCCTCCGCTAGTCCCACGGCAAGACCCTCCAGACACTCCCCCAGCCCCATGGTGAGACACTCACCCCAGCCCCAGGGTCAGCAGGTGGCTGAGCAGGAGTGAGGGGATGAAGAGCAGCAGCAGCTCTGAACTGAAAAGTCTCTTCTTCCTCCCCACTGCACCTCCCTGCAGGCTCCACAGCACTGGCTGGGGGGAGCACACAAAGGCAAATTCCCTGGGAAAAGTGCATGGTTAACAGGGGCACAGGGACAGCAGGATGGGGGTCAGCAGGATGTGCTGGCAGGGGACACAGGACTTACTTTGGAGACAGGTACCGAGGGCAGCGGGTACAGGCCCAGCCCAGGGACGCTGTCAGGCGTCGCTGCCTCCACTTGGCTTCCTCTGGCACATCCCACTGGAAGGAAACACAGGGCAGGTCAGAGCAGGGCCCAGGGGCACAGCAGGGTGTGGTGGGGGCAGCTCCCTCACCTGCCGGGGGTGGGGGCAGCCCGGTGGGGGCTGGCTGTGGGCAGGCAGCACCTCACTCTCCCCTGGCTGCTCGCTCCCATGGCTGGCTCCGTCGTCATCCCAGGCTGGGGAGCCCAGCACGAGCAGGGCCCTGCAAACAGAAACCCTCAGTCACTGAGCCCAGCCTGTGCCTCCAGTGCCAGCCCCGGCTCAGCAGGGCTCTGGAGCTCGGCTCCCCCTCGGGACTCACCCATCACCGCTCTCTGTCTCCAGCTGGGCCTCCAGCAGCATCCGCTCCACGTCGGCGTGGCAGGAGAACGGCGAGGGCGCCGGCTCGGGCTCGGGGCAGCCTGGGCCACACCGCAGCTCCACCCAGGAGCCTGGAGGGGCTGTCAGCCCCCGCGCTGCCCCGGGCCCACCCCTGCACTCCATCCCATCCCGGCCGGGAGCCCTCCCCGGCACACCCCACACCCCTACCCATAGACCGCGGGAGCACCAAGTGCAGTCTCCAACCCGGGACGTCCCACGCACCCCAGGGCTGTTCCCCTGGGACCCACATCTGCCCCCGCGGTGCTCATCAGCCCCCCCGAGACCCCCCCTGACCCAACCCCCGGTGCACACCAGCCTGCCCGGGATCCCTGCGCTCCCCGGCCTCCGGCGCACGTCAGCCCCCCAGNGTTCCCACCGGCCAGGTCCGGTCCAGGCCGAGGCTACGGTCAGGGGTTGCCACCGGCCCGGTCCGGTCCGGTCAGGGGCTGCCGCCGGCCCTTGCCGCGCCGTGCTTCTCGGCGAACCGCCTGCGGGAGAGAGCGCCCTCAGACACCGCGGGACTGGGACCTCCCGAGGGGCCTTCCGCGAACCCACCCGGGGATCACCCGTCCGGCCAGGAAGCAGCCCAGAGGGACCGGGACCCGGGGACACTGCAGCACCCCAGGGCCCAGTGCTCCGTGGCTGCACGCTGGCTCTGGTCGGACCCTGGTTCCATTCCAAGCTCGCCTGGAGCCCATGGAAACGGGTGAAGGCAGCAGGAGCTGCTCTGAGAGAGCCACGGGGCAGAGCATAGATCGAGTGAGGGCTGCAAGAGGCTGGGAGGCACCCACAGCAGTCCCTGCACCCCAGCAGATCCCAGCCAGGTTTCCCAGTCAGGGTTTCCCAACAGGACAGTTCCCTCAGCACCACCCCAGCCATCCAGTGCCCAACAAGCCCAGGCACACTTAACTCCCCCTCAAAATAAATTCTCAGTTTTCTGTATCTTCCTAAACCAAGACCCACACACCAGAACTAGCCTCTTGTCCCAGGATTTGCCTCATGAAAACCCTGCACAGAGATCAAATTCACTCCCCATTCCCTCACACCAAGGATTAACAGCATTGTCCCTGGTGCCAAACAGGAATGTCCTGCCCACACTGAGGGTGCCACGGTGCCAGTGGGACCCCTGAGAAACCCAGTCCCACAGGGGCTCCCATCAGCCAGACATCACTCACACTGGAGAGCCCAGTGCCTGGGACATCTCGGGTGCTGCTGGGGCCGGGATTTGGGGGCTCGAGCAGGGGGAGCTGTTGGGTAGCCCTGGCAGGGGGATGTGGGGGCGGTTCTCACCTCCTGGCATAGTCATACAAGGCTCGTTTCCTCTCCTGCAAGGACAGGTGACGCTCCACGGGGGACTTTGCAAACTGCTTTGTAGCTGGCTGGAAGAGAAAGCACAGAAGCCATCAGCAGACAGATGAAGCAGGGGCTTCCTTGGTGGCTCTGGAAGAACCTGGCATGCCAGGTCAGTGCTCCATGTCCCTGGCTAGTCCTGCACGTGAGGCACCAGAGCAGGGAGACACAACCCCAAAGTACCTTGGAAGAAGGCGCAGCCACAGAGCCCTGGATGCCAGAAGCAGCTGCAGCCTGGGAGGTAGACGGGGCAGGCAGGTCTCCAGCCTCTTTACTCTCAGGGAAGAAGGGAACTCTCCCCTCCAGCAAGTTGGCAATGGTGGTGTCTACACAGTTGGTTTGAACTGCAGGGACAAAGGGAGAGATTAGGACACTCCATCCTGGCTGCCACTGTGTTCCAGTGCAGTGGGGACAAGGTTTCTTCTTTCAGATCACAGAACGTGCCCCACCACGTCCCTGCTGCCACCCGAGTCCCTACTCACCCAGGTCTGTCCTGATGACCTCCAGGGGCACGTGAGGCAGCACCTCCTTGACCTGCTGTGCCATGGCCACGACCCGCACGTCCTCGGGAGCACCCCCGGGCAGGCTGAGGGGCACCCTGGGCCGGGCTGCGGGGCGCTGGCTCGAGGCTGCAAGAGAGAGGACGGTGGGCACAGGGTGAGGGACTGAAAGTGCGCAGCCTGTCACTGAGAGCAGGCAGAGGCTCCCCAAAAGCAGAGCCCATGCTGAGGTTCCATAGCCAGGACCCCCCCAAGGACACCCACCTGGGGCAAAGGGCAGCCGTGACGTGTGCCTCAGCCTCTTCATGTGCTCGGTCCTGTCGGCAGCGGTGATCCGTGTGGATACCACACCCAGCTCCATGGCCAAGAGCTGTGGAATGCAGAGGAGTCACACATAAAAACACACAACACACATGGCCCAGGCAGCCCCTCCATGCTGGGGAGCTTGTCAGGGGTACATGGAGCCATGGTGAGGGCAAGAGGGCTGGGAACTGATTTCTCCAGGGCCTCAGGGATGCATTTCAGTGTTGCAGAGAACCAAGAAGGACCAGGAGTAGCAGTATCATCCTGCCAAAGCAGGCTGACAAGGAGATATGAGATGTCTGGAGCTGTGAAGTACCCAGCATATATGGGCAGGGTGGTGAAACAATTGCTTTGTTTGATTTGTGGCATTATAAAAAGGGGGTGAAAAGTTTGAACTCGATGGGAAGAGCCCTGACAACTGCAGAAAGGCTCAATGTGGGGATGGCAAATAGGCCATGAAATAACTGAGTAAGGGGCAATAAATACGTACCAGAGCTCCCATCACACAAACACATCCAGAAATGCCCTCTGCAACTCTGCCTGCACCCTGCTTTCCTCTGTGCCCATCCCAAACTGCAGCAGCCCTACACAACCCTCTCCCACACCACCCTCCTACCTCCTGAACTCGGAGCGCAAAGTCCTCACTCCGCTCGTCCGCTCGTCTGGGGACAGACGGCATCCACCTGAATGGGGACAACAGCACATGGAGCCAGCCCCGCTGGGAGCAGCCCCTGGAGACACCCTGCCAGGAGCAGCCATGCCATCCCCACCTCCACGCTCCCTGCTCACCACCACACCTTTCCCCACAGGAGCACCAAACCCCAACACCCACCCCCAAATCCAGGACATGGCTCGGCTCAGAAGACAGAACTGGCTCATCGGAGCTCTGTTAGCCCTCAAGTGTAACACGAGGGATCTACAGGTCCCAGAAAGGCCTTAATGAGGATCCATGGCCATTTACATGGAAGTAGAAAACAGGTCACCCAGAATTCAGGCAGATAGAACCAGGGAAAGGCTTTTCTTTGCTGAAATACACCAAGCCCTACATTTGATTCCCAGTCCCTTCCACTGCCCTCATTACAGCAAAGCTACTCAGCCAGCCTGGGCTCACCCAGGCCCTGGGCAGGGATCAGAACCACCCCTGCACCATCCACCTGGACCACCCCACTCCCAAGGGATTGCAGGGACAGACAGAGACGCTGGGGGCCAGCACTGCTGGGCTGAGCAGCCCTGGAGAGAATCACTGCAGACCAGCTTCAAAAATACACCTGGAAACTTGAACTAAACACCTGGAGAGACTGGGACTCCTTCCCCAACAGGAGCCAGGAGCCCTCTCCACATCAGAAGCTGGTCCAGGAGCTGGACGTGGCCAGGCCCAGATGGTGCCGAGCCCAGCCCTGCTGAGGCACCCAAGGAGGGAGCTCTCACTGCCACGGTGACACCAAAGCCGTGCCCGCCCTCAACCCTGCCCCAAACAGAAGAGAGAGACATAGTACCTTACTTGATAAACTGTGAAGGGAACGAAGAAAGTCCAGAGCAGCTCCGTGATCCAGGAGGAGTCAGCCACGCTCTGGGGAAGAGAGCACAGTGAGATCCCACCCATGGAACATGGAGCTGGTCCAGGTTCCACTAGGGAGGGAGATGGGCAGAGCACACCTGAGCCGTGGCTGAAGGATTGGGAAAGCGGGAACAGCAAAGGCAGTGCAAGCTCCGGGGCAGCTTCACCCTCATTAGTCATCACCAGTTTTCACTGCTCCCAGTCACCTTTTCCTCCCACTAAGACAGCAACAAGACTTCCCCTCAGTATCCCCACATTCCCTACTAGTCTGTGCCTTCAGAAAGCACCAAAAATGCCTGAAAACCTACTGATGCTTCCTCAGAACCATGAACTATCCTCCCTCATGCTGGTGGCAACAGCCTCTCTGTGATGTCCCAACTCCTGCAAGCTCTCCCAGGAAACAGGGCAAGAGGAAATTGCATCAGGTTGTGCCAGGGGAGGTTTAGGTTGAATATTGGGAAAATTCCTCCTTGAAAGGGCTGTCCAGCCCTGGCACAGCTGCTCAGGGCAGGGGGAAGTGCCCATCTCTGGGGGGATTTAACAGCCCTGTGGAAATGGCACCTGGGGACATGGTCAGTGGTGGCCTTGGCAGTGCTGGGGGAATGGTTGGACCCCATAGGCTCAGAGGGATTTTCCAACCCGAACGATTCTGTGATTCTCAGACAGGCTCATGCCTGGTTTATCTCATGGCCTGGGAAGAGGAGCTGTAAATGAGAAAAACTCCAAAAGCCCAGCCACGAGGGGAACAGAGAAGCCTCATTTCCTGGATAAACAGAACCTCAGAAGCCTAAACCCAAATGCCTGGAGTGATGCCCACAGCCAGATTTACACTGCCTGTGCCACAGAACAACACCCTCCTGCAACACTCCATGCAACTGGAGCTGGAGAAAATTCTTTCTTAATCCAAATCTGGTGTTTTTATCAGTCCAGTGCTTGATATGTATGACACAAGTATATAAGAAAACTTCCTATAAAACACCCATCGAACCATTCAAAGTATCACATCTCCAGTCCTTCGAGTTTCTGATGGTTTAAAATCACACCAGAAATGCACCAGGATTTGCTCAGCCAATGTGCAGGAAGCACAAAGTCCTGCTTGGACTCTGGAGGTAAAATTTGATCCAAGAAGTGACTGTAACCAGCACCTCCACACAGACCTGCTGTTCTGTGACATGCACAAGGGAAGGGATGCACAGACAGACACAGAACTTGTCACATCTCAGAATTTCTCAGAGAAACCAAACCCATAAGAGCACAAGAAACTCTTTATAAACTGTCCAGAACAGGAAAGATCTCCCACTTCTCTAGAGGAGTAATTCAAAATGTAAATTATCCTCATTACTAGAAAAGTGCATCTTCACCCACACTTGTGGCCTTCCTGAGCTCTGCCTCAGCCTCCCTGGCCTGGTAGGGGTTAACAAAGCTCTGCCAAATATTCCTGCAGTTCCTATCCCTGCACACATGCAGCTGACTCCTCACCCTGCCAGGGGCTCCTTTGCTGTGTCCCACAGAAACACCAGACCCACGAGTGACAGCCATGACTGGCAGCTCTCCATGGTCGCCAGATCATCAATTATAAATATCGAGAAATAAGAAATTCAACAAAGCCTTGCTGAGAGCAGTTTCCCTGCCTTTGGCAGCACTGCCATTGCCCTCGTGAACTTTATCCCTTGTGTGGGGCTGCTCTTGCACCACGTCCTGTGTCTGTGCCTGGGGCACCAGCTCAGGAGCCTCCAGAGCCCTGCAAGACCTTTGGCACATGGGCCCTGCCACAAGGACTGACTGCAGCTGGTCTTTCACAGCAGGGAACTCACCAAGAGGAGAGGAGACAGGACTGGCCATGGAAGCCAGAGGCATGGTGACAGCCAGCCGGGCCACCAAACATCTGTCAGACTGGCCAATGAAACCAGGGGAGTCCTGACTGGGCCAAGTTCCCAGGAAAGGCACTGGGAACAGTGTTAGCCCTGAGCAGCTGTTTCTGGGGTGCCAGGACACGAGGCCAGGCCACATCACAAGCTCCAGAGCAGGAGCAGAAGGAACAGCAGCACCCAGAGCCCGGCTCAAAGCCCACCCCACACCCTGTCCCTGTGCCCACCACTCACCACGGCCACCAACGGCCTCCGGACCTGCAGGGCAACGGGCTGGACCACATCCAGGATGGAGAAGGGCCAGGAGCTGGAAGGGAGGAATTCTGCAGTGAATGATCCCAGAGCCACCTCAAGCCATTCTGTCACAGAGTGCTGGTTCCCCAGATCCATTCCCAGCCACCCTGCCGCAGGAATTCCCACTCCCCAGTGCCACCCTGCTGTGGGAATTCCCGCTCCCGCACCTGAAGCGGAGCAGCCCGGCCCGGCCATTGGTGGCTGCCTCCTCTGGGAACAGCAGCAGTGGGGGGTTTCCTTCATGAGCCGAGTATTCCTTCAGGGAATCCACCAGCTCTGCACGGCTGCCTGTCACTCCCAGCTCCATGAATCCCCGGGACCAGCAGATGAACCCTGGGGCACCGCTCACTGCAGGCTGCAGGGAGAACAGGAGTGAGGAGGAAATGCCACCCTGCCCACCCTTGCAGGCCCTCCTGCCCCTCCAGGCCCATCGTCTCAGGTGACAGAGGTGATAAATTTCCTGTTCAGTAGCAAAAACCCCTCTGGTACTGCCAGGCCTCAGCCCCTGCTCCAGCCCCAATTCCACAGGGACTGGATTCCAAACAGTTCAGACTGTGCCCTGCCTGCCGGAGACACGCACTCCCAGCTGCCTGTGTTCCCAGTGTTCTCTCCAGCAGTCCCTGACACACTTGGCAGGACACACATTGCTCCCAGGAGTCCCTCCTCTCCAGGCCAGGGGTAAATCCATGGCTGTGCAGGACACAGGAGCCACCCGGAGCCTGCTGACTCAGGAACTCCACACACAAAGAATTTTACAGGAGAGCAGGGACAGCCCAGAACTAGCCAAGCACCACCAACACGCAGCTCCCTCAGCACCCTCCGTGCACCCCCCAAAACTGCCCACCCAGTGCTGGGGGAAACCCCACACCCTGCCCCCTTATCCAGAAGGCCAGAGAAGGAAGAAGCTGCTGGGATCTGTCCACGCTCCACCAAAATCAACATTCACTGTAACAACTCCTGCTGCTCCTCACCCTGTTCCATTTTTTCACACAGAGCCCAAGAGTGACACTGAGCCACAGAAAACACCTCAAGGTTAACACCCTGAGTTAATAAATCAGATCTGGAGATGAAACCTTCCAGGATCTGAAGGAGCCTACAGGGAAGCTGGAGAGGGAAACTGCGTCAGGAACTGGAGTGACATGACAAGGAGTAATGGGTACAACTGAAAGAAGACAAATTTAGGCTGGATATTAGGAAGAAATTTTTGGCTGCGAGAGTGGTGAGGCCCAGGCACAGGTTGCCCAGAGAAGCTGTGGCTGCCCCTTGATCCCTGGAAGAGTCCAAGGCCAGGTTGGATGGGACTTGGAGCAACCTGGGATAGTGGAAGGTGTCCCTGCTCATGGCAGGGGGTGGCACTGGGTGGGCTTTAAGGTGCCTTCCAACCCTGAAGATTCTCTGATACTCTGACCACTGCAAGACCAAATCGGGCAGAGCTGCCCGTGCCCAGCCCTCGGGGAGGAGCCCCAGCCGTGCCCTCACCGTGTTGCAGGAGGTGAGCAGGCTGACGACGTTGTGGTCGAAGGGGGTGACGTGGTTGGCAATGAAGACCCTGGCGCCGTCCCCACGCAGCCGAGGGTCGCTCTGACGCACCAGCAACCCCAGCACGGAGCACATCACACGGACAATGAACCTGCCAGGGGAACAAGCATCTTCCTCAAGTCCCACCACCCGAGCCTGACACACCCAACACGCAGGGACCCGGCAATTCTGGCGGCTGGACAAACGACACTGGGACCAAATGGAAATGACATGTCTGGAGCAGGAATTGTTGTAGGGCCGGGACTGTGATGAGGGCAGCAAGTGCCCACAGAACTCCTGAGCAGCACACCACGCTGATCCACGTGCTCCGGACGCAATCCAGATGTGGCTGCCAGCTCCGAGCTTGGCAGAGGAAGTACCTCCAAGGCTCCTGATGACAAGCAGTCCCGAAGGCACAGCTCCCCACGGATCGTTGCCTGAACCAAGCCCCCGCGGGTCGGGACACTCAGGGGCCGGGGCGGCCCTGCCACCCCACACCCGCCCGGGGCAGCAGTCGGAGCCCCCCGAGATCACGCACCGGCGCACGACGCTGTCGGGCAGGGCGCAGCTGACCAGGAACACGTGGACGCCGATGAAGACGCGCAGGACGAGCAGGCAGAGCCCCACGGGGGCGTAGAGCAGCAAGGCCAGGAGCAGGAACCCATCTGTCGGGAACCTGCAGGGGCAGACAGCGGCCGGGGCCGCCTGAGAATGGCCGGAACGATCCCCAGGCCCCGCCCTGAGGCCGCCGCTCCGCGTGGTCCCCCCAACAAGTCTTCCAACCCACTTCAGGCACACCCTGGACCCTCGCCGGTCCCTCCATGGGTCACCCCGACCTTCCCCACGCGGTTTCCGTGAGACACCCTCGCCCTCCGCTGGCCCCGCGACCCCC
>VZRS01005969.1:287-39562 GCA_013398055.1 Ifrita kowaldi
GACGGGGCTGGCGAAGGGCAGGAGCGAGCCCGCTCTGGTGTAAATCAGGAGTGTTCGCTCCGTTTCCCTGGTAGATGCAGAGCAGGCGCAGCTCCGCAGTGGAGCCGAAGGGACTGGATCCAGCTGGAGGTGAGGGGTCTGCTCCCAGCCCCCCGCTCCACTGCAGGCTGCTTTTCACCTGGATCTGCTGTTCGCGCCTGCTGATGTGGCTCGGCCGGCTGTGGGGAGGTTGCCCGGCTCGTCCCTGGGGCTGCACAGCGGGCAAGGGCTGGTAAAAAAATATTTAAGCCGTTTGCACGTGCTCTGGGTCGCTGGGGAGCACCGGCTGCTTGTCTCGGTGGGCGTTCTCAGAAGATGGGGGTTTTTAGCTGTGCCTTTGGAAAGAAGGGGCGCGGTGTGGTCCCTTCTACAGGTGGGACAACTGAGGCCCAGGGAGGAAGTGGGGTGCCCTGGTCACAGCTCCCCATGGCCTTGGGGTGTTCTTTGCTCCTTCCTGCAGCCTTCAAACTTTTTGCAGTTCATGACGATTCTGCAGTGACAGAGCTGCCGTCGCCGGCCCGTTGTGCTTGTCGTGGCGGGGATCTGGGCGGCGTTGGGAGGCACGGGCTGAGCCCCGAAGTGAGTGACCCGGGGCTCGTGTGGTGCCAGCAGGTCGGGACAGGGACCTGTGCTTGGCACCGGCGGGCTTTGCCAGCCCACCTCTCCTCCCTGGGCTCTTTGCAGCAGGATCCGGAGCCTCTCCCTGCTGGGAGCCCGTGGCCAGGAGCGGGCTGGCTCGCAGGGCTCTGCGCTGGGCCCCGGACAGGAGGTTGTGCAGGCTCCGCTATTTCCCTCGGCTTTTTGCCGTCCCTGCTAGGAGAGGTGGATGTGGCACTCGGGGACGTGGTGGCCTCGGCAGTGTTGGGGGAATGGTTGGACTCGGTGATGTTTCCCAGGCCAGATGATTCCGTGATACGGTGCATTTCCGCTTCTCTGTGTTGCACCCCAAGAATTCAGCAGTGAGCTGCTCTCAGGGGTCCCAGCCCGTATCCCCCGGGCTCCCAGGCTGTTTTCCAGCGGTGGGGACACTCGGTAGGGACACAGAGCCGCGGTGCTGGTGGCACTCCTGCTGGAATTATGCGGAAGCTGTTTGCGCTCGGCTCCGACTTCGTTAGCAGCAATTAAGCAAATAAAACATTTGGGTTTGCAGCTTCCATTTGAGAGGTTGGGATTGCCAGGGAGCACCGGACTGGAGCTGGTGGCATCTCCGGAGGCACTCAGAGCGCTTTGGGGGGGCTGGGGGACGTGGCTGCTGGCTGTGGTGACCAGCTGGGGCCGGGCAGGGGGGACGGGGGCCCCCCAAGCGTCCCTGTCCCCCGGGACAGCGCTGGCAGGAGGTGGCACGGGTGACCCTGACCCCGACGCGGCGGGGCTGTCTCGGTCGAGTGAATGGGAACAGCCGAGCAGACGCCGTTCCCGGGGCTGGGATTGAGGTCGGGAGCGGGGCAGACCCCGCCCGTTAACGGTCCCGGGGGCTCGGGAGCTGCGGGGAAGGGACGAGCAGGGGATGCTCGGGGGAGGGGGGTCAGGAGCGGGGGTGTCCCCGGCTGCTGCCGGGGGACAGGGTCAGTGTTTGTGCCCTCCGGGTGCTCAGGTGCCTGGTGCTGCTCTTCCAGTGTTTTTCCCGGTGTTTATTTCCCTCCGCCTGGCTCTCCATGGGCTCTCCCATGCCAAGGCATTTTTTTTCTCCCCACCCCGCCTTCACCAAGCACATAAAATGTGCGAGAACGTTACATTTTCCTTGTCAGCTTGTTTCAGCCTTCGTATTTTTTTTTTCCTCTTGCCTGTTCTGCCGTGCCAGGGAAGAAGCTCTTTCCCTTGTTTGCTCCTCCGTGTGTTTTTAATGCCCTGGGAGTGCCGTGCCCTTTCCCAGAGCGCCCAGACAGTGCAAACACCCTTGAGGCTCCTGCGTCGGGATGCTCCGGAAAATCCTGTTGACGTGCCCAAGTGTGCCCAGAGCAGAGGTTTCTGGCTCCCAAGCCCTTGGCTCTCCAGTGTGTGCGGAGGGACACTGGAGCGTGGGGGATTTTCGCCATCCATGAGGGAGAAGCAGAATTTCGGGAGGCTCCGAGTGATGCTGATGCTCCTGGATGGACCTGTCCCTCTGGCTCTGTATCTGCAGCTCCGTGGTGGAGCCTGGCAGTGCCTGGTTTTTTCTCCCCCATCAAGACTTGCAGTTGCATTTGTTTCCTTTTTACCCTTTTCTTCTCGTTCCAAAACTCCTGTTTCATGTTTTCCCTCTGGGTGCCCGGACCTGCCCCGGCCCCGAACAGGGATGCTGGTGAGTCACCTCCTGGCCCGCAGTGCACATTTTTCCCTTTGTTATCCAAACTAAGACAAACCCGCCCTATTCCAGCTTCCCTGGGAGCTTTCCCAGAATAAATCCTGTCGGGATCAGGGCCCTGGGGGAGGAGGGACACCCCCTGGAAGAGGGAGGCAGGTGCTTGTTGGTGGCTGTCCTGGTTGTGACAACCTTCTTGTGCCTGTTGATGTTGTTTTTTCCCGTGACTTGCAGCTGGAATGGAGCTTTTCCATCACTTCATCACCCAGCCCTTGCTCTGCAGAGGGGCTGGGAGCTCTGAGCACCCCAAAATGCCCCATAACAATCCTCCCCTGGCTGCAGCCCCTCTCCAGGGATTCGCTGCTTTGCTTTGGGCAGTCGTGCAAGGGTTAAGCACGAGGGGCTGGAGGCAAGGGGAAGGCAAATCCCGGCTGCATCCCTGGGAGCTGGGAGGTAGCACAGGCTCTGGAGAGCCTTATCGACACGGCCCTGCCATCTGCCTGCTTAAACCTCCACAAATAAGCTTTTTAATAATCTATTATTAACATGCACTATAATTGTCTTATTAGACGTGTCTGGAACCTTTAGTTACTGCGTGATTAAATGTCAAGATTCCCAAACCTCTTCTCTCCCATGGCAGCTCGGGATTTGCTTTGCAGCTTTCCTTGGATCCTGCTCTCCCATTCCAGCCTGGAGACCCCTCCTTGTACTTGGTGAAACTGAGGCTTTCTCCTCTGGACAAGAAGGATTCCCAACAATTAATCCCCTGGAGCTAATTGCCTCCTTCTTGGCAGCCTCAAAATAAATAAGTCCTGGAGATGGAGCTTTTCCTTTCCGCTGCAGGTGGCCTGGCAGGAGCTGCCGCTGGTTTCCCCGTGCTGGGATGGACGTGGGTGGGTGATGGGGTGGGGAGGGCGGTGCCAGCCTGGCTGGAGCGGTCCTGGGGACACAGAGCAGACCTCTGGGATCTGCTCCACCTCGCCGGGTGAAGGGCAGCTCTGGGGAGGGGCTGTGGAGCTGGCAGGTGCCAGAGGGACTTTCCTGGGTGTTCCTGAGCTGTTTGCTTTCCTGGCCCTGGGAGCGGCAGGTTCTGCACCCTCTGCCTAGATCAAAAGCCAAAGTCCAGCTCTTCCAGCTGCTGGAAGGCAGAGGCGGGAGAGCCCCTGCCTGTGGAGCAGCCCTGTCCCCTTCCCTGCTGCCAGCACGGGGGGCTCACGCGTCAGCTGCCCTTCGGGGCTGTTATTTTATGTATTTTTATTAAATCAGGGGTGTTCTGCTGGCTGGCTGTCGGCTGCAGCTCGTTTCTGGCTGCTGCTGTGCTGCTCCAGGTCCTGCCTGGCTGTCACAGCCCAGGTCTGCAGCTCCTGCCCGGGCACTGCTGGGGGGTTTGCTGCACGTTTAAGGGGCCCAGGCTTTGCACCCCAGTTTCTCCCACCTGGAGAGCGAATCCAAGCTGGGGATGCCCCTGTTCCTGTCCCTGGGTGCCTCTGCCAGTCCCCAAATCTGGGTGCTGGTGCTCTGCTCGCTGCAGGAGCAGGGCAGCAGAGCTGCCCCTGTGCCGTGGGGTACAGAGGGGTGTGGGGGCTGTTCCTGTGGGTGCCTGGCCGCTGGGATGCTGCTTGCTCCGGAGAGGAGGCTGGGCTGCAGTGGGAATGCCAGGAATGTGATGCTGCTGCACTTTGGGGCTCAGTGGGGTCTCGGTGTGTGACCCCGACTCTGTGTGACAGATTCACAGCTGGAAGGAGCCTCCTGACTGGCTTTGGCCATACATTTTTTATTTCCTGACCTTCCTGCCTCCCAAAGTGCTCCAGATGCTGAGGAACAGGAGCTGGGTAGGGGAGGGTGCTTGGCACCCCTCTGGCACCTGGCTGACCCCAGTGTCCTGCAGTGGGGATGGTGACCCCGGCTCAGGGGTGGGGGGCTCTGGGCAGCCCCGTTGCTGAAGGGGGGGCAGGGACGTGCCTGCCATGCCCCTCTTGCCTGGGGACCCCACTGCCCACCCAGGGGAAGCCCCATCCCCGGCAGGGATGGTGGGAGCAGAGCGTTGCACTGCAGCTGGGGGTGGGAGCATGTTGCAGCTGGAGCAACTTCCTGAGTATTTTTGTCATGCACAATTTTTTGATGCCTTTCTTTTAATTGGGCTTGAAAAATACTGGCAAATCACCCGTGACAGGGTGGCTGCGCTGGCACAGCCCCCCCAGATCCCTGTAGCCTTCCCGGGCTGCCAGAGGGTCCATCCTTCCCCATTCCAGGGCTGTGCTGGTGCTGGGGAGCCCTAAATTAACCAATAACTGCTTTGGCTGCCTGGACCCCCCATGTGGATCCAACCTTTCCTGACATCGTTAAGTTAATCAGGGTTGTGGCTGGGATGGGGAGGCAGGAGATGCTCTGAGGATGAGGGACGAGGACAGTGGTGACCTGATGAGTCTTAACGAGGCCACCATCCCCACGGCCCTGCTCAGGAGACAAGCCCTGGTGACCCCTGGGTGTTTGAGCTGCTTTGTGCTGGAGGCCTTCAGCCTCATTAGCCCAGCTGGCCGAGCCGAGGAGCGCGCGTGGCTCCGGTCCAGCGGCCGGACCCTCAGCTGCTGGACATGCAGGGTGTCCTCCAGAGCAGGATGTCACCAGAGGCGAGTGGTGGCCAGTCTGGAAGAGGAGATGAATCACTTTCTGTGGCCCAGCTGCTCCCCAGAGCGGGGGCTTGGCTTTGGGGCGCTGCCTGAGGGATCTTCCTGCTGTCTGCTGACGGAGGTGTGGGAATGGCTTTTCTGCGGAGGGGATGGAGCACGGTGGCCACTCGCTGATGGAGGCGAGAGCAGGGGAGGGATGGACTACAGCAAACTGCGTTTCCTTGCTTGGATGGACTGGGAGGTGTCCGTGGAGCTGCTGTGGTTTTGGGGGTGCTCTGTAGGGCTCCTCGGGGTGCAGCCCCCGCCTCTGTCTGTGCTGTGTGACCCTGAGCCCTGGGTTCTGCTGGAGGGTTCAACAGCAGCAGCTCTCAGGGCTGGTCAGGAAGTCCAGGATGGAGTCTCCTCCAAAGTCCTTCCCTGCTGCTGGCAGCCCACCCGTGGGGACGAGGACCTGTCACAGCCCCCCCACCCTCGAGGGCCAGCTCCTCATCCCCTGCCAGCACATCCTGCCTGTCAGCAGAGGTGCACTGACACCCTGGGTAATTAGCTATGTAAATGCACTTTCCTTAATTACCGGGTGCTTCGACGTGGTTAATTGAATTAGCGCAGGTGGGTGATCCTGGTCACTCCCTGGCACCTCAGAGCCCTCACTGGGACATCGGTTCTGTGGCTTTGGTGGCAGTGGGGCACCCCCCTGCCCCCTGTGGAGGTGGGTGCTGGAGCTTTCCCGTGTGTTTTTGGGGAAGGAGCAGCTCAGGAGTGACTTTGGAAGCCCCCCAATGCCAGGGCAGGCTCTGACCTCTCCCCGTGGTGCAGGTTCAGCCACTGCCCTTCTGGGGCTCTTCCCAAGGACTCTCCTATTTCTGTTATTATTTCTACTTATTTTTACTGTATTTTCATCTGTCTGCTGAGTGATAATATCCCATTGATTTTCTGCAGCCAGCAGCCAGCCTGCTTTCCCTGGATTATAACAATATTAAACTAAAGCAGCGCATCTCCACGTTGGGCTATTTCTCTTTATATCAGCTGAACTTTTTATTTAGTCTCTCACCCAGGCTCCTGTCTGGGGAGCTGCTGGCTCTGAATAACATTTCTCTGTGCGAGGGGCTCTCTCCTGCCTTCCTTCTGTGGAATGGTGGCTGCAGCTGGCCAGGGCTGGGAGCTGGGATCTGTCTGGGGCAGGATGTGTGCAGGGAGGAAGTGGAAGGCGCTGGACATTGGGGTTTCAGGGTTCTCCCACAGGGTCGCAGGGTGCTGTGTGCACTTCTGGCACTGCAGGGACTCCTCAGTTATTCCTGCATAATTAGTGTAATCCCAGAGTTGTTGCTGGAATGGATTGAGGATGCTGCAGGTTGGGATGGATGGATGGATGGATGCCCAGGCCAGCACTGACTGGGGTGGCTGAGCCAAATTCATGGACTGATAAAACCAAATCTGGGGCTTGATTTGCCCTTTCCCTACCTTTGCCTGGCTGAAGGGTGCCTGGCATGGCCCAGCGTGTTCCCCAGAGCTGTGACAGACCCACTGGGCACAGGGCTCCTTTTTGTCCACCCCGAGGGCTCCTGCCTTCAGCCTCCCCGTGGATCTGGTCCCCCCGTCCCACAGCAGAGGTTCGGCCGAGCGCGGCGCTGGCGGTGGATGCGCCCACGTCACTCGCTGTCACCTTCCAGCCCACGCTGCTGCTCCTGGCCCTTCTGTTGGCACGGCAGGAGGAGGAGGACGGTGCCCTGGATTTTGCGTGGCACTGAGCCTTGCTCCTCTTCTTCCCACCTTTATCCCGCCCAGGGCTGGCTGGGAGGCCGGGCACGGTGGAGATGCTGCGGCCCCGTCGCTGGATGGTGGCCGAGGGCTCTCCGGCTCCATTCTCTGCCCTGAAGGGCCATAAGTGACCCTTGGAGCTGCCCCCCGAGGCCCTCCCAGCGCTGGCACGTGCTCCATCCCAGGAGGATGAGCCTCCCGGCACTCCTGCATCCATCACTGCGGAGATGTGGGACCTGCTGTGGGAGGGGAGACTGAGGGCTCCCCCCTTTTATCCCCTGCAGAATGGGCCCTGGGCATGTGGGGTGGATGGTCCTCAGCAGGGACCCGGGGGACCTGATGGTTGTAAAGGAGCCAGGGGCAGACATGAGCTTTTCTTCCCCCTGCCTCTTCCAGTTTATTTTAATTTGTTCCCATTTTTTTTCCCCAAGGTGTCGCACAGCTCTGCAGCCCGTGAGCTGTAATTGCACAGGGAGAGATCGATAGTGGCAGGACGGAGGTTTCCAAAGGTTTCCTGCCTTGTTTTCCTTCCCATGGAGTCCAAGAGGCAGCACTGACGATGTTAATTAAGTGATGGTTCATTATTAAAGCACTTGTGCTGCGGGTTAGTGGCCTCCTGGCTGTGCAGCTGAGGTGTTTTTGTGCTGCAGGACCTCTCCTGAGCAGGGTTTGAGTAACAGAGCGATGCTGGTCCTTCCCTGGGAGCAGCACGGGCTGGATCCAGGTGCTGGGCATGAACAGCCCTTGCATGGGATGTTAAATCCCCTCTGGGCAGGGAGCTAAATGCTAAAACCTCTGATCCCCCTGGAGCTGCTTTGGGGTGGGAGAGAAGAGCATGTGGAGCTGCAATTGGCAGCTGGACTTGCCCCAAGGAAGGATTCTGGCAAGATTAATTATTCCTTTTTTGCTTTTAAATGCATTTTCCCCACACAGTGATGTATGGCACACTTGGTCCTTGCCCAAGCCTTCCCTGTGGCACTGCAAACTCTTCAGAGTTGTGTTTTCCCAGTTGTGTTTGCTTCAAAATGCCTGTAATGAATCCAGATTTCCCAATTCTCCCCCATCCCTGGGGTTCCTCGGAGGCTGCTGGCGCTGGGTACTCGCTGCAGGAGGTTTGACAACTCCATGGGGACCTGCAGGTAAAAGCCATAAAGAGTCTTTACCAGTCAAAAAAACAAGAAAAAAGAGGAAAAAAGGAGATTTATGTCTTCTGTAGTTGCTGGCAGATGGATATTGTTCTCTAGTCCTGCGTGTTCCAAACACTGAGGTTATCAGGCATAAGTGACTTATTATGCAAATCCTCCGTCTTAATATCTGGCTGCTCTCTCCCTGGAATTGCATTGGCCAAACCCCATGCGTTCCTGGAGCTGCTAATGTTTACACATTAGCTTCTCTGGCTAATATACAAGGCTTCAAGTTGCAAATTGATGTTTCTTACAGCTGAGCAAATTATTTTTGTATTAAATACAATATTTAAAATGATTTGGAGAACCAAAACAAACTACTGGTGAGAATTCTAATGGTGCTGCTTTCCATATTCTTCCAATCAGCTTTTATCGGGGCTGAGACATCAGTGATATTTCTCTTAAACGTTTCTCTTTGGCAGAAGTGGGGAGCAGAGGAGCAGGGAGGGTTTGTCCTCACCTCCGGGGTGTGATGCACAGAAGCACTTTCTGTGCGGTGCCTGTGCCCCAGGCCCTCAGAGCGTGCCAAGATTCAGCTGCCCTTTGCCTGGGCTGGAAGAGGTTTGTCCAGTGAAATCCTGGGGTGTTTGGGCTTGGCTGGGCTTGGCCATGGAGCTGTTGGGGTACCCGGCACGGTGGGGTCCCTGTTGGTGTGAGATGTTGGATGCTGGCACACAGGACCCTCTCCCTGTCTGGATTTTCTCTCTGAGCTGAACTGCTCGGTGCTGAACAGCCCCAGCCCCGGAACATCCCCCCCAGGAGTCTGAGCCCCCCGGAGGTGGAAATGACCCCGGAGCCTGCGGGGTGCCGTGTACAGGATCGCGCTGGCTGAGAAGTGCATCTAATTTTAGATGAGTTGCAGAGTGTGCTCCGTGTCCCCGGTGTCTGCTGGCACCCGCAGGGAAGCAGCTCCCAGCGTTTCCTTCCCGGGGCACGTTCCCGTGGGAGTGTGCCAAGGAAAGCACCTTTAAATAGCAGCTGGGATCCGGGAGGTGAAGGCTGGCTCTGCTCCGGGGGCGCTGGGGAGGGGATGGCACCTTGCCGGGACCTGCTGGAGCTGCGGTTCCGGATCCCGGCAAACCCGGCTCCCTGGGCTTGCTGCCATCCCCGGGTGATCCCGGGCTGCCGCTGTTCTGGGACTGCCCCACATCCCCTCTGTGCCTCGGTTTCCCCATCTGCAGCAGCTCATTGACCATTTATCCTGCGTGAAGAGCTTCCTCCTTTGGAGCAGACACAGAGCATCTTCCTCACGTGCCTTTAGAGGAGAGGCCTTGGGTCTGGTCGTTCGGGGCTGCACAACTGCGAAGCGTCCGGCTCCATCCCTTCTCCTGGGAGGCAGTGAAAACTCTGGATTTGATGGCAGAAGAGCTCTGTTCACCCCCTGCCTCATCTCGGTGGGGTCAGATGCTGGTTTCACTCCGCAGGGTGTTTGTACTTGGCCGCCAGGGCAGCGTGTGGTGTGTCCTGTGGGTATCTGAATCCTCCCCATTTCCTGCTGAGAATTACTTGGGATGGAGAGCAGGGGCTGCTGGAAAAGGCCAGGGATAAAAAATTTATCCTGACTCTGAAAGATGACCCATTTTATCTCCCCTGGCTGGTGCCTGTGCCATGGGCTGCTGTGACTTGTGCTGCCAAGGTGCTGCACCCCAAGGATGGCCATGGGGCTGATCTAGTCCTGGCTAAGCCAAGATAGGAGCAAAATGGGCTTTTTCCCATCAGGACTGGGAGTCCTGGGTGGCTGCACCGTATTCTGTAGCTCTGGGGAAGCAGCACGTGCTAAAGTTTTGGTCTGAGTCCATTTCTCATAAAGCCTGTCCCCCTTTTGGGATGTTATTGGTGTGATGTCCCCATCAGATGATGCCCCAGAGGGTCTGGGTGGTGTCATTGCCCCCTTTGGGTGGGGGAGAGCACGATCCCACCCTGGATGGTGCCGGGCTGTGATCCCATCCCGGGTGGTGCCGGGCTGTGATCCCATCCCGGGTGGTGCTGAGCTGTGATCCCATCCTGGATGGTAGCGGGCTATGATCCCATCCCGAGTGGTGCCGAGCTGTGATCCCATCCCGGATGGTGCCGGGCTGTGATCCCATCCCGAGTGGTGCCGAGCTGTGATCCCATCCTGGATGGGGCCGGGCTGTGATCCCGTCCCGGGTGGTGCCGGGCTGTGATCCCATCCCGGGTGGGGCCGGGCTGTGATCCCAGCCTGGATGGTGCTGGGCTCTCCTTTGGCTCTCCTTTGGCGGGGGAGCCGTCTCGAGGCTGCTCGATGAAAGGCGAGAGGAGCCGTGGATCATGTCCCATGGTGCAGGAGGTTAAACAGGAAAGGTTTAAGTGTGTAATTAACTTTGAAGCGAGAGCAGCGCAGAGTCTGCGGATGAAAGAGCGCGGGGTGGGCTGTGGGCAGGCGGCCACGTTCCTCGGTGGCCACAGAGAATTAATTAGATGCTGTCCTTTGTACTTGGCTGTTTGGTCTTTCTTTTCCTCCCTCTTCTTTATGAATCCTTCGTCCCTCCCCTCCCCAGATTTCCTCCTCTCCATCCCTGTGGTGGGGGATGCTGGGTGGCAGCGGTTCCCAAGGGATGCTGAGTGCCAGTGGTGCCCTTCTCCCCGGTGAATCCATTAAGCCACTTCTCTTTCTTTTTAAGACAATTCAGTCCGTCTGGTGTTTAACCCTCATGTTGGTGCCCATGCCTCTGCTCCCTCTGCATGCCCTGGTGCTGCAGTGGTACTGGGGGGGGGGATGCTGAGCCTGCTCCAGGCTCTCTGACAAACTCCTCAAGCCACCTTTTTTTGCTTTCTTTTAAACAATTTTGCTTCATCTGGTGTTTAACCTCTACGTTGGTGTTTGTCCCTCTGCTCCCTCCTTCCTGGGCACGCGGTGGATCCGTGGGGGTGGCAGAGGCACCTGGAGGACGCTGAGCAGCACTGGTAGCCATCTCCCTGGCAAATCTCTCAAACCACCTCTTTTTACTTTCTTTTTTAAAAAATCCTGGGCCATCTGGTGTTAAGCCCCCGTGTTGGTGCTCATCCCTCTCTCCCCTCTGCCCAGGAACGCTGTGGTGCTGTGGGGGTTTCGTGTGGGGTGTTCAACGGGGCACTCTCATCCTTGGCACGGGCTGCCTCTGGTGCATGGGGCAGGCTGTGCATTTGGGGTGATTTAGGCAGCTTTGGGGTGTTCAGGCTGTGTCTCGGGCACATCCCACCCCCGGGGGCAGACCCCCAGCTCCCTGCGGTATTTTTAGCGTTGGGATCGCACCTCCTGCGCTCGCTGCCTTCACCTCCGCGCCCGGAGCTGCTGTCACCGCCCTGGCCTGGAGCCAGCACAGGGAGCCGGGGGCTCCTCGGTTCATTCTGAGGGCGTATCCATACCCGGAGCAGTCTCACCCAGCTCCCACAGTCCCTGTCCCGCTGCCCTTGGGATGGAATAACCCTCCCACTGCTGCAGGTGGATATTTTGGGTTGCAGCCTCCCTGCCCTCCATGCCAACCTTCTTATGAAACACTAATTTTTTGCAGGTTGCTCTGGGTTTCCCCCCTCTGACTTTCCCCAGGTGCTGGAGCACCTCCAGACACCCCCTCTGGAGCTGGGCTGTTGGCATTTAATTGCTCCGGTGTTACTTTTTATGCCCTTGGTGCTGTGGTGGGGAAGGAGAACCTGCTGGAGGTCGAGCTTCTCCCGGCCCTGTCCTTGGCTGGGGAGAGACGGTGCCAGCAGCATCCCAGAACTCGTGGGGACCAGGGCTCTGCGAAACCCTCTGGACTTGTTCCCTGTGTGTGCAAATCACGGACAAATTAGTCAGGGAAATGGAGTGGCCAGTCGAGCTGCCTTCGTTCTGTGCCGGGGTGGGAGGGAAGGCTCGTGCCGGGAGAAGGCACGGCAATAAACCTGTCCGAGGGGGAGATGGATCGGCTCGGCCGGCTGTGCCTCTGCCAGCACAATATCTGCTCTGTAATTGCGTTTTAAACTCCTGGAGCCTGGGCACCGGCTCGTGGGTGGCCGAGGACGGAGCGGCGGGGGAACTGAGGCCCGGGGTTGGTGGCAGTGGCTGCGCTGGGGGTGGCAGCGGGGTTTGGGTGGGGGGCTGCAGTCCTGGAGGAGGAGGAGGGGACAGCTCTCCTGACGTTTTCAGCGTCTGGGAATAGTTTATTGGGGGTGAAGGAATCACTTTTCTTTGGGAAATGGGGCTCTGCCAGCCTGAAACGTTGTTTGTCTCTGCTCTGGTTTCTCAGGCCAAAAAAAAATCCCCCAAGAACAAATTTCTGCCTCCCAGAATATCCCGCTCAGCAGATCTTGGAAAGAAACACTTGGGCTTTTTTTTCTTTTAAATCACTTGGCACTTAGTCTCTGACACTGTTTTATTTTGAAATTTATTTTATTTTCCTTCCTTCCTGGAAAATTTTGACAGATTTGTGCTTTTCCTCCTGTTAGAAAGTGCAGCCAAGTTCCAGACTCTCAAATCCGACACGTCTCGTGGTGAGAGCTGAGGACCAGGGGCTGCGGTGCGGGGGCACATCCGCACGTGGGCTGGGCAGACGCTCCATTTCGGGAAGGGCTTTAAGAAAGCTGTGATGTCTCAGTGCCTCCAGACATATGAATAGGAGAAAATTTGCTTTCAGTTTTTTAAAAAGAAGTTTCTTACGGCTCTGAGAGGAAAAAACAGTTGGTGACGGAGCTGGAATGTGCCCTCGTGCTTTAAAAAATGAGTGCAAAGGGGTGAAAGAGCCACAAATGTCTTCTTATATATGGAAGAGTTGGGACTTGAAATTTCCTGGGCATCTTATGGGCTTTTTTCCCAGTGTTTGGACTCGTGTTTGACTAAGTGTTGCATCCAAGCATCCCTGAGCACAGGGAAGCACAATCCGTGCCGGCAGCGAGGCCATTAACTGCCAAATCCCCGGGTGGCGGGGGGAGTTCCTGATGTAATTTGGGATAAAATAGGAAGAAAACATCAGAAATAATCCCTTGGCCCAGCTCTGTTTTCTTGCCGGCCCATTAGGGGATATTTGCCTTTGTTCATTCCGCTTGCTCAGGGCTTCCCGGGGCCCCTCGTCAGCCCTGGCCGTTAATTAGCGCTGTGCCCTGGTCCCTGTAATCGTGGGTTTAATGGGACAATGGGGCAGTGTGAACCGACCGGCCCCCGCTGGCCCCACGGCACAGCCCGAGCTCCAGGGTTGGATGGATGTGGGATGATGGGAGGGCTGGATGTGGGATGATGTGGGGGCTGGAAGACGGGGGTGACTGGAATGTGGGGTGGTGGGAGAGGGCTGGATGCAGCATGGGGGGCTCTCTGTGTCCCCTCCCATGGGAACAAGTGGCCTTTTGGCATTTGCTCCGCTTCTCCGTGCTCAGCCGAGCGCGCTGTGCACCGGGGAGGAGCTGTGTAAACACCCTCGGACCCCCAGGAGATAAATCTGTAACAAAATAGAACTGCCAAAGGGGCTCTGCAGGGCCGGGGGGGCTCGGGGCTGCGTTCAGGGGGGTTGGAGGTCCCGGCTCAGAACTGCCATGCTCACATCAGACCATGGACGGGCCCCAGGAGCCCAAACCCAGGCAGAGGGCTGGGGTCAAAGCAGGAATTTTGTGTGGCCACCAGGGCCGGGTGCTGTTTGTTGGGGGAGCCCCTCGGGTTACCCTGGGAAGCAAAGCTGGGAGCTGCACCCTGCTCCTGTTGCTGAGGCCTCCCCAGGAGCTGAGACCGGCCAGCTCGTGTCACTGGTGGGGCTGGACAGGAGCCGTGGGGCCCTGGCAGCACCCAGGTCCAGACCCCTGCTCACAGTGCCCTTGGGGAGTGCCTGGAGCCCCCCAGCATTCCAGGGACATCATCCCAGTGGGGCACTCCAGGGGCATCATCCCAGTGGGGCACTCCAGGGGCATCACACTGTCGTGATGGGGCTTTTGGGGAGGGAGCAGCCGCTCGGGGGCTCAGGGGCTGACGGGTCTGTCCCCACAGCTGGCTGCACCTTCGAGGAGGACAGTGACCCGAACCAGTGCGAGTACAGCCAGGGCGAGGACGATGACTTCGACTGGGAGCTCCTCCGCAGTTACCTGATGCCTCACCTGACGCCTGACCTGCCCCACGGTGAGTCCCGGGGTCCCCCCGTCTCCCTGGGGACCTCTGTCCCCACCCCTCTCTGTGTCCTGTACCCCAGGGCTGGACCTGTGGCTCCTCCTGGTTTCATTCCTGCAGTCTTTCAGGCTTGGCTTGTGCCTGGTTGTGTGGGAAATGGGGAAAAAACCCTGTGTTTCTGGCTTTTCCAAATGTGGCGAAGGGTGTGTGAGTTGGAGGCATCTCCACAGTCTTGGGAACTGTAAGGAAGAAAATGAAAATGGACTTTTTAAAAAATCTCATTGGTTTTAAACCATTTTTTGTTATTTTCTGGGTCCATCTGCTCTCTGGCTGGCTGGGGGAGCAGAGCCAGCCATGGGGAGCTCTCCTCTCCATGAGGATGGTGTGGGCACCGTGCCTGGGTGGCATTTGGGGGCTTTGCTCGCTCCCAGAACTCTGCCCCGCTGTGACCCCCTGGAGCCGTCCCTGAGCCCTTTGCTCAGTGAGATGCACTGGGACTTGGGATGCTCCTTGTTTCTGGGACTGCTGGCTCCTGCCTGATTCTGGAGGCCAAGTCCTGTACAGGAGAGCTGGTTTAGAGCTCAGCAGGAAAAATAACCTTGTTTATTTATTAAAATATTTCCTGCTTCATAGGGAACTCTTCACTGCTCCACCAGCCTGCCTCCAGCCGTTTACCTTGTGCCTTCTTCATGCTTAATTTGGCTTTTCCCCTCCACTAACTCCCCTCTGCCTTGGCCTTTTCCCATCACCTTTGCCTTCCATCCTGTCCCTGCTGGCATGTCCTGGGTGCTGGGCGAGGGCAAACGACCCTCAGGGATCTGCTGGCGGGTCCCTGCTCCTCCCTTGATGATTTTTCCAAGTAATTGCTTTAAACGGAGCTGTCCTAATTGGTGTGTGTCCAGGGGGGTTTCCTGGGGAAAGCAGAGCTGGGGGGTTGAGGTGGCTCGTGATGGAGAGTCTGAAACCTTTAATTAGTTGAGTTTCCTGCTCAATATTCAGCTGTAATTTAAAATCCGCAGTGAACTGCCCAAGTCTGAAGTCTGGGGGTGGTAGGGTGGGGTGGAATGGGGCTTCCCTCCCTGCTTGTGGGTCAGCAGGAGATGGGGGCTTAAAGGAGCACGAAGAGTTCAAGGAATGAACTCCAGGACTGAAGGGGACGTGGGTGTGACACCCCAGGCTGGATGGTGTGAGCCTGAGCGTCTCAGTGTCACCCTGGGAAGAGGATGCTCGTCCCTGTAGCTCCCCTGGGACCAGGGAGATGCTGTTTGCTCATGGCCTTGGGCACCAGGGGGGTGCAGGGATCCTGTTTTTGGATGGTTTTACCCCGCTTTGGGTGGGGAGCTGTGCAGGACGCTCCTGCAGGCCCATCACCCCCTCTGTCCCCGCAGCAGCTCAGGGGATCAAAGGGATTTCACAGCACCAGGGCCTCTCCAGGGAGCACTTTGCAAAGGAGTCTCGTGGTCTCAGATTAAAATGAGTTTTTATTGGAGATCAGCCAGTTTCAAGGAGTGTGGGATTTATTGGAGCGGGTGCTGGCTGCTGGCCACCTGCTGCTACCTTTCCATCCCACTCTCCTCTTGCTTTCTTGTTTGGTTTGGGTTTTTTCCCCCCTTCTCTTGACTTGTCTCTCTTTCACCTAAAGATGACGGATGGGTCTCTCCCACGTTGCAATCGTGAATTTTTTTTTTTTTTCATCTCTTTATTGTTCTTTCTTTTAAAGGAGCAGTTGCAGGGAGCTGGGTAAGGCAGGAGTGAGGCTGCAATCCCAGACTGGCTTGCAGGAGGGAGGGAGCTCAAAGCTCACCCAGTGCCACCCCTGCCATGGGCAGGGACACCTCCCACTGTCCCAGGCTGCTCCCAGCCCCAATGTCCAGCCTGGCCTTGGGCACTGCCAGGGATCCAGGGGCAGCCACAGCTGCTCTGGGAATTCCATCCCAGCCCCTGCCCACCCTCCCAGGGAACAATTCCTTCCCAAGATCCCATCCAGCCCTGCCCTCTGGCAGTGGGAAGCCATTCCCTGGGTCCTGTCACTCCAGGGCCTTGTCCCAAGTCCCTCTCCAGCTCTCCTGGAGCCTCTTTTGGTGCTGAAAGGGGCTCTAAGTTCCCTCACTCCAAATACTAGAACAACATATTTGTGGGTGGGTTTTTCCTCAAATGTGCTTTTTCCTAGATTTTCCTTCCGCATTCACTGACATTGTTTCCCTGTGCATCAGAGCTGCTGCCGTGTCCCTGCACAGCCCTGTCCCCTGAGCTGTTGTCCCCCCCCCGAAGAGCTCTGATGTCTCTCCATCCCATCCAAGGAGTTGCTCCTTCAGCTCTCAGCTCCAGCACCGCTTCCCAGCCAGCTCCTGCTGCGCATCCATAAAGCCCTTGGGCAGTGAAGGCTGGTTGTTCTCTCTGTGGGAATTGCTGCAGTGTGTCCAAGGACCCTGTGGTGGTGGGAGATCAGCCCTCGGTGCTGGGGCTCCTTTGGAGGTGCTCAGCACAGGACTGGGGAGGGTTCCCTGATTCCCGTGCCGGCTCTGACATGGAGAAGGATTTGGCACACGTCAGCTCCATCTTCCAGCGGGATTTCCTGGAGACAGATGCTGCAGTGCTCAGACCTGGTCCCTTGGCACCTCTTGTCTGGCAGTGCCGCCCTCTCCCTGTCATCCCGCCTGCCTTCCCTGCCTTCTAATAGCTCCTGGAAATTTTTTTTTTTATTTATTTTTATCTCTCGGTGATTTTGTAGGAGGAAAAACTCATCGAGACAGGGGAGCGGGTTCTTCCCTCCTCCTCTTGCAGAGTTGTTTGGGTTTTCCCTGGAGGGATGCAGGGATGGGGAGCACGATGGGAAGAGCTGCCCCTTCCCTGCGGGCCAGCAGGGTTTCCACTGGCCTTGGGCACTGCCAGGGATGGGGCAGCCACAGCTTCTCTGGGAACCTGTGCCAGGCCCTCCCCACCCCACAGAGAACAATCCCTTCCTGCTGTCCCATCCAGCCCGGCCCTCTGGCAGTTTGAAGTGCCTCTGCTTCTCTTGTGTTTATAAAAGAAACCCAACCCACACCCTGGGCTTCAGGCTAATGCCAGATATTTACAGCAGAGGAGGATAAAATTAGCACAAAAGCGAGTGGTTGGAACCTGCTTTTTCCAATGCTGCAACACCAGGAAGAAAATTAAGAGGGGAAAGCAGAGCGTGTGGGAAGCCCTGCCCGATGAGGGATGCTCAGGTGCATCCCTGCTCCCGGGTGACCTGATGGGCATTCTCTGTCTTTTAAAATAACTCATCAGTGGTTTAATTTTAGTCTTGGCCTCTTTATTTCAGTCCTGTGGCTTTTTGTTAGCGAAGGGAGGGCAGAGGAAGGGCTCGTGTTTGTTAACGAGAGCCTGTTCATTAATGAGGTGGCTTTTGGGAGATGTCCCCTGGCGTGGGGTGGGTCAGTGGTCCCTCTCCACTCTGCTGTCGCCTGGACCAAATGGGGCTGATCTCATTAGAGCAGAAGTAATTTTGCTGGGGGAAATGAGAGGCGAAAAAAAGAGAAGCATGGACACAGTGCCTTCCCCTCGGTGGGTGAAACGAGCTGTGCTGGACTCCGAGGAAATAAATTGTCATCGTTTTATTTCACCCTGAGTAGCCACCCTGAGGGGCTGGCAGGGCCAGGCGGCCACGCGGGTCAGCGGCGTGGTGAAAATTCCCCCTGTAGGGATTTCCTTCCCTTGCCCCAGCTCCCGTCCCTGAAGGATGCACTGGGAGATGCGTGTGGTACTGGCACTGTGCCACCCCAGCTGGTGCTGCGACTCCCTGGGGGTTTTGGGGTCCCCCCAGGTGCGGGTCCCAAATGCTGGGGCAGTGGATGGGTGTTGTAGGGGGATGGATGGGTGCCCCCTGCAATTCCCCTTCACTGTCATTAGGCTTTTCTTGGAGCTGCTCAGTGGGAGTCGATGGGAGGAAAGCGCCTGAGTTTGGAATTAATTAATAGCGAAGCACTGACTGTCAGGAAAACAATGGTAGGCTTGAATAAACGGCCCAGCTTCGTTACTTACAGCTTCTGCTGGTGTTAAAATGGAGATTAATAATCCCCTTGCCTATGGTGAGGGGGAGGATTTGGTGGGGCAGCTTCCCATCCCGCCTGTATCCCATCCCGCCTGTATCCCATCCCGTCCGTATCCCAGCCCCGTGGCTGTGATGGACGGCTCTGGGAGCTGCCACTGAGGGCTGGGGGTCCTGCACCCCCTCCTGCCTCCAGCCTGCCTGGGTTGGAGCATGCAGGACCGGGAAAGATGCTGCCTTTGGGATCCCCTTTGGGGTTGCCATCCCGCCTGCCCTGTGAGTATGGCTTCCAGGCCGTGCTGGGGCTCTGCTTCGGCTGCTGGTGGTGTTGGGTGGTGGGAGGTGGGATCCCAGCACTGCTGGTGGTGGGGCAGGTCTGGGAATGACATCCCAGGCGTTCCTGAGAGCTGGGATGCTGCTTCTGCTGCTCGTTAAGCCAACGAGCTTTTCCCCCTGCTGAGCACAGTTTAAACGCGGTGACAACTGCGTGGTAAATGATACGAGGAGCTGGAATGGAATTAAACAGCTGGGGCCCGTCTGGGAGGAGGCTGGATGCAGCCAAAGCTGTGAGAGTTAAAGGAGGGCGGCATCGGAGCCTTTCCTGACCCCAGTGCCCTGAGGAGGCAGCAGCTCTGATCCTCCCCTCGTCAGCCAGCAGCAGGGTCCCACCCCGGTGTCCTGCTGCTGCCCAAAAGGCGTCTGCCCCGACCCATCCCAGCTCCCTCCTGTCCTGCACATCCCTGGGGCACGTGAGCGTCTTTGCAGTCCCACATCCTCCACCTTCTCTGTCCCTGCTGGCAAAGCTCAGGAGAGGTGGAACAGGGGGATTGGGATCATGGAATCTCCTGAGCTGGGAGGGACCCACAGGGATCATTGATCCAACCCAGGCCCTGCAGAGACACCCCAAAATCCCACCCTGGGCATCCCTGGCAGCGCTGCCCAAATGCTCCTGGAGCTCTGGCAGCCTCGGGGCCGTGCCCATTCCCTGGGGAGCCTGGGCAGTGCCCAGCACCCTCTGGGGGAAGAACCTTTCCCTCATCTCCAGCCTGAGCCTGCCCTGGCCCAGCTCCAGCTGTTCCCTGGGTGCTGTCCCTGTCCCAGGGAGCAGAGATCGGAGCTGCCCCTCGGGAGGAGCTGCAGATCCCTGAGCTCTGCCCTCAGTGTCCTCTGCTCCAGCTGGACACACCAAGAGCCCTCAGCCGCTCCTTGTGTGGCCCCTCCTGACCCTCCCCTTTCTCCCCACTGCCACAGGCTCCTACCTGATGGTGAACTCCTCTCAGCACACCCCGGGCCAGAAAGCTCACCTGCTCTTCCAGGCACTGAGTGAGAATGACACCCACTGCCTCCAGTTCAGCTACTTCATGTTCAGCCGGGACGGCCACAGCCCCGGCACCCTCAGCGCCTACGTCCGGGTCACCGGGGGCCTGGTGGGCAGCGCAGTCTGGAACGCGTCCGGCTCGCACGGCCGCCAGTGGCACCAGGCAGAGCTGGCGGTCAGCCTGTTCTGGCCCAGCGAGTACCAGGTGAGCCCCAGCAGCCCCCGCCCCCGGCCCGGACCCGCCGGCCACGGGTGACCCCTGTTTGGTGCCGCAGGTGCTCTTCGAGGCGGTGGTTTCCAGTGAGCGCAGGGGGTACCTGGGCCTGGATGACATTTTGCTGCTGAATTATCCGTGCTGTGAGTGCCACGGGATGGAACCTGAGGGGGGATGGGGATGGACCTGGGCTGGGCAGTGGGGCTTGGAGCTGATGTCCATTGGGATGGTCCTGGGGGGGCAGAGGGACTGGTGCCAGGGTGCAGCCTGCTGGCACCTGGGTGTCCTGATGTTACCTGGGCTGGCGGAGCTCCATCTCCCGGGCACCTCTGAGGCTCCTTTTTGCACCTCCATCCCCATTCCCACCAGCTGCAACGTTGCTTTTGTTTTTATAAGACCTTGGAAAAGCGCAGACTAAACATGGGGCCTGAGTGTCCACATCAAGAGGGGCCACCCGGGCTGGTGGGGACCCAAAATCCCAGACTGTCCCAACACATTGGCTTGTGGGGTCACCCCCTATTTCTTCCAGGCTGGGCAGGAGACCTGCCCCCTCTGTCAGTGCCATACCCTGCCTGTGGCACCAGCACTGCGGGGAGGGGAGGCTCATCCCTCCCTCGGTCCCTGGCTGGTTCTGTGGGGACAGGAGCACATTCCTTGCCCAGAGCCAGGCTGTGAGGATGGGGATCAGGCCTATCCAGAGCTCGGCTCAGCTGAGACATCCTGGGTGGGTTTTTGGGAGTGGAGGGGTTTTTGCAGCAGTGCTGCTGTGGGTCCCTCAGAGCTCGGGTGCTTCCTCACCTCTCGCTTTGTCCCTCGGCAGCGAAAGCGCCTCATTTCTCCCGCCTGGGCGACGTGGAGGTGAACGCAGGACAAAATGCCACCTTCCAGTGCGTGGCCGCCGGCAAGGCCGCCGAGGCCGAGCGCTTCCTCATGCAGGTGAGGAGTGCTGGTGGTGAAACCACCACAGCCAACCCCACACGGCTTTCCTCTGGGAGAAACTCCTGCTGGACACGGCGGGAGAAGGGCGATCCCCCTGCTTGTCAGCAGACATCGCGTGGGGACACCCGTGGTGGCTCCGGTGGTGCCGCCGTGCCCCCGTGACGCCGTGTCTCTCCCGTGGGCAGAGGCAGAGCGGTGAGGTGGTCCCTGCTGCCTCGGTGAAGCACATCAGCCACCGGCGCTTCCTGGCCACGTTCCAGCTGGACGCGGTGTCCAGGGCGGAGCAGGACCTGTACCGCTGCGTCACCCAGTCCGCCCGCGGCGCCGGCGTCTCCAACTTCGCCGAGCTCATCGTCAAAGGTGGGTGAGCTGCCCTTGCCCACCCTGGGTCGTGGGTGGGCCACTCCTGCTCCCTGTGTGCCGGGAAGGTGGGATGCCCGGGACGCTGGGATTGCAGTTTCTCGCTGTGGACGAGTTGCTACACATGGACTGTGCAGCATAAAACCAGAAACTCCCTTTCCTGGTGGCCTTAGATCATTTATTTTTGATTGCAGTAGGTGGGAATTAATTAATTATGGTGAAACTGTGCGGCACCACGCTGGGCTGTGTGACTTATAAAGATAATTAAGGTTTGATCAGATGAAACCCTATTGCAGCTGTTAAAGCCTTACTGAAAGTGATAGAGGGCACAGGCACAGACTGAAGTTTGAAGACTGGGTGGTGCCTTTCTGCACTTGGGTGACTCCCGCGTCCTCTGGGTGGAGAATCTGAGTTTGTTCTGTGCTCTGCAGCACAAATCCCAGAATGGTTTGGGTGGGAAGGGACCTTAAAGCCCATCCAGTCCCACCCCCTGCCCTGGGAGACCTTCCACTATCCCAGCTTGCTCAGAGCCCTCTCCAGCCTGGCCTTGGACACTTCCAGGGATGGGGCAGCCACAGCTACTCTGGGCACCCTGTGCCAGGGCCTCCTCACCCTCACAGGGAAGAATGTTTTCCTAATATCCAATCTAAACCTGCCTCTGTCAGTGTGAAGCCATTCCCCCTTGTCCTGTCACTTCATGCTCTTGTAAAACGTCCCCCTCCATCCCTTTTGTAGCCCCTTCAGGCCACAATTAGGTCACCCCGAAGGTTCTCTCCTCCAGCCTGAATGCGGTGGGTTGATGTGGGAAGAGACATCGGAATTGTGTCGAGTGCAGCTTGTAAACAATAAAATAAAGCCGTGCTACCTGTGGTGGTGCCGGCACTGGCCTGGCTCAGGGATGGCACAGCCCCTTCCGCGCTCTCTTCCAGAGCCCCCCACCCCGATCGCCCCCCCACAGCTGCTCCGGGCCGGCTCCACCTACCTCATCATCCAGCTCAACACCAACTCCATCATCGGCGATGGCCCCATCGTGCGCAAGGAGATCGAGTACCGCATGACCTCGGGGCCCTGGTCGGAGGTCCACGCTGTCAACATGCAGACCTACAAGCTCTGGCACCTGGACCCCGACACGGAGTATGAGATCAGCGTCCTGCTCACCCGGCCCGGCGAGGGGGGCACCGGCAAACCGGGGCCGCCCCTCATCAGCCGCACCAAGTGCGCAGGTGGGTCCCACGGGAGAGGGCCCCTGGCACCCCGAGCCCGTCCCCCTTCCTGTGGTGAGGAGTTAGCCCGAGGCGTCCGTGTGTCTGTCTTTGTGTGTGTCTATGTGTCTCTCTTTGTGTCTTGTCTGTCTGTGTGTATTTGTGTCTGTCTGTGTGTGTGTCTGTGTGTCTGCCTGTGTGTCTGTCTCTGTGTGTGTCTATGAACACGGGTTTGTGTCTTGTCTGTCTGTGTGTATTTGTGTCTGTCTGTGTGTGTGTCTGTGTGTCTGCCTGTGTGTCTGTCTCTGTGCGTGTCTATGTGTCTCTCTTTTTGTCTTGTCTGTCTGTGTGTATTTGTGTGTGTCTGTGTGTCTGTCTGTGACCGTCTGTGTGTCTGTCTCTGTGTGTGTCTGTGTGTGCTGTTGGCAGAGGAGTCTGCTTGTTAACTTCTCTCAGTCACGCCAATTAGAGCTGATTAAACTCCCTCCCACTGATGGCACTTGGTCTCTCTCATCTCGACAGCCTGACTTGGGCTTGGTGACAGCACGAGGGCTCCCGTGGCGCGGACACCTTTCTCTGGTTATCTGGGGCTGCTCGTGGGGCTGGTACCCGGCCTCACCTCTGCAGGGAGGGATGAGCCCGTGGGGGCTGCTGTCCCTGCAGTGCTGGCAGCTGAGAGATGTCCCCAGAGATGTCCCCAGCCCTGTCTGCAGGGCAGCAGCGTCCTGTGCTGGGGCTGGTCCCAGTTCTGCGGTCGGGGTTGCTCTCTGCACTCGTCCCTTTTGTCCCTACACTGTCAAAGGGTTTTCCCTGACAAGACACATAAATCCATGCGATGTTTTGCTTCCTCGCTCACCTGTCCCCATCTCTCTTCCCCCACAGAGCCCATGCGAGCCCCCAAAGGCCTGGCCTTCTCCGAAATCCAGTCCAGGCAGCTGACGCTGCAGTGGGAGCCGCTGGGCTACAACCTGACCCGCTGCCACACCTACACCGTGTCCCTGTGCTACCGCTACTTCATGGGCAGCGGCCACAACCAGACCTTCCAGGAGTGTGTGAAGATGGAGCGCAACGCCAGCCGCTACACCATCAAAAACCTGCTGCCCTACAAGAACATCCACGTCAAGCTCATCCTCGCCAACCCCGAGGGGCGCAAGGAGGGCAAGGAGGTGATATTCCAGACAGATGAGGATGGTGAGTCTGCTCATGAGGCGTGTCATCCTCGAAATTGGAACTCCCTAGCTGCTGAGCTGCTGGGGTGACATGGCTGCGTCCCTGGCTCTTGGCCCATGGGCACGAGGGGAATATCTCCTGAGCCAAGGGGGAGGCAAAGAGGATCCCACAGCCCCAGAACTGTGCAAGAGGAGGTGAGGGAAAGGGACAGTGATGGTGTTTGGGGAAGGGAGGTGCCTGGGGGGCTGAGGGGACTTAGGGACTGGATTGGGATGTCACTGTGGACACACTGCCCTCATCCTTGGTGTGGAGTTTTGCCCGTGGCTGGTCCAATGGAGGTGTGAGAGTTGGCTCATACCCAGCTCCTCTCAGCACGAGTCATCCTCACTCACCCGTTACTGGGAACTGCAGCCTGGCAGCCATAATAACAGGAATTAAAGCAATTAGTGCTTTGCACTCAGGTAACATCTTCTGTCTGCTTGGTTGCCGATGGATTCGGCGCTGCTGAATTTCTGGGGCAGTGCTGCTCACCAGGGCAGGTGCAGCTTGTCTCGGCTTCCCTGGTGCTCTGCCCTGGTGGAGTTTGCTCTCGGGTGGGTTCGGGTTTGTGCAGAGAGCTCTGCAGTGATAAGGCCCCGGTTTTTGGCAGCAGCTTTGCTCCTGTTTTCCCGCTGTTCTGACTGTGCCCTGTTCTGGGTTCCCTGTCACCCGAGCGGGAGGACATCCTCGCTGGAGGCTCCAGCATTGCTCCAGGACTTCTTGGGTTTGGAATCTCTTGCTCTGGCCCAGCCCTTCCCTGAGGATCTGCTCAAGCTGAGGCTGCTGGAGAGGTCTGCCAGGTCCAGCCTCACCCTGGCTGCAGCTCTCCATCAGCAGTGCCTGGGTCACTCTGGCTCTGGAGATCCAGCGGATGTGGCAGGAGCTACAGGACAGAGCTGGCTCCATGTGTCCAGGGCCACCATCAGTGACAGGCCACAGCCAGGGCTGGCCCTCTGCTGAGTGCTGGGGGCTGAGTGTGGCCGGGGCATCCCTGGCTCTCACGGAGTCATCTGTTAAGCAAGAACGGAATTAATCTCCAAAGCACTTTTTAGCAACAAGAATCAGCAATTAAAGTGGAGGAACTGGTAATTGCAAAGGATTGAGGTGGCTCCAGAGCCCTGGAGGACCCTGAGGAGAAGCCTGCCCTGGAATTCCCCTGCACAGGATTCGCCGTTGTGTGTGCAATGCTTGCTCCTCTTTCCCAGGCCAGAAAGCAAAACCCGAAGAGCTGGAGCAGAGCTGGAAGCGTCTTCAGGTCCTGTTTCACCTTCAAAGCCTAAATCCAGCACCTTCCTCTGCACCCCAGCACTTTCCATATCCGCAGCCCTGAGCCTGCCCTGGGGGCCCAGGTCTACCCTGCCAGTGGTTATTTTCCAGCTGTAATTGCTCCAGTTGTTCTCACTGGGCTGTGACTGCTCCAGCTGTTTGCTTATGGAATATTAATACAGGAGCTCCAGATGTCTTTTTGCTGTACTCTAATCACTCCAGCTGCTTTTCCCTGTGCCTCAATTAACTGGGGCTGGTGGCTTCCCCCTTGGATTGAACTTGAGGCTGTGAATACTTTCGGTCTGATGGAGATGGATCTATGGATATCCTCATGGATATACGGCAGATACTCCTCACGTGTCTGGCCCAGCATCTCCCTGCCTGCCTGGGAGGATGATGAGGATTTGAGCTCCTAGAACTGGGGATGAGCTGCCCGTGCAAGTAAACCAAGGTGCCGAAGGCTCATTAATTGTGGTTTATTTTGACATGAGACCGGTTTTGGCAGCAGCATCGCTTGGGGCTGCTCCTGGTGGGCTGCGAAGATGCATCTTGCGCTCCCGAGTGGGAAACCCTGGTTCTGGGCTGGAAAATCCAAGTAACAGGGCCAAACCAAGGCTGTTGTTCACAGCATCCCTCTTGGACCCCGGGCAAAGCTGTGCTGGGCGTGTGGGCCCTGCGGGAAGTGGCCACATCCATGGGTTGCCCAGCTGGTGTTTCGGTGCCCCTGTGGATCCAGGTGGCCCACAGCTGGAGACTGCTCTGAGTGTGCATGAAATGATGGAACTCAGTCCCGGGGACCTGTGGAAACATCCCTGCAGCGTGTTGGTGCTGCGGGGAGCCCGTTCTCCCCGTGCAGTCAGGGTGCATGCGGTGCAAGCCAGGATAAATATACAGAATTCCATAAATAAATGTATGTGTGCAAGCACGGATAGCAGAGGGGTGTGTGCACACCTGGGAGCTGTTGTGGGCTTCCTCTGCCTCTCAGCCTGGCGTGGGAGCCCAACACCTGTACTTATACACGTGAATATATAGGCTGTATATGTTATAATACCGAGGTAATACATAAATTATCCTATAGACAATAATAATGATACAACGTATAATAACAGAAAATAAGATGTAATTGTCTATGTAACACAGGCTATATATAATAATAGAAAATAACATGTAATTATATATAGTGTAGGTTCTGTGTATTAAAAACCCAGTCTCTGTAGGTACGCACTTTCCTGCCCTACAGGTTTCCGTAATTCTCCCCGAATTTAATAAGCGCCTGTGTACTCGTGTAGGACACGGTGCCTCTGATTAAATTAACTTGTAAATCAGGTGGAAACGGCACGTTTGCACACGGGAAGCGCGGGAGGTGATCCCTCTCTCCCAGCCCCATAATTACACCCGAACAAAAGCTGTGGAAAAAGCCAAGCGGAGGGAAGAGCTGCTGTCCCCCCACAAGGTTTGGGAGTGGGGATGCTGCTGGTGCCTCCCCTCGCTGACCGCCTCGGGTGGAGAAATCCATCATAAAGGAGCGGATATTGATCCCGGCGCCGCTGATCGCCGTCAGTGATTACAGTTATTACTGTGCTGGTGTTAATTAGAGGGGAGGCCGGGGCATGCTGAGCCTGTCTGCACGTGAGGATGTTGCTGCTCGCTGGCAGTGTCTCCACAGGATGCTGATGGCTCCAGGGGAATTTGGGTTGTGGGGGAGACGGGAATTTATTTCTTTTCCTTGCACTGGAAAGCTCAGGCACCCTGTGCTGCTGCCGGTGCCTGGGCTGAGGTGCTGGAAGTGGTACCTGTGGGGTTTGTGCTGGTGTGGAGACCTCCCCCTCCCTGGACCAGCGGGTCCAGGGGCATCAATGCCTTGGGCGTCTCCCTGGGGAGCCACCAGCGCTGTCTGGTGGCACGTGCTGGAGATGGGTGGCACAGCAAAGGGAGTGTGGTGGCTCAGTCACAGGGCACGACTGCCACAGCCACCCAGAGGGGTTCCTGGAGGATTTCTCCTTCCGGACTGGTTTCCTGCTGCATCCAGGCATGTCCCCTTTCCTTCCCCAGTGCCTGGTGGCATCGCCTCGGAGTCCCTCACCTTCACCCCGCTGGAGGACATGATATTCCTGAAGTGGGAGGAGCCGGTGGAGCCCAACGGCCTCATCACGCAGTACGAGGTCCGTCCTGGCTGCTGCGGCACCTGGGGAACACGGGGACACGGGAGGGGCCCGTTGAGGGGCGTTGGAGGGGTCTGGGACAACCTCTGCTGTCAGCCACGGGGATTAGAGGTGGCTGCTGCTGCCCCCGAGCCCTTTGGCTTTTCCAGTGAATCTCTGCTTTTGTTTCACCTCAGAAAGTCCCTGTCTGCCCTCCAGGCTGCCCCGTGACTGTCCCTCCTCTGAATTCATGGCTTTAATCCCTTCTCCACCCGAATCCGGGCTCTGTCCCCTGTCCCCCGGCCACGGGTGATGCCGTGCCCTGTCCCTGCAGATCAGCTACCAGAGCATCGAGTCCTCGGACCCTGCGGTGAACGTGCCGGGCCCGCGGCGCACGGTGTCCAAGCTGCGCAACGAGACCTACCACGTGTTCTCCAACCTCCACCCCGGCACCACCTACCTGTTCTCGGTGCGGGCCCGCACCGGCAAGGGCTTCGGCCAGACGGCGCTCACCGAGATCACCACCAACATCTCCGGTAGGTTCCCCCACTGCATTCCTGCTGCTGGGGCTTCTCCTCCCCTCAGGTATCCTCTGGAGCCTCTGGCTCGCTGCCGTGGTTTTGGTGGCTGGGAGGGTTTTGGTGCTGCCACAGAAAGGTGCTCTCGGTGGTGGCAGTCGGGCTGTGAGCCCCTGGGCAGTCCCAGACCAGTGGGTCCCTGTCTGGGGAGTCCAGCCAGCCCGGTGCCGGTGGCTGGTGCTGTCTGAGCTCTCAGTGTATGAGCGAGGGACTAATTGGGCTTCGTTAATGAGCTGTGCAGCACTCGGGGCTCTTTGCTCATGTCCCAGCGTCGCATTAACTGCAGCAGCTGGGCTGAGCTGGGCGTGAACGAGGGCGCTGGAACACAGCGAGCGGCTCCAGCTGCACCCCAGCGGCTGCCAGCGATGGTTTGGGGACCACAGGGCTATGCCAGGCATGAGGGGGGTCCCGCACCTCGGTCTGGGGGTGCTGCTGGGCTGGCTCAGGTGTGTTTCTGCCCTGGGGAGGGGGAAGCTCACATGGTGTCAGTGATTCTGAGCGGTGCTGTCCTTGGGCACATCTCAGCACTGGAGCATTCGGGTCCTGCTGAGGTTGGATCCCACTCTCGTTTCCTCCCCTCTGCCAGACTGGCGTTGGAAACCTCCCTTGGGCACACCAGGGGTCCTCTCCCAACTCTTATTCAAGACCTGGAGGGGTTTCCTTTATTTGCAATAATTTGTGTTGCACCGCTGGGTGATGCTTTGCCCTGGGCTCAGCTGCTTGTGCCTCAGTTTCCCCCCTGAGCTGGGGAAGCCCCGGGACTCACCCCTGCTCCCGTTGCAGCTCCCACCTTTGACTACGGGGACATGCCATCGCCGCTGAGCGAGTCAGAGAGCACCATCACGGTGCTGCTGCGGCCGGCGCAGGGCAGAGGGGCTCCCATCAGGTAGGTCGGGGCTGCAGGAGGGCGAGACCCCAAAACGGGGTGGGCACAGCGGGGTCCAAGGAAGGGCAGGACCGTTCTTCCCGAAGCTGATCCATGCCTGGCCCTCGGCAGCACCTACCAGGTGATTGTGGAGGAGGAGCGGCCCAAGAAGCTGAAGCGGGAGCTGGGGGGGCAGGAGTGCTTCCCGGTGCCGCTCACCTTCGACGACGCCGTGTCCCGCGGCTCCGTGCACTACTTCGGGGCCGAGCTGCCCGCCAGCAGCCTCACCGAGGCCAAGCCCTTCACCGTGGGGGACAACCAGACCTACAGCGGCTACTGGAACCCGCCCCTGGAGCCCAAGAAGGCCTATCTCATCTACTTCCAGGCCATGAGCAACCTCAAAGGGGTGAGTAGCCCTGGCACCCTGCTCCAGCCAGGGGTTGGACCAGGTAAAGGCAGGCTGGGGTCTGGGGGTTGGTAAAACTGGGATGGCTTTTAGATCCCTCTGCTTTGGGTCATCCTCTGGTTCACCCCTGGTGTCCTGCCAGGGGGCAGTTGGTGCTCCAGGCCACCCTTAGGGCACGTTGAGATCATGGGTGGGTGTCCTGTCCCCATTCCGGTGCTGATGCTGGGGCTGGAGCAGCCCAATTTCCCCCACCCACAGCAGAACCAGCCAGGACCCCAACAAGCACCAGGGCAGGGGAGACCCCGTTCCTGGGGCTGCTCCTGGGTTGGAGAAGGACGGTTTGGGCAGCCAGAGCTGCGTGTCACAGCTGGGACCCGCTGCTGCAGGACGGCCAGTCTCAGCTCCATGGAGCTCCTGGCTGCCCTGCCCTCCGTGCTGCTGCCGGGAGCTGCACCCCCCGCGTCCTCTGCGCTGATTCCTCCGAGTCACCGGCAGGACCCCCGGGATCCTCTGGGGACCCTTCTCGGCACCACCGGCTCCGGCAGCTCCTGTCCCACCCGCGGGAGCATCCTCATCCTGCACACCTCGGTCCTGCCGGAAAGGCGCCGGTTGCCGAGTCCTCTCCTCTGCTCCGGGTCGTTCACACCTCGCTGCGCTGTAATTAGAGCCGGGAGGGACAGGGAGGATCCCGGCTCTGGCTCCTCGGCACCGCTGGATAATAACTGGTGGCTGATGCTGTGTTACAACGTTCCTGCTGGGAGGCAATGGATTTGTCCCAGCTGCCGTCAGATGTTGGAAAAACACTGGATCGTAGCTGGGGTTTTTCATGGTTTTTGTGCCAGATGAAGCAGGAGAAGGAAAAGCTGGAGACCCCAGGGAGAGCAGTGCTGGAGCTGGCCCTGCCCTGGGCATGTGGCATGGGCAGGTCTCAGGCCAGGGGTGGATGGAGCAGCGTTGGTGCCTGGTGTCCTGAGAGACTGGGGATGCTTGGAGAAGGCAATCCTGCCAAAATGGTGTTTTTTATTTTGCAACAGAAGTCGGATGCATGGAAAAATGGAGTATTTTAGCTGAACCCATCCCTAAACTGCAAATGTTAAAACTGTTGGAGACTTGAGCTGGAACCTCAGGGCAACCTCAGCAGGTGCAGAGCACCAGGACTGGGGCTTGAAACTTTGACTGATGGAAGAAAACCCCGTGAAGCTCTGGATGACAACCTGGGAATGTTTCAGCTGTGGCTGGTGACAATCGGTGACATGTGGCTTGGCTGCGTCTGCTGGGTCCTCCCACGCTCTTGAGCTTTGCCATCCCCTCTGTGCCAGGAGCAGCGGCTTCGGCTAAACCTGGCAATGCTGGGGATGGATCATTCCACAGCATCTCTTGGGATGTGCGTCCCCAGGAGCTCCGTGGGTGCTGCAGCACAAATCCCCCACAGACTCCCTCGGTTTGAGGGCCGAAGCACCAATGGACCAGCCCCGTGCCCACGCAGCCGCGCTCGGGGCGGGAGTGGGGAGCGGAGTCGTGGGATGCTCATCCAGCACTGACCCCCTTTTTTACCTCCGTAGGAAACTCGGCTGAACTGTGTCCGGATCGCTCGCAAAGGTGAACCCTCCCTTTCCCCTGATCCCACCGCGGCTGCAGCTCCGGCCCTGCAGCTGCTCCGGGGTCAGGGCTGTGGCAGAGGGTCGGAACCGGTGCTGGTGGTGGTTGGGCTGCATGTGATGGGTTATTCCAGCCCCACCCCACACTCCTTTGCTTCCCTTTGTGTCTGGGGTTTTTCCCTTGGTTGAATTTTCCTTCTCAGTGCTGTTACCGTGGTGGGGGTGGTGGGCTGGAGTGGTGGTGCTGGATGCTGAATCCAGGGATGGATGATCTGACGTGGGGTGTGATGAAAGGGGCACGAAGGGACTGTCTCATCCCACTGGGACTGAGAGAGGGACTTGTCCATGGTCATAGTGTGGCACTGCAGAGCCCTGTCACATCTTGGTGGAATATCGTGTGTTCCTGGAGCAATGAGCATCCCACAGGATGAATCCCAGAGTTTCCATGTCCGCTGATCCCTCCTGCCTGTCCTTGTCCCCTGGCAGCTGCCTGCAAAGAGAGCAAGCGTCCCCTGGAGGTGTCCCAGCACTCGGAGGAGATGGGCCTGATCCTGGGGATCTGTGCCGGGGGGCTCATCGTCCTGATCATCCTGCTGGGAGCCATCATCGTCGCCATTCGGAAAGGGTAAGGAGACCTGGGCTGGTGGCTGGGGCTTCATCCATCCCTCCCTCCCGGCTCAGCCCTTCTCCACCGCCCCAGCACTACCTGGGGGTTACTGGTGCGGGTTCTGCTGTGCCGGGCAGGCTCCAGACGCTCCCTCAAGCTGTGTCTCCGTGTGCCTTTGCATCCCACTGGACACAGGCCCCTGCGCTCTGTGACACCAGGCACGGCAGGGGACATTGGAGACTGAGCAGCAAAGTCCTTGGAATGTCCCTTCCCCCTGTGCAGCTTTGTCCCACTGTCCCTCTCCCCCATATTTTTTGGCCTTTTGCCTCTTTTCCTGCTGCTTCTTGGCTTTGTGTGATCCTTCTTTGGCTCTGGTGATCCTGCGTGGATGGAAACGCCTCTGGCCGTGCCCGAGCCCTGCGCCGCTGCTGAGCCCGGCTGTCCCCGTCCCACCAACAGCAGCCAGGGGACCTCGGGGTGTGCAGCCCTACACCCCCAGCCCAAAATGACAAAAATCAGCTTAATCTCCGCTGAGATGTTGCCTCCGGGCTTCCGCATTGCCTTGGCCAGGCCAGCATGAGCGCATCCAGCATGGATGTGACCATGGCCATCGAGGTGGGCTTGCACTGGGAGAGCTCCTGGGGTGGGAGGGAGGAGGGCGAGGGCTTTTCGGGACACCCGTGCCCGGGAGTGCCGGGGCTGCGGCCGCTGCTTTTCACGTGGATGCAACGCCCTGGAAAAGCGGCTGCTTCCGTGCGGGGCTCGAGGCAGCGCCGTGCCGGGGGGGCTCTCAGAGCTGGGATAAAGGGCAGCAATTAAACACGGGGCTTGGGAGGATGGAGCAAAGTACGTGAACAGCCAGGGGGAGAGAAAAACAGCAGGGCACAGCCTCGGCCCCCGTAAATCTGCAAAGCTCTTTATGGCTCCGTGCGCTCTGGAAGGATCCTTGCAGATTTACGCTGCTGGAAGAGCGGGGCTGCAGCGTCCCTGCACACTTTGGGGTGCAGGGCTGCCTCATGGCTCCATTGGATCCTTCCCTGATGGAGCAAATGCCAGCAGTGCTGGTGTGTTTTGGGGAATGATGCTGTGAGTGGGAAGCTGTGGCTGCTGCATTCCCGCTGCCGGTGCTGCGGGACAGGAGGAGGAGCAACTCTGCTTCAGCAGCCCAGGATGAACCTGTTGAAGGACAAATCAGAGCCACAAATTAGATCTGGTGCTGAGAGCCGTGAATTCGGGGCTGTTGGGAAGCTGGGATGAGCTCGTAAATCTTCTCCAGAGTGCTTTGCTGTTGGAGAAACACTGGTGTGGCGGAATGGAAATGCAGCCTTGGAACATGTTTGTCTCTAGTACATGGTGCACTGGGAATGTGACGTCCTGACCCCATCATCCCCTCTGGGCCCCTAGCCCGCAGCCTGGGGGAAATCCCTACATTTTGGACATCTTTGTTGTTCACTCTTAAAAATTATGGAATAACGCCTTGGACAAGGGTGTTGTGGTCACGCTGAGAGCCGGTGCTTGTGCTCTCCTGCCGGGATGCTGGCTCCTGCCCGGAGTAAATAACCTGTGGGTGCCAAAGGGGAGCCGGATTCCTTCATGGTGCATTGAATTTTCTGGCAGCTGACTTGCCCCGTAACCTCCCTTCCCTGTGCTGGAGAAAAGCTGCTTATGCAATTTCTGCTGTTCTCTTTGTTTGCACGCTTGCCAGGAGGAACTACTATTCCTACTCCTATTACCCGTAAGTAATTGTCATTCTCCTCCTGCTTTACCCTCCTGCCCGCCGCCCCCCTCACCCCGCTGCTCCAACAAGTCCTTTTCTCTGCCAAGTGCATTTTAAGGGTCCCTTTGGATCAGGGAAAATAATGCTGCCGAGCTTGTTAGAGACTGAAGGCAGCATAAAGGGGAAGGGTCAGTGACTCTGAGTTGAATTCTGGATTTTAGCGGTGCCTTGCAGTGCTCCAGCCCCACCACGATGCCGACACCGGCTCAGATCTCCTGTTCATCCTTGTGGTTTAATCGCTGCTCTGGCTTCAGAGCCTGATGCTGCCTCTCAAAAACATCCATTCAGGTTTCTTTGCCGAAATGACTCGAATGTGGGGTGTGAAGTTCTGTCTCAGTGAGAACTGCTGGGATTTCCCAGCACCTTCGTTAGGTGCCTAAAGGGACGCTGCATGGGGGGAGAAGCCTCTGCAGCAGGTGCTGAGCACAGATGCAGTCAGGGAGTCCAGCCCATCCCTTGGGATGGATTTGGCCCCTGACACGGCTTTAAAATCACAGAATGGTTTGTATTGGAAGGGACCTTAAAGCTCATCTCATTCCAACCCCTGCCATGGGCAGGGACCCCTTCTCCTAGACCAGGGGGTTGTGCCTGCAGAAACGGGGCTGGGGAGGGCTGGGGCAGATCCATGTGATGGGAGGTGGCTGGAGAGAGCCTTTGGTTGCACAAGGAGCACTCCTGGCTGTCCAAGGGCAGGGGACAGGAGGGGACACTGAGGTTGAGCAGCTGGAGTTGCTGCAGCCAGCGAGAGATGCTGCACGTGGGGCTGTGCCCGGCTTGGGACGGCAGAGCACCAAAGCGTGATGGCCACGCCGCTGGAAATAATCCGTCCTGCTCCCTGGAATAATCCAAGCCCAGGAGCTTTCAGGGAACCTGAGGGCACCTGATGGTGATCCCTGCTCACTTCTGCTCCTCCCCGCTGCAGGAAACCCGTGAACATGACCAAAGCCACCATAAACTACCGGCACGAGAAGACGCACATGATGAGCGCCATCGACAGGAGCTTCACCGACCAGAGCACCCTGCAGGAGGACGAGCGCCTGGGGCTGTCCTTCATGGACACGCACGGCTACGGAAACAGAGGTGAGGAATGGGGACCCCAGCATCCCCCTACTTCCTTCCAGCCACGGAAAAGGTGCCCAGTAAGCCCAAAATATCACAAACAGCCTGCCTCAGCTCCAGGAGTGTTTGGACAATGCTCTCAGGCACAGGGTGGGGTTGTTGGGGTGTCTGTGCAGGGCCAGGACTGGATGATCCCTGTGGGTCCCTTCCAACTCAGGATATTCTGTGATTCTATAAATACTGAAGGCTTGGTGTTACATCCGTTTTAGACTGATGTGTGTGGCATAGCACCCTCTTCCCTGCCCTGTGTAAATCTCCAAGGGCAGGGGTCTCATCGGTGTTGGAGCTTTTGCCACCATCCAGGCTGTGCTGAAGGGAAAGCTCTTCTGGGGAGCTGGGTCTCTATCTTCTTGTGAAGATCTGAGCTTGGGCTGGGCAGGTTGAGGCCATTTGTGGGCTCAGGATCTGGCTGCAGCCCCCTGGAACTGGGTGAGTCCCAGCTCTTGGCTTACGCTGAGGTTGGAAGCTTCCCCCCGCCTTCTCTGCACAGCCTGGGCTTCGAAGGGTTAAAGAGCCCCCGTGCTCCCATCAGAGGGAGACTGATAACTTCACACCCACCGGAGGATGTGTCTCCGTGCTGATTTAGTTGTAAAATAACTCGCTGGATGCCCCAGTTTCAGCCATATGCTAATAACATCTGTTACAGCGACTGCAAGATGCTGCCGGCTGCGGGATCCACGCGCTTCCCGCCGTTGTCTCACGGATCATAAAAGCCCAGAGGGCAAACTTTTCCTCCTCTTAATACACAGAGCTGGGTTAGGTGTATTTTTTCTTTGGTCACTGTCCTTGAAGCTCTCAGAGGCTAGTGGGGCTGAGCTGGGGAGCTCAGGCTGCCTGCCATGGCTGGGAGAGTCTCCAGTGCCTGTAAACATCCTTAATTAATGCAGGGAGATGAATGACTTGGTGACTGCTTGGTGGCTGTTCCCCCCGTGCTTCGGTTTCTGTGCATTTAAAAGAAGGTCACTAATCCTCATGGAAACCCAAGTGGTTCCTCAGCGTGTGGCTGTGGCAGCACCTTGCAAATGCCAGCAATTAATTAATTTCTCATTAATCCCAGTGGCTGATGAGCCCGTTGGTCAGGTCATGGGGTGCAGAGGGACCCTCCCGTGTTGTCCTGTCGGTTCCCACTGCCAGGGTGCAGCGTTAGGTGGGATACTGGGAGGGAATTGTTCCCTGGGAGGGTGGGAGGCCCTGGCACAGGGTGCCCAGAGCAGCTGTGGCTGTCCCTGGATCCCTGGCAGTGCCCAAGGCCAGGCTGGACATTGTGGCTTGGAGCAGCCTGGGACAGTGGGACATGTCCCAGTGGGATGGGATGGGATGGGATTTCAGGTCCCTTCCCACCCAAACCTGGGAGTCCCTGCCTGCCCATCTCCCGGGAGCAGCGCAGAGCATCAGGTTTTGTGCAAACCCGGATTTTGAGATCTGGTGTGGGAACTTTTCCAGAGAAACACAGGTGAGGTCTCAGCCTGGTAATGACACAGCAAGGACACAAACCAGGTAGATACTGCACAGACTCCCCATCAAACAGCAGCAAGCTCCATTTGTGGAATCTGTTACTGGTCTCTAGCAGTGAGGAAAATGAACTGTTAAGCTGTGCTGGAGACTTTGGCAAGGTGATTTTTCAACTCGGGATCTTGTGTGGATATTTGGGCACGGAGCTCTTGCTTGTCTGCATGGGAGCTTATTGTTCCAGCCGAGGGGAAATGAGGTTATTACCCCCTTGCAGCCTTGCCCACTGATTTCTAATAGATCTGCTGGGCTCCTAAAAGGCTGTGCTGGGCATTTTTGGCTCTGTGGTGCAGAAAGAGCTGCAGAGAGCACGAGAGGGTAGGAGTGGGACTGGGGGCTGGACCCCTGGTGGTTCCCAGAGAGGGGCTGCAGCACCAGCATCTCCCAGGGAGGTTTCCCTCGCCCCTCCGTGGGTGCGAGGAGGTGATGGGGATGCAGCCCAAGCTTTTGCTGCCCTGATGGCCTCTGGTTGTCCCTCCCTGTGCAGGTGACCAGCGCAGCAGTGTGGTCAACGAGTCCAGCAGCCTCCTGGGGGGCTCCCCCCGGCGCCAGTGCGGCCGCAAGGGCTCCCCGTACCACACGGGGCAGCTGCACCCGGCCGTGCGCGTGGCCGACCTCCTGCAGCACATCAACCAGATGAAGACAGCGGAGGGCTATGGCTTCAAGCAGGAGTACGAGGTGGGGACAGCTTGTGCCAGGGCCTTGGGGGGAGTGGGAGGTGGGATGGACGGGGGGGGCACAGACTGGATCTGTGTGCAAGGAGAGGATGCTCCAGGTCTGGAGCTCTGGGTGGGAGCTGGAGCTCCCAGCTCTGGGCTGGCATTGTCAGTGTGTGGGGGTGTCCCTGAGTCAATGGCTGGTGCTGGCAGCTCTGGGTTATTTGTCAGCTTGAGCAGGTCCCTGGGATGAGCCAAACCAGCCCTGCCAGCCCTGTCCGCAGTGCGTCATCCCAGCTCTCCTGCAAGGCCGGGGCTGCTCCTCTCCTTCCTGTCCCTTTCCCTGATCCTTTCCCAGTCCCTTTCCCTGACCCTCACCATGTCCCTTTCCCTGTCCCTTTCCCTGACCCTCACCATGTCCCTTTCCCTCACCATGTCACCTTCTGCTCTCCAGCACGCTTGGCCTGTGATAAGCACGGCTGTAGCCTAAGGACAAGCAAATCCTCTGCAGTCTGGCAGCTCCAAGACCATGAAGACCCTAGGGAGGGTGATGCCAGGGCAGGGATTTCTCTCCCAAGAGCTGCTGGCTGCATCATGTCCATCCCAGCTGGCCAGGTTGGAGCACTTGTAACAGAGCAGGGTATTTCACAAACCTCTGCCTCAGCACAGCCAGCGGGGTCATTTCCTGACTCCTTGGTGTCCCACAGGTCTGAAGACTGAAATTTCCCAGTGAAATTGCCGTTTAATGCTCGGCTGTTTCAGGAACAGGAGCTCTCCCCCCATTTCACACATTGGACAAACCAGGACTTGCGATAATCATTAGTGCTCCTTGAAAAGCTGCTGTATGTTCTTGGAACTAGTCATTTGAAAGCACTCAGATATTATGGGAGGGGAGAAAACATGTAATTTCCTTCCACTTTCCCCCTCTTACGCCAATCTATGAATGTCACTGTTATTACACACAAACCTGTTCTGTGCTAGGGAGAGAAAGGGGCTGAGGAGGTTTAGGAAAAAAACCCACAACCAGCCTTGGAGAAAAAAACCAGGCAGTCTGTAATTTGCTGGAAAATTGAGCATTTTGTGGATGCAACAGGAGTGTGTAGCTGGCAGAGTGTGCTGTGGAGGTGGAGCTGGGGCTGCAGGAGACAGGTGTTGGGGTGGAGGGACCACGCGGTCTGCCCTGCTCCCCAGGGAGCTTTTGGGGCTGGGGGGACCCCACAGTCCTGCCCTCGGCTCGAGATGTCCATCCTTTCCTCACAGAGTTTCTTTGAAGGCTGGGATGCTTCGAAGAAGAAAGACAAGACCAAAGGGAGGCAGGATCACATGTCCACATGTGAGTGCCTTTAGCAAAGGCTTAGACCCCAAAAAGCTTCAGAAACCTGAGTTCTGCAGGTTCCTGGGGCAGAGTGATGGCCCAGGGTGCCCTGGTGGGTGACCAGCCCTGGCACTGATGGTTCCTTGTCCCCTTTCCCCAGACGACCGTCACCGCGTGAAGCTGCACCCGCTGCTGGGCGACCCCAACTCCGACTACATCAACGCCAACTACATCGATGTAAGTGGGGACAGGGCCCGTGTCCTTGGGGTCTGGGCTGGAACAGGAGCTTCCTGTGGATCCTGTGGACTCTCAGGGTCTGTCCAGCAGCATTTGGAGGAGTCTGGACAGCCCAGGGTGGGCTGGTCAGTGCATCCCTGGCACACATCATGAAGGACCTGCCTGATTTATTGGTGTTCATCAGCAGTTTCTGCTCGTTGCATCTCTCCCTGCTCTGCTCTGCTCTGCTCTGTCCCTCTTTTCTCATTCCCTCTCTGCTTTTCCATCCCCTCACCTGCTCACGTGGCTGTGGATCTCCCTCTCCCTGGGTGGAGGATGCAGAGGTTGAGAGGACCGAGGGACCACCTGGGGCTCACTCCGGGGTACCCCTGGATCCTGCTGGTGTGTGTGAATCTGGCGATGTCCCCTGTCACCTCCAGCGACGCTGATGCCAGGGCAGGTGCAGGAAGGCTCCAGCATCTCCTGGAAGCAGCAGCAAATCCCACTCTTCCCTCCTGCCCAGAGGGTGTTGTCTGTCAGTGGTGGCCTGATCCCAGTGCCCGAGCAGTGTCCCTCTGCCTGTCCCTGTCCCCTGTGTCCTTCCTGCCCTGTCTCTCCCTGGCCCGCTCTGGGGCGGTGCTCTAACCCCTCTCTGCTCTGTGCATCACTAATGTCTCTGTCTGATCTTTTTCTCTCAAACCTGTGTCCCAACGGGATCGTTAAGATTCGGATTAACCGAGAAGTAAGTAACCGCTCCCCCTCTCCTCCTCCTCTGCTCCCATCTCCTGCCGGGCCTCGCCCTGGGCAGCGTGGCCTAAATACCATCAGGGAGAGGCAGGCTGGGAAAACGTGTCCATAAACCTGGGAATGGTCCAGGGAATGGGAAGCAGCGTCTGTGTGGCACCGGGGCATGGAAAGCAGGGCCCCTGTGCTCAGAGAAGGGGTTGAATTCGACCCACAAAAACCCCACGGGGGATGGAGAAGCCACTGTCACCTCCATGCGTGTGGTGTGGTTTAGCTGTGCTGGACCCTTGGCCAGGGGTGGACACTGTTCACAGTCCCTCTGGCAGTGGCCTGGCTGGAACGCGCTCGTGGGGCTGCCGTGTCCTTGTTCAGGGTTGAGCAGCGGGGATGAGGGAGGGGAGCGGGGCTGTCTCAGCCCCAGGGGGCTGCTGTGGGGTGGGGGGTCAGCAGTGGGGCTCTCCTGGCAGCAGGAGCTGGAGTGGAGCCCGTGGATCCCTCAAGGCGCTGATAAAGGATCCTGGTGCAGACCAGGGGGGAGCGTTGGGCATTGCCTGAGCCTCTTGTGGGATGCAGGAGATGCACCCTGCCAGGACAGGGTGCCCTGAGCGTGGGGTGGCTGCTGAAACTCCTCCTCCTGCAATGGACCTGCAGGACCTGGCCCAGTGGCGGTGGGGAATTTCTACCAGCTGGGTGACTGGGAAGTGTCTGATGGGTCTGTGCCCCAGCTCTCGGGTGCCTCAGTGTCCCCCAGCTTGGGACTGATGTCTCTGCTTCCCTTGCAGGGCTACCACAGGTCCAACCACTTCATAGCCACACAAGGTGAGCCACGCTCTGCCCTCTCAGCCAGTGCTTCCTCAGCTCCTGATGTAGCAGCCAGGTTTTGCTCCTGATGGGGTTAAACCTTGCAGGAGCAGGAAAGGAAGGGAGGGGCCCAATGTGGAGCAGCTCCCACCCCTCCTGCCTCCCCTCAGCACTGCACAGCCCTGGGGAGAAGGGCTCTGAGGTGCTGTGGGGCTGTTGGTGCTGCACGGGCAGGAGGGGGGACGTGGTGGCATCGAGGCAGTGCCAGGGCTGGGTTCTGCTGGTGGTGCCCATCCATCCGTGGGGCTTCCCCTGTGTCCCACAGGGCCCAAGCAGGAGATGGTGTACGACTTCTGGCGCATGGTGTGGCAGGAGCACTGTTCCAGCATCGTGATGATTACCAAGCTGGTGGAGGTGGGCCGGGTAAGGATCCCATCCCATCCCATCCC
>VZRS01005970.1:166-79628 GCA_013398055.1 Ifrita kowaldi
GATCCCTGGCCGGCAGGGACCGGGGGGCCGTCGCTGTCACGCCGTGCCTGCCCAAGGGCCTCGGGAGCAGCGCGGAGAGCCCGCGGTAGGAGCGGGTTTGGGCGGGGATCGGGTTGCTGTCACCGGGGAAGCGTTTCATTTTTCCCGGCAATGCCTGGCGCTTCTCCTGCTCTCGCAAGAAGTCGCTGCTGGATGCTGCTGGATGCTGTCAGTCACGGTGCTGGGCTGACTGCGGCAGAGTTTGGAATGCTTCAGGAGCTCGGGTGCTGGCCCAGCTCTGGGAACCGCGTGGGAAGATGCGGGGTGCCCTGTAGGGAATCCTTACGTTCGGGCACTGCTTTCGTGCCTACAGGGCTGTAGAAGGGAGGCTTAGAAGTCACTTCCAGCCTAGTCCAAGTGCCTGATGGAATTGCAAAGTGCATATATGGAGATAGACAGAACACACAGACATGCACACAAGTGGTCTTCTGGACGGGCAAGTTTGCATTAAATCCTTAACAGCAACATAGATTTTTGGCGGTGGTGGTGTTTTATAATTGTTTATAGTCTCCTAGTTAACTTTACCCCTAACAGGCAGAAACCCCCTCCCTACTCCCCCCACCTTATATTGTCTCTCAAGCCTGCATGCACCTGCTGCCTTCCTGCATTCTTTCAGCGACAAGGAAGTTAGGTCTGGAAGTTTGTGCTGACCTGAAAAAGACTCCATCAAGCTGCTAGGAAGTTGAGCTGTGCTCTGAGAAACCAGGGCAGCAGAGGTGTGCTTGGTAAAAAATCAACAGAAGATTGAGATTTATTTGCTTTCTTCTGTTTGCAGAGTGAGTGGTGCTATGTGTCATTTTTTACTACTGTTTGTTTTTAAAGTTGAGTAAGGAATATGTCATTTTATAGATTAAACCCCTTCATCTAACCATGCCAGTTTCCCCCTTTTTTTGACAGAAAACAGGTTTTGATGCAAGAAGAGAGATCTGTTGCTCAACACTAAAACAGTCGAACAATAAAGGCCTATAATTATCTGTGGGCGATTAGTTTAGGAGAAGGCACATGAATAGTGATAGCTTCTTTTTGAGGTATTCCATGCCATGATTGATGAATACAGGAACACCACAGAAACCAGCAATAGCAAACGTTTACTGTTCCAGCTTGTTTGTGGTGCCACAGCATACGTACAGTGTTAGGCTGACTCAGTTACCAAACAATGAAGTTGTGACAGACTGCAGTTTTTCTTTCTAAGCTTTCAAAATCTTGCCCTTCCATTCAGCCAAGGTGAAACAAAGATGGTGTTGTCCATGGAGAAAATTCTTCTCGTGCTCTTCCAGGCCTGAGGACGCTTCACTGCATCTGGTTACGTGCTGTGTTTGTCCCTGGGCCCTGGTCTCACGGGTGCTGGTGGTGGGCGCTTCTGTGTTCGGTGATTTGTGTCTCGAGCCCGCAGCAGTAAGCAAGGGCCACATGCTCTGGGGTCAGCAGTGTGACAGGGCTGTGCGAGTGTGTGTGCAGGTGTAGGTGCCGTCCTGTGGTTGGCCCTGCTGGCTCCAGTGGCATGGGGCAGTGATGGCCCAGGAGGAACCCCCACCCTTGCTAGGGTTTATCACAGAACTGCAGCATAGCTGCAATGAAATAGACCTTTCCTCACCTGAAACTCCCCCCTGTTTAATTGTCCCTGTGAGATTATGCTATTGATACCTTTAAAAAATTTCCCCCACTCCTCTTGTCCCAGTGCAGTGTGCTGCACCATGCCAAGCATCAGGGATTTCTGCTGTCCTGGAATAGGAAATACCCAGATCGCGGCTGGGTGTGGAAGCACTGTGCCACCACTGTTCCCTCAAATCACATGGATCTCAACTCTGACCTGCAGTGCTAAGGCCCTCAGAAGCAAAATAAAAACATTTTCACACAGTTGTTCTGCCAGGTGGATTGCTTGCCTTCCTCATTAAAATGAGAGAGGGTTTTACTGAAGGGGGAATAGTTCAGTCACTTGCTCCTCTGCACAGAAGGGAGCTCTGTGTATGAAAGACAATTTTGCCGGATCTGAATCCCAAGTGGAGCAGGGACTGGTTTTACATGAGTCCCTTACTGCAGTGCTGAGAGGCTCTCTGTGCCTTCTGCTCGGCGCCCAGGCTGCAGCAGTGGAGGTATCTCTGGTTTGCCACTTTGTGCTCAGCCTCTTGGATGGTGACAGCCCCAGTCTCCCTCTGGTCCAAGTGGCTGGCAGTTCCCTGTGGCTGGCCCTGAACCTTCAAAAATGCCAGGAAGTGCTTGGAGAGCGAGAGGCAAAGGTGGACTTAAGACCCTCCAGGTCACTGTGGTATGTGAAAGGCATGTGTGTGTCTGCCTCTGTGTTAAATGAACAGAGGACTTGTCCCTTCTTTTATAGAGATGGTTTTCCATGAGAACTGTGCTATGAGAGAGATTTCACTCTATGGAAAAGACCAGGAAAAAAGTTGAGCTGAAGGTCTGAGAAATGAAAGTTGTAATCGTTACTCTTTCATTGCTGAGGCAAAAAAAGCTGTGATAATGGTACCTGGAAAATGTTTTGTCATCTAAGAAGCATTCACTATGGGAAGCATGGATGACTATAAAAATGTCATTTTTCACATTGATGGTTTTCTTAATTAAAAAATTGCAACTTAGGTTTAAAAGCAGGGCAGAATTACAGAGAATGGAGTTCCTATCTGCACTGTGTACCTGGCAGACTGCTCACATTTTTTTAGGAGACAGTGCACTGCATGAGAACATAGCGGTGTTTTCTGCTTTAGATGCTAAAACAGTCTTGATGTCTCAGTGTGTATTTGCATGTCTCTTTAATGGATGATTGATCTGTGAATTTTGCATTGAAATATTATTTTTTAAGAAGTGCTATATTTGGTAACAAGATTAATGAGCTTGAAAGAGGATGGAAAGACTTTCTGTGTTCAATTCATTCTCATATCCCAAGAAATCAGACTTTGAAGTTTAACTGACTTCTGTTCTGAAAATATCTGTCTGGGTCAATGACATACCTTCAGCAGCATTTGCAAAAGAATTTTGGGGTGGTTTTTACTTCCATTTCATGTATTCCCCAAATCACTGATGCTGGAATGCCATCTCTCCAGTTTGCTTATACAGTGACTTTTGGCAGAGTATACACTTTTACACAGAAATCACCAATTTTGTGATATAGTCCTCTACCATGAACCAGTGAGATATGGAAAGTTAAACATTAAACTTTTAATAGTGTAATTTATGTAAACAAAGTGTGTGCGTGTAAAAATACTGTGAAGAAATAAATATGCTATTTAAAGCTATAGTAAAAGCAAATTTAATAGCATTGTTTATTCATATGTAGTTTTACCACGCCTTCCTAAGCTCTAGGCATCTCTAGAAGTAATTCAGGCTCAGAGGGTTAGGACACACAATTAAAAAGTTTCACTTCTCAATGTTATTTTGTAGAACCCTTGATATGCCAGGTTACCTATTGCTTTAGTAGTAGTAACCCTAGTGCAAATGGTCAACTGCTGTACAACAAACTTTACATTTTGACAGGCCTTATTACCCTGACCTATTGTCAGACAGTACCAAGCTTGTGGATTTTGAGGGAAATATGTTCAGAGGAAACTCCCTCAAAAAACTGTATGAGCATCTTCTCATGTTTGCATCAGAGGGCTTTTAACTTCAGTGTTTTCATTGATGAGGCCAGCCATGTTTCTGCAAAGGGGAAAAAAAATGTTCACTTGAACCTAATTTTGGCTTTGTCTGCTGGTGGGAATGAAATTTTTTTCATTTCAATTAATTTTCATTTATTTTTCATTTTAATTCTTTCATTGTAGGTCATCTGCATATTTATATTTTGACAGCAGTTTAAATAAAAAAACTAACTGTGGAGGGATTCGGGGCATGCCTCTGAGTCTTGGGATAGTTGGAGTATTAAAGATGTCTTTCCACCATTCCTTGAGTTTGAATAACTGTCTGCCCAAAACATGCTGGTGAACCGGTTTAAAAAGGAGAAAGAAGAAAAAAAGTATATGTATCTTTTTTTCCTTTTACAATAATCAACATGTATTCTGATCCCAAAATCAGGGATGGTTTTGTTAACATTTTTCATTTTTTTTGCTGTCTGACTTCAGTTTTACTTCTCTGTTTTCTGACTTAACGAGTCAGCAGATCTGTTAGTGCCAAACCTTTTTGCATGACTTTTCTTATCCACTTTTTGAGCAGTGTAAAGTCAAATTAAAAACAAACTTTCTAGGAACTCAGCAGACTTTAGGCTGTGAACTTTCAGGATCCTTTAATGGTTGTTAACAGAGACATTAGAAAATGTAATGCTGAGGAAAGAAAGGTAATTTGTTACAGACCGAAGCGAGATAACTGAAGATGGAAGTTCATTAAAGATTTAAGTGGGGTTAGGATCAGGTTTTTAACTGAAAAAAAGGTAACAGTTGTCATGGTTGGTATGAGCTGTGCTACATTTCAATTTCCTAATGCCAGTCATTTTACATTAGAAAGTTCTACATTTCCATTTTGAATTGCAGCAGTATTTGTTACATTGAATGCCTCCCTGCCTAACACACTCAACTGCAAAAAAATAAAGCCATGTAAATTTTAGTTATTTGAGAAAGAGTAAGAAAAAATAAATTTGAATTCGACACATTTATAAAGAAATATTACTTACATTGTCAAAACCAGCTTTAATTTAGATATTTTCTGGCTTTTGAGTACCTAGTTTTTGTAAAACTGTTTTCCTTAAAAGGAACCATTAGCTTTTTATTATAATGCCCTGAAGGACAAAGCATGATGTAAAGAACAGAGGAAGAATCTTGCTGACCCTGGTTTGGGTCCCTGGTTAAACAGGTGCTTCTGAACAGGGCATCTCTTATTGCATTTAGAGCAAACCCAGTCTCTAACTTGTTTCAGTCACTCGTGCAAGGTCCAGGATTCTGTATCTTCCTGGGACAGTCCTGGGACAAAGGTATGGTACTTTCCAAAGATTAAGGCCAACTCCAAAGCATTTCTTTCTGTTCAGGTCAGCTATCACCAACAACTGCAATAATACACGTTCTCCTCTGCTTTGGAAACATGTGCTGCCTTTTTCGACGTGTTCTCACTCAGTTTGGCACTGTAGTCTTGAACCTTATGGCTGATGTCTTGATACTACAAGTGTAAACATTTCCACATCCCTCATGCCTTGAAAACAAAGCCTGTCCTATTAAGTTTTTAATTCGGCGAGGGACGAAAGTGCAACTGGAATCATCTGCTTATAATTTTCCCCCTTTTAAGCACTTTCCTTCTCATTTGTGTTAAACAAGATCTGGAAAAATAAACATCGAAGGGCTGCATAAAGTTTCCTGAAACCTTCTCTGCACATTAATCTCACCAGCACTGATTTAGTGGTGCTCTGCACCTATTTTGAGAAAATCAAAAGTAGTGACGAAGACTCTTGGGCTCCGGCCTAGGGGTCTAGGCACTGAGCACAGAGCTGGCTCTGTGTTTTCAGGGGAGCCCCTGATGCTTCGGGATTTGCTGTGCATTTGCCAGCCTGGCACAGTATTTAATACTCTGGCTGCTCCTTGGCTCCAGTTACAGTTCACAAGGGCAGACAGCGCTGGAGGCAGGCTTGCCAAACTGCAAAGTGGTGCTGCTAGTCCCTGGGCTGGGGAGGCTGCAGCACTCGGCTTGGTATTACTGCAGGAATCCAGCCTTTTGTACTTGTCCAAAATCAAGTAAAAAGTCTGATTTTAAAACATGTCAGTGGGCCACATTTTACTTTGGAGTGAAAAAAATCCCTCTGTATTTGACTCAGGAGTTACAGAGAACCTTGAGGGTACCAAACCTCATCTCCTGGATGCTTGGATAGTCTAGCGAGGATCATCAAAGAGATCTTCCAAAAACTCAGGCCTGCTCTTAAAAGTACAGCCTGAAGCAAAAATTTCTGCCATTGTTTACTAGTAGTGGTGAGAGTGTTTATGTTAATATGTAATTCGGACCAGGAGTGTGCTTTGGGAAGGAATCCCTTGACCATCCCCATTTGGCACGAAGTAGCCCTGGAGCATCTACCCAGGGTTGCTTTCTGAGGATGTGAAGCCAAAGGGTGCTCCCCAGGGAGCTGCAGTGCCTCAGCTGTTGAGAGGCACACAGCACTTGAGTTCAGCTCCTCTGAACGGAGACCCTCCAGACAATGAGTCACAGGAATGAGGCTCCTCGCCCTCAGCTGCTTCGCTCTTCAGACCCGTTTTTCCTCCCCCTCAGCACTTGCTAAGATGGACGTAGTGGAATTCTCTGACCTTCATCTGGTGGTTTCTTCAGAGCGCAGCACTGGTCAGGCTTGTTTGGTCACTTCTGAATAGGTGGAATCCAGCCCGTTCTGCACAGGGCTCAGCCAGGTCAGCCAGTCCTGCCTCTGCCAACGGAGAGAACGGCACGTGGAGAGAAACAGCGCAGGGCAACCCTTTGGGTGGTCCTTTCCCAGAGCAAGATTGCATCAGTCTCCCATCATATGGCCTTGATTGGAAATGTTTATTTTCACCAGTTCTTTTTTTTCCCGGTGTAAAGCATTTTAAACAGCTTTTGCAAAATCACAGGTGAGCATGGAAGCAAAACCAAAAGCATACATTCTGACATAAGTTTTTTTTTAGAAGTTTTTTGGATGGGGTTTACTTACAGTATGTTTAATCCTTAATGGAGTTGAGTGGAATATTTTTTCTCCTGTGTTTTGGGCTTCCTTCATGATAAGAAAATTCCACGCTTTAAAAAAAAAAAAATCTAAATAATGTGAGGAAAAAATCCTTGTAAACATATTTTTGAATCAAATATGTTGAAACATTTACAAATTTCCAAAGAATTTGTTCTCAATCATTCCTCTAAGTGTTAGTAAAATACCCAAATAGAAGATAATTTTTAAAACCAAAATTCAAAGTATTAACTAGACAGCTTTTCCAGCCTGGAATTATTTTTACTTTTTTCTTTAGCAGTAAATGGTACTCATTGTTCTGAAAACTCTTAAGAAAGTTAATCAGTCAGTCTGTAGCATGAGTGTTGCCATGCTATCTGGTCTGAGGCAAAACAAATAGTAAATATTAGAACAATGCTTCATTTTCCTCTTTCTGGATGCTTTGTCCTTGGGAGACTTGAGCACTCTCAACATTTACCTGGTGTTTACCTGGTGACAGAGTGGCTGGATAATGGGAGTTCTGCCTGTGCCCTCATGTGACACCCTGCAGTGTAGTGGGTGGGAAGCTGACTCAATGCATGTGAGCTGCTTACCTAGATGACTTAAGCAAAAGGCAAATAGACCTGAGTGTGTGCATCTGGCTGCTAAATCCCAGACAAAAACCTGGCAACCTTATGGAATAGCAAATTTAAAATTTTTGATCAGTGTGAGATTATATTCTGTAGTGCTCAAATTCCGTGAGTGTGTCAGGCTGGGGATGTCTGGGATGGAAAAGGGAGGCAAGAAAACACTCTTTTAAATAATTTGTTTGGATTACATGCAGAATACTAGAAAAACTAAAGAACAATTTCTGGCCAAGAAACAGACTTCAAATGCTGACTGTCTTAAACTGGGTGAGTGTTTGCTGCTTCTATAGGCCCTGGTCTTATGACAAAGCTCTAATTGGACTTGAGCAATTTCTTCATTTGTGGTTTCTTGTTCAAGTGCCCTGGTATTCAGATAGGGCAGGAATGGGGAAGGCAAAATGACAAGGCAAAACCTAAAACAGTTGAGGACCTCCCACTTTCAGCAGCTCTTGAATAACTCCTATGCTTGTTTTCATGCTTATATATTGGTTTTAAGTAAAACTTTTTCTTTTCAAAGGACCACTGAATAGAAAAGTTTTGATTTTTAACTTTTATATCTGGCTTAAATGACATTATAAACTGGTGAAAATATGTTTTTTCTCTGTTACCAGTGTGAGGTAGTTTTAAAGAGAGTACAGTATTGACTGTGTGTACACACAGAGGGCAGGTTCAAATCCCTGACTCCTACTGTTTGTATTAAGTGTTTAGACCAGCAAATTCCAGCCGATAGATCAATAATTTATCTGTTTTAGAGAGAGTTTTAGAATTACTCTGTTCACTCACAAGTGTAGTTTAAGTAGTCTGACATTTACACTCCTTATGTGTCAAGGTTTCTCAGGATATTTTGCCAACTATGCTGTATTGAAGGTGAAAACAAAGTGCAGACAGACGGTTTGGAGATAGCGACTGAGAAGTTAAAGTTCATTTTTTCAAAATTAAACTCAGTTTTTGATGGCAGCATTAGGCATCCACAGTGAGTTGTAGGCACTGTTAGGACCCTCAGCTGTCTATGCCTTGGTGTGTATGTTTGTGTTCATGCTACTTCTCTAGAGGCAAAAAATTGTGGTCTGTAGTTGCCACAGCAACAATAACACTGCACTCAGAGTATGGGTGGGTTTTCCCTACTTTATACAAATATGTTGAAAGTGTAGGCATATTGCTGTGAGACACTGTGAAATATGATAGACTCTTGAGAGAGAAAACGCTTGAGTGTTTTTTGCTCAGAGGATTTTATTTTAATTTTGTGTTTCCTTTATTGCCACTTCTCCGCTAGGGTGCTATTTCCCAACTTGTAAGCCTAACATTGCAAAGAGGAAAATGGGCTCAGCAGTTTGGAAAAAGAAAGTTTCAGAGGTGTTCTGCTGATGCTAGTCAGCAAATAAAATGAGGATTAGAACAAAGAATGGTCAGGGCAGAGGGAAATGGGTGACATAATTATATTTCTGTTCCATTGTGGTTGTTTTTGTCAATCAAAAGACCACTGTAGCTGTTCTTCGCCATGAACCAGAATGAAAATATGAACTAGATAAAAGAGAAAAAAATTACAGAGTAAGTTTATTTTCTTAAACCTGCTGAAGTAAAGTGAAGGAACTGAGAGGTTTGCTTTAGAAATGTGACTTTTAAGAGGGATCATGGTGAAAGTATATGTGAGCAGCATAAAAGAAATAGATCTAGGCCTTAGAGTAATAGAATGTGTTGAGAGATCATTTAGCTTCAACCCTGATGCCAGGGAACTTTCCACTAGACCATGTTACTCAAAGCCCCAGGTGACCTTGAGCACCTCCAGGGATGGGGAGTTCACAACCTCTCTGGTCAAGCGAAGAAGGGACTTACTCCCTTCTGTCTCCCAGTGTTTCTTCACATTCAGAGAAACATGTGATAGGCTGCAGATTCAACTGTGATTAAAATTAAGGTATTTTTCATGCAGTCCAGACCTGGCTGTGAAACCCTTTCAACAGGAGGCTGCTAAGGCACAGATCTTGGCCAGAGCCTGTGTGGACTTGGATGTTTATATGAAAGACATGAATTTCTAGGGTAAGCGTAGCTTAAATTTGGAAGTACCTGTTCTTTTTCTGGCTCCTTTCAGTGCTTGTTCCCTCTGCAGGCACTGGTTTTTGTCAGCTCTGCCTCTGGTGTTGCTGATGCCTTTAGCATCCCAAATAGCTGCTGACAGTCCAAAGCATGGCTGCTTCCATTGTGGGTTAGTGACTCTGCTGGAGTCATCATCCCCTCCCGGACCTTGACTTGATGCTGGATTTATTACTTGAGTTTCTTTGCATGGTGATGATACAGCAGGAAGCACCAGATCTGTGCAGGGAAGATCAGCCAACGCCCAGGAGAGGTTACTTCTCTGACATCCCACTTTCAGGCAGCTGCAGCTGCAGCTGTCCTTCTATTTATTAGTTTATATAAAAAGTAACTGTCTCCTTATATGATTTCCAATGAATTCCCCTGTTGGGTTATCCTCTTAACTTTTCTGTTCTGACTTTTAACTGCTGTGGGATTTTTGTCCATATGCTGAGCACTTCCCCTCTGCTCAGTTCAAGCTGCATATCTTTATTGCTGTATTTGATAGTTGTGTGATCTGCATATATTCTTTGAATAGGCTATGCCAGTAGGTGTCTGGTGAAGTCTGCCTTCATCCTGTGATAAGGTTCTGACATCCTGGTCTGTAGTCTGTTATCTATCTGTTTATCAGTCATACATATTTATGTGCACCATTTCCTCAGTTGCCTAGATGTCTCCGTTAGGCTTCCTGGGTGTTTTTTTGCCTAGATAGAGTTGAGTGAGGGTTTAAACGATTATCAGGAGAAAATTGATTCTGTATCTGCCTTCTCTTTTTCCTTTTCCTGTGGCACTTCACTTTTTGAGCATAGCCACTAATAAGGGTGATGTACCTACCCAGTTTAGAAGACTCTAAATGGCAAGTGTGCCTGTTTGCTGTGTCTAGGATCATGTTTTTGCAGTTGCTTGGAGAATTTCTGTCTACAAGACGGTGGCCTCATTTATTTGCTGACAGGTGTAACTACTGGCTTGTGCCCTGCAAAAGCTTCAGGTGGTCCGAGGGGGGCTGAGGTCGCTGGTCACCTCCAGCTCCCGAATCTCCTCTCCTTTGTCCCGTATAAACTCCGTGCTGCTCATTACTCGGGTGCTTCCCAGCACCAAAGAAACTGAAATGCTCTCCAAATCTGAAGCTGCACCTGAGTGCTACAGTAACAGTGGGAAAAACACCATGTGCATTTTGAGATAGCGAAGTTTGCTAAAAAATCAAACCTGAAACGCTTTCTCAAAGTGCCTCTGAGGTATCCAGATGTTAGGGGTATAAAACCTTGTGATAGAGAGGTGGAAATACATTTTGTAAGCCAGCTGGGCAGATCATGCAATGTCCTACTTCTTTTAAAGCATGTTTTTTAGGCTTTATGTGTAAAGGGCTTGCTTGAAAGGGAGATCATAATTGTTTATGCAACTTAAAGGATTGTTGAATTTCTTTTCCCTGGCTATGTTCAAATTCTTAGGGTATTTTGAGAAGAGTTCACTTTTGTTGTTGTACTTTGTTTCTTGGACAATAAGTTGCCTGTCACTGCATAGTAGGAGCATCACTGTAATAATTTTGAAATGTAAGAACATTTTTCCCTTTTTTTCCTAACTGTTGAAGAGGAAGAAGTGAGACTTATTCCTGTTGCCTAAGAAAATCAAGTTAAGTTTCTGCTATTGCTGACTCATAAGCATGGCAAGAATACAAAAATACCGTGATTAAGCAAACATGAGTGAGTTTTTTCCTCCTCATATCGCAGTTATCTTTGGAAAATATCAGTGTTATAACCTAAAGTTCTGCTGTACTGCATGCAAATAGAACTATAGACCTCCAGTGGGGGATATGTAAAGAAGGCTTTAATGAGGCAAGGAAATTAAATCTTTTTTCCTCAAATATAGTATAGTGCAAATAAAATTAATTTATAGAAAGCCAAATATCTCTTTTTTTTTGTTTGCATTTCTTTATTCATCAACTGAAGCTTGTTCATGGTGTGTGTTTTCCTGTTGGTTTTTGTTTTGATTTGGTTGCTAAGTTTGAAAACTAGGAAATGTGGGCTTTTTTGGTTTTTGTTACTTGTTTGTTTAATTTGAGGGGGCAACCCCTGAAATTCCTTCAGAGCATGACTTTTTTGAAAGGTACTGATGATTTCCAAATATGTTAGTTTAGTGGTGGTTGAGATGTTTGACTTGTGCCAAGTCCTGAGCACTTGTCATCTCCAAGTTTCTTGTTTTCAATGGTGTCTGAAGCTGAGTGCCTAAAATTAGACATGCTCCAAAGTTCAGCTTGCAGAGATATTTGTTGTAGATGTAAGGTGCTTGTAACAGGCATAACTAAACAGCTGGGGTTATGTTCTTGTCTTTTTGCATGGTTCATGATCCAAAATAAATGATCATGAAACAAGTATGCTGCAAATTCTGAGCAGAAATAAGGAAGGAGAAAAAAAGCCACAAGAGGATATTGCCACTGTACACGTTTTGTTGGTGTCTTCTCTTTCTGCCACGGTTCAGAAGGGATTAAAAATAAGTGTGCAGCCCACATGAATGAAGGTTAGATAAACATGTCGTATATTGAAAAGCATAGAGGAATAATTTTACTTTTAAACTGTAGAACAATAGGAAGGAGCAGTATTTTTGTGGTTGTGAAAGTGAGGATCTGGAGCTGGCAGTTAACAGAGGTTTGCTGATTCTCCATGGTCACTGTAATAGCAAAGGAATGAAACAAAGATAATTGTGCTTGAATGGAAAAAAAAAAAGCACATTCACAGCTCTTTGGAAATAGGCTAAAAATGAAGAAAATAGCTATCTAGAAAATCTGCTGGCCAGCAGAATCAAGTGACTTGGGGGAAATGTGTGACTCTGCAAGCTGCTGGAAAATATAAAGTTTTCATTGTTTTTGGGAGCAAAAAGAGTGAGTTTTACTATCTCTTATGTTTGCAAATATAATTGTTTAAATATAAACTGATTTTCCCAATTAAATGGTTCTGACTAAAGCTTACTGCCGAAAAATGTGATTTTGCATATATTCCTGCCTTTGTGCCATGCTTCTTTTTTTTCCCGTGTGAAAAATCTCTCTATTGTGCATCTGCACGGGTTGAGCTGACTGAAAATTAATTCTAAAGGCAAAGAATTCTCTGCAGATCCACTGCACATTTTCCCTGGCCCTTACTGATGGCTTCCCAAAAGTTTTGTGTGTCCTCTTCTGCCTGTGAAAAGTAGCTGGGAACACTTTCTGTACCTCTTTCAGCAAATTCTGTTGACTGCATTATTGGAAAGGGTATAGTCTCCCTTTATTTTGCTAGGCTGGAGCATAAAAGAGCAACATAGATCTTCACCTTTCCATGTTGATGTACCCCAAAATTATGTTTTTACGCTCGTCTGAAAGCACTTGCTTTGTTCTTTGCTCTGCCTGCAAGTGCTGTTCCTGTGTATTTCAGAGGCAGAAAACTTCTTAGACAAGGAGGAGGACAGGAAGAAGCGAGGTTTGCAGCACCTGCTTGGGGAAGCAGGAAACCGAGTGCGTTTGACTGCACCCATTGTGTGGGAGCATTGTTACCCTAAAACTCCTCCATGCACATCGAGCAGTAGATGTGCTAGTTTGCTTTTCTCCTGCCTGGCAGCTTTTCTTTGGTTGGTTGGTTTTAGGTTTGTGTTTTGTTTTGGTTTTTTTCCCCGTTCTGTTTCAGGCACTTGAAATTAGTGTAGAATACCAGCTTCTGGAATATGATACCTTTTTATGGTGTCCTTAAGTGTTAAACCAAAAACTGAAGCATGAGAAACTATGGGTTGGTTTTGAAAACTTTATTTCTTACGACTAAATGAAGTCCAGTTTCACAATCCAGGGATTTCTTTTTGTTTCTGGTAAAGTTAGTTCATGTAGTATAAATGGTGTTTATAAGTCTGCAGTGTACATTTCTGCATCTAAACTTACTCATCTAAAGTACCTTTATAGCAGATGTACCTGTGTTAGACTTATGCTTCAGGATTTGATGAATTGCCTTTTTTCCCCATTGAAATGAAAAGAAATTTCGATGGACTAGCTCTGGTATCGAGACGAGTGTCAGCACAGATAAAATCTACTCTTTCCTCTAGCAAAGTCCATGCATAAATTTTTTAAGCATGTCATAATACGCTAATTTTTACAGTGCCCTTGTTTTAAGTTACTATGAGCATGACTGAGCATTTAAATACGGGGTGTTCCAGATTTCCTGTGGGTAAGGGCCTAATAAAGTGTTACATAATACCATTGCAATGTCTGAAAAGTTTAGTCTTTGATCAAGCCACTAATTCCAAGGATAATGTGCTTAAATTTAGCACAGTGCTGACAGTTTCTACAGTGGGGAAAAAAAGACCAACTTTCTTTTGGCTTAGAATAACCTGTCAAGTTGGCACTTTTTTCCCCTTGCTGATATTTGTTTCTGTTGTGTGCACTTACTGGGATATCACTGTGATAATGTGAACAAAACTGCTCTGTTTGTATTGGTTTGTGTTTTTAAAGACCACTGACATTTTTCTATAGAAAAGGAACTGAAAATAGAATTGCACAGACGTTGCAACAGCAAGAATGGGGCAAGTTATTTTAGATGTGCCAGTTCCCATTCTAGTGATGGATTGCACTTTAAGCCTACTGTTTTATTTTGAAATTGATGAATATGTGCAGGCTCAAGGCTTTCATCTGGCCTGAAAGTTAAGTGTGTTTCTGAATTGGGACTTTACAAACACTGCTAGAAGGATCCTGCCATTCCTGTGTTCATGCAAACCCTGTTGGTGTTTGGGGAAGATAATTTGCATTGAAGTCACTGAAAGACATGCTAGCAGGGTGGTTGTGTAGACAAACATTTGTCTCTATTCCTTCCTTGTGTTTTGAATAAATCAACTATGTACTTATCAGTTACCCAGACAAAGTGAAAAGGTGCTTGACTTACTGTGTTGCGTTCTAAGTTTTTAAAAACTAGACCTTTAAACTGGGGGGAGGAGAAAAATCAGGTCTGTGTTGATGCTATTCTTAGTGCTGCTGCTTTGAAGTTATTTACTAAAGAATGCAGATGTAAAAACTGGACTGAAATCTCAGGAGTCGTTAGTGCTTGAGGCTGGTGAATTCAAGCTGGATCATGTCTAATGAGACCTGTCTTGGTCCTGCTTCCTTTTTGTTGTTGTGGTGTCCATCCATTGTCTGTGGTGGATAAAGGGACAGTGTTGAAGAGTGGGAGCTCAGCAGTGCTCTTGAGAGGTGATGTGGGAATAACTGTTTGGGATTTGGGGCACTCATCACATCTGAAAAGACCAGTTGGGATCAGTATCTGTTATCCAAGAATTCATTTGTGGGGAAGTGGTGTATTTAATGATTGTGGAAACCAAGGATCCAAGCTCCAGATAGATGCCTGAGCCCTGTAGGTGGCTTAGAAAGGGAGGGGGGAAGCAGTGCTCTGGTGTTCCCAACCCAGGGAATTTCCTGGAGTTCTAGGGACTTTCAGAGAAGGCTTTGCAGGGACTCACATGTCTGCTTTGTTGTATTTTACTCTCCTGGAGTTGTTGTCTTCCTTGTTTCTGGTAATTTTCACTTAAGAATCTCTCTCCTAACTTCACATATGCTTAAATGGGGCCTTCTGAGCACACCTGACAGAAGAGCTGGAGCGATGGAGTAATACAGTGATAAGGTCAGTCAGTTCCCTCTTCATCAGTATGAATCTATGCATAAGCAGGGAGGGTAGATGGTACAAGATGCCATCTTTCCTCCCAGAAGTACTTGATCCAAGTGACTATTTTGTGAGGAAGCAAGGCTGGTAGTTCTGGTATTGCGTTTTTTTCGCTTGTTAATTTTGTTGGGATTTTTTTTTTTTGGTGTGAAACTTCTTGTTTGGATAACAACATTTCACTCCTGTTTTCCTTTTCTTATTAAAATAGCCTCTGTATTCTGACCTGCTGGCTGCTGTTCTGCTTTTAAACAGATGTGTAGTACTGTCTGACATGTAATAGTGGGCAATACTCCATCTGCACAGAAGTATGTCAAATTATTCTTTTAAAAGTATTTTTTGGACTTAAAGGTACTGTAATTAGTGTACTACCTCACTGCTGAGCAGTCTGAAGAAACAAAACAGATCTTTTAATAACCTAAAGGCATTCTGATTTAAAAGAACCACCAGAATGACTAAAGGCTCCAGACTGTTTGATTTTGCTGCTGTTTCTCGTGCAGGTGGGAATTAGTGCTGGATATCTTAGATACAAGGGATCATTTGACATTACTTGCTGAGAGAGCAGTAATTAATGAGTTACAGGTAGTGGCAGAACATTGCTGCACATAAATGATCATTGCTTAAACATCTGTTCAACATACAGAGTCATTACAACTCAATGTGAGAGCTGTTGACAGTGAGCTAAAGCTGTTTTTGGATCAGGTCCACATATTAAATTTATCAAAGGTAAATGTATGGGAGTGTGACAGCATCATGATGTAGATTTGACTTCTCAAGCTTACTTTTGACTTAAATGTTTTTCTTTTAAAATTCTTGATGACTCAGGGTTTAATCTATAACTATATTTTGTGTCCTGCTAGCGGTTATTCTGCTAGTGGCTTCATAGAGGTAATCCAGAAAGAACATCTGTTTCAAGTTTACAGTCTAAATCATGGAAGGATATTTGACCCTGTAAGTAGGGAAACAGAATTTACCCAGGAAAACAGCACAACAAGCCAAAATACTGTCAGTTTTCTATATGCTACTTCACCAACTCAATTTCTGCATGCAACTGCACAAAAAACGCCAAGGCTATGACAACTTAGTGCTGCTTCTGAAGAGGACAGTAATCTTAAATTAGTCATGCATATACGCTTTCCTCTGTCTGTCTCTCCCATGAGAGAACTTCTATTTTCAAGCCTCTGCTTCTGTCCCCCCAAAATCTTTCATAGGACTCCTACAACACGAAGTCAGAGAAATGATTTAATTCTGTATAGTACTGGAGATGACACATGTCAGCAGTGGAATCAGTATTTCCCTGATGTAAATGAATTTTTCTCCTCTCTGATCCATGCTCTTTGGAGTCTTCAATGCCTGCCTATAAACAGAAAATACAGAATCCTGCAAGTGACAGTCAGTTCTGCTTCCTTTACAAACGCCTGTTTGTGCTGGCTCTCAGAGTTCTGTGCAAAGCAATACCACTGTGGGCAATGAGGGGAACTGCACAATGTTACACAAATCGTTTTCCTTCATGGACGCCTAAGTCAGAATTCTAGCAGTGGGAAACTTGACATGGTCTCTATGGTATTGCCCTCCTTTTTGGGGGTGCTTGTCCCCTCCCTGTGTAGAGCTAAGTGATCTCTGCAGAGAATATTTGTCCTTATAGTTCATAAAAATAGTCTGGAAGATCAAAATATTTTGAGAAATTTCGGCAAGTATCAGATATCTTTGAGATCTGATTAAAGACTATTCCATCTCTCATTCTTAACACACCCCTTTTAAATATCACACTTTTGATGTTATGAAATGCTGTAATAACAGCAGGTCTGCTTTTCAACATCAAAGTAGAAATGTCTCCAGAAAAGTGAACTTAAACATGTTGTTTGCCAGGTGTCTTTGGTTATATGTGCAAAATAATCTTTTAAACATGGAAAACAAATTACTGCATTTCTGTAGTTCTTGCTTTATTCTTTGCAAGAAAGGCATCATCCTGGAAGGTGGGGCTGATCTCTGGCAGAGTGGAATGCTTTGTTATGGCATCCCCTCTCCAAAGCACTGCCCAAGCGCTGTTGTGCTCCACAGACAGTGGCTTGACTTGATGAGTTGCTATTGCTGTCAGTAGTTTCTATTAGCAAGGTTCTTCATGCTTTTCCAAATACTGAAAACAGCTGTTTGGTCATCTGTGGTTAAGTCTGTGAATGGAGGAGACATGCTAATTTACCAGATAAAAACCTTGTAGCAGTCCCCAAAACTAGTGCTCAGTAGGTCATTGGTGCTTGGCAACAAACACGGAGTATCTTGACCATGAGCTGTGGCTTCATCTTCATACTGAGCTAACGTGAGAGGCCTCTATTCTTATACTTTTGTTCAGCAAATGAAATGTAGATTTAAACCTTTATTCTCTCATTTGGCTGGTAAGTGCAGGGCCTGTAATAAAAGTAGAGGTATCTTCTGCCACATCTATAACCTGACTGCATCATCTGCTGCATATTGAAATGGACATGGACCTGGATGCTGGCTGGGAATATTCTGACAGCCTGGCTGTGCTGTAACACACTTGTACCTCTGTCTGTGAATGTGTGTGAATGTGCATCGTGCCTGGTTTTTATCCAAAGGTTGTGTGCTGTTGGGGACCAGCACCTTGTCATCCTACAAGGGGCAAGCTAGCAGTGTGACTGCTTGCAGTGATTGTCAGAGTGAAGGAATTACAGCATTACTAGGAATTTTGCTTAGAGAGGACTGTCTGGTTTGGGTAATGGACTTAATTGCCATTTGGAGTTTGGAGAGAACTGCGTGGTCAATTTGTTATTATCCTCCTAGATTTTTGGAAAGTGAGATCAGATTTTCTGCAAGCCTAAGGGAGGAAAAATGTAGTAGAGGAAAAACAAATTATTTTTGTGGTCAAAACAGAATGCAGGATATTTCCTTCTGATACTTAACTATAAGGAAAAGGTTAAAAGCACTAAAATAAGAGGCTATGTGTTTTTACTTAACTATCTCTTCCTAACTCTCAAATGTATATTGCCACTTTTTTAAATGTGGAGGTTTGCAGATGCAAGGCTTATGGAGTGAGGAGAAATGAAACTTCCTGAAGTGGCTTATTAGTAGCCTACCTTCAACTACAATAAGCAGTGACCAAGATTCTTTGTAATGATTTGGTTGAAAAGTGTATAGTCAGGTTTTGTCTCCTCTCATATTTTCTGTTTCCTATCTCAAGAATTTCTGTCTAGGAAAAGCACTTTCTGTTTTCTCCTTTAAAGATTTTTGTGGGATTGTTTTCAGTAATTTTTCTGCGCACCAAGAAACTCGTTTACCTCTCTCTTTGGAAATCCTCTATGGCTCCATGGCTTTCCTGTTATAGGGATTTGACAAGTTACTACTTTTGTTTGGGTTTTTTTTCCCCTCCCCAGCCTTCACCATGGAGCCAGTTTGTTCGCAGAACAAAAAGTGGTAATTGTTCTTATTCAGTGTTATTGACATTGGGCTCACGTGCTCCAAAGGGTGAGATTTTTAGATGAACCTATTTAACTCCAGGTATTTGAAACCTTTATTTTGTGATTTGCCAACTGGCATTTGCCCTTAGAAGTGCTCACCTGCAGATGGTTAATTGGATCAAATAAAATACTGAGCAAAAAATTTCATGGATTTCCTCTGAGAGTGGTTAGGAAGTTGAAGAGATGGCTTTCCTATGTAAAAGGCCCTGCCTGTTGATGGAGATGACTGAAAAGCTGGTTCCAAATCCCTAGGAGTTAGTGTTTCCCCTTCCTACAGTACCAGTCCAATGTTTGCCAAATTTCACCCCATTAAAAATGTGAGGAGATGCAAAAGCTTGAGGCAGATGGAACTGACCTTTTATGTACTTTGAGGGCTTGGATTATAGCATAATCCAATAGGGGGATCTTGAAACACTGTGTTTGGCTATTCTTGTATCACCATTGTGGGTGCTTGGTGGGTTGGTTTGACCTGATTGCTAAATTTGTGCAAAATTCAGATTTGCAATCTAAGTGTCACTTCTGAATTACTGCTAATACAGAATTTAAAAGAATAAAGGGAGGAACTACAGTTTACTTTTTCCTTTGTTGTTCATACCTGCTCTGGATCCATCCAGCCTTTTGAAGTTGAGACTAATAAAGAATTAAAGGATTCATTAACCAGACAACAATAACGATCGACTCGGTTGCGCTGGAGCTGTTCCAGATTTTCTCTCTCTCCAAAAGTGTGGATATCTTGTTTCTGCATTGCAAGGCTGTCTCCAGCTGGCTGTGACTCAGATACAAGTCTTCCAGATGTCATTGCAGAATACTGTGATGAGACTGTCTTTCTGTCTTCCAGTGTTTAATCATGGAAAATGAAAGGAAGATACTGTCTTCTTTTGGCAGCATATAATGTGCTCTGATTCCTAATTTTATTACATCTTACTCTCTAGAGCATGGAAGAAAGTGACTGTAAAAAGCGAAGGTGTTTCCTTTCTGCTAGCAGAGCTGAAACCAGATGTGCAAAATTTTGGTGGCAATACTGAATAGACGGTGACTAGCGAAAAACGCAGGTCAAATGACTCACAATGGTGAGAAGGGTTAACTTGAATATAATTTTTATTTCCATGTTATTTTTGCCTGGACACCATTCATCAGTGTTCAGAAGCCCTCAATTTTCTGTTTATGAAGTGTTTTTAGCAGCAGTGGAAATAACCAAAAGGGAATAGTATGAACCCTTTTCTCTTTGGAAAGGGAAAGGAAGGAAAGCGTGACTTAGTTCACTAGTGATGCAGCACAACATTTCTTAAGTTCTTAGGGATCTGTTTACTGGATGCCTTAAATATGTAGAATGAAGAATAAAATTGATGTCAAATGGGATGCAGTAAAATTGCTGTCAGATGAACTGTCAGCCTTTGTGTGTACGCATGTGAACGCTGCATGTGTTTAAAATGGTACACAGAAATAACTAAATAGAGGTGGTATTCATATGAAAAGCTGTTGTGTCCCTCTATTCCTCTGTGTAGAACAGACCAAATCTGGTCTATTGCCAGATTTTTGCTTGCTGAGTGCATTGGGTCTGTGATGTTTGGCTGTTCTGCAGAAACCACCCTTATAAACCAAAAACTGATTGAAACATAAGGGCGACCTACTTTGCTTTTGTCCTGATACGAGGCTTTGCACCAACCCTTGCAAAAAGAATACAGAGAAGGAATTGTCTTGGTTAATTTGCATGACAAAATGAAGGTGTGATAGTGGCATGGTTGATAGCACAGGTAAAATATGCTCAAAGGAGCTGATGGCGAAGGCAAGCAGCAGCACATGTACGTGAGGCTGCTCAGCCGTCCTTTGCTGGGTATTAGCTTCTGATGAAGTCACTGCTGCTTTTTTGCTGCTGCTGCCAGTCATTCCCTGCCTTAGCTGTTTAAATGCTATTACAAGTGTGTCTGATCTGGGATCTTGCACTTTCCTTGTGTGTGTGAACCTCTGAGCTCCCAGCATCCTTAACATCTCACACTGGGCATACAAGAGCTGGATGAAAGTAAAAAGCAAATGCCTGCTTATCTTGATGGCTTTTACTGGTATAAAGCTTCCGTGAGTGACGCTTGCACAGAGGGGGGTATTGTCTTTCGAACAATCAGGCACATCAGTTTCTGGGAGTCTTTGCACTTTCCTTCGTTATACCAAATCAGGGAAGCTCTGCATGCCACAGAGAAGAGCAGTGCTGGTTGTGCTAGTGTGACCTTAAGTGGGAGCAGGCTGGGGGGGATTAAGGTTCACTGAATTGACACTGATGAGTTGGCACCCATCAGTCTTGGGAACTTGCTTAGAAAGGATGCAATCAGAGCAGCCCTGTAGGGGCTTCAGCGATTTCTGCTGCGCCTCTGTCTGTGGAAGGGTGGGAGCGAGGTGTTAGCAATTTGAATGTAACTCTATGGTAACAGACAAGTTCAGGATTTCTGCTACAGCATCTGGGTTTTGTGAGACCAGTGCAATTTTGTTCTTTTACTCTATAGATCTTGCACTAAAAACCGGAATTACTTGCTTCAGTTATAGTTCTGTGATACTATTTGTGATAAATGCTGGTTGCTTGCATGAGCAGGAAATAAATTGATATTGTCTCTGCTCCAAAGAACTAAAATTCAGCATACCTAAGTATTTAAATTATTTCATTATTCTATTTCATGACTGCCTGAAATAAAGCAACTGCACCAATGAAGCCAACAAACCTTTAATGAAAGCATTTGCACGAACAGCTAACACCATGTTGGATGTAGTCCACCAGAATAAAAGCACTTTGGGGCTATAGTATCTTGTTAAACACATTGTAAATGTTTTTGACAAGAAGCCTGGCAGAATCCAACCACCCCTGGACAGCCAGCATGTTAGAGCATTTCCGAGTGAGATATATTATCCTGTCCTGGACTGATAGCTTTGGATAATCCTCTAATCCAAGTGATTGCTTAAATGTTGCAGCCTATTTAGTTTTGGTTGGTCTGGGATGACTTGCTGCTGGAGAGCTCAGGGTAAATTTAAAAAAACCCCAAGATTAAAATTAAAAAAAAAAAAAAAAAAAAAGACCTGAACCTGAANCAACTGAATAAATGAATTTACCTCCAGCTGTCTAGGGTCCAGGTTGGACTTGAGGATGTTGTATCCCAGTGGTGTATTTGCCCTGTTAGAGACAGCTCCTGAGCTCTGTTTTGACTCTGACTTTGATCTGTTTTTCCTCTGACTTCTGGGGTTTTTGCTGAGGCTGTCAAAGAGAAGGTGACTTGAAGAAGGCAATGTGATGTCGATTTTGCTCTGGAGGACACTGAAGCTTTTGCTTGTCCTTGTGTCTGACAAGAGTTGCCTCTAGTCCTGTACTGTTTGCTCTCTGCATATGTTGTGCTCTCACTGCCATCGCTACCTCCTTGCAGCGAGGCCAGACTGATTTTCACATGCAGTAGCCAAAGAACATTTGAGAAGCATATTCCTTTAGGTGTCTGCTTGATGGTACAGCAAAGTTGTTTTCTTTGCACTCAAACCACCAAAAAATGGTGCGTTGGAAGGTCTGTGTGGAAGATGCTGTGGAGTGGAGGAATTCAGCTACGGTGGCTGCCCTGTTCTCAGTGCTTGTGAACACTATCACATCAGGATTTTGACTGATCATCAGTTGATTTTGTCCCTGTGTTGGGGTGGGGGAAAGTCAGGTACTGGGGTGATATAGTTCAGAGTCCCAGACTGCTTCCTGGCCCCTGCCTCTCACCAAGAGGACTGAAAAGGGGGATGATGTGCCCTGCACCTGGGCCAGGCTGGCAGCAGAGCAGAGCCTTCCTCCAAGAAGAGTGAGAACCATCAGAGCCCCACCTGTACCCTGGGGTAGCTGGAGCCTGCCCTTCCTCGTCTGATTTTGGGTGGCTATGTGCTTGTTTAATCCCTTCTGTCACTGGCCAAGAAAAGTTACCACATGAGTTCACAAGTGAGAATGCTGAGAAGCAAAAGATTCATAGCTCACGATTTCCCCCCCTTTTCCTGCCTCTGCTCTTAACTGTTATGAGAACAGAGAGAATCCTTCCCCTCCTTCTCCAAGAATCAAAACAGTTTTTTGTTTTGCTTGTCTTTTACAGATCAATTTTGTAGCCTGTCAACTGTTTGCACTTTTGGCTGCATTTTGGTTTCGTATTTACTTGAGTCCCAGTCATGCCAGCTCCGCTGTTCGCCATGCATTTGCCACCCTCTTTGGGATATACTTTGCTGTCTTCTGCTTTGGGTGGTGAGTATTTAGTCACCATTTAGACAAGGCTTGGGTAGAAATAATTTTTAAACTTCGTATCGGCTTTTCTGGATTGCATCTTTTTAATCTTAAGGCTCTTAATACTACTTTAAAAAGAATAACCTAACCAACATAGCCATTCCAAACCCTCAAAATAAAATGACTCATGCAAGTACTTTTAAGTAAAGTATTTAATTTAATTTGTGATGTTTGTTCTGGAAGTTAAAGCCACACCAGTCTGCTGTGAAGATACCTCTTCTGGAAAAGATGTATCCAACCTGAATTGGCACTTTGAGCCAGGCTACTCTTTCAGTTAAACATATGGATAATATCGTTTCAATAAGTATCAGTCTGTGTTGCATAGTCAGGCTATAAAGACGTCGTGTGGTAATCTGAGTTTACTGGTACCCTGATATCACATCACATTTATGTCATTTGCATGGAAAAATATTCTGTTGCTCTGAACTACCAGCACCTCCAGGTAACATAGAAATTATCTAAATACCCACTTTGTTGTCTTCAAGGTATTCCATTCATCTTTTTGTCCTGGTGATGATGAACTATGGCATTATGAATATGGCGAGTATTCCCAACATCCACAGGTGAGCTTATGTGGCTGCAAGTCTGCAGCTGCCCCTCTGATGCCTTCTCTGCTTTCAGGGAGAATCATGAGCAGTTTTTAGAACCACCTTCTCTTCTTTCCTTCTTCTCTTTCTCAGTTACTTGCAGGAGCTTTGTTCATGGAGTTACAGAAGCAGCTGTAATCTCAATTTGTGGTTTTTTTGGATTGATGTATTGTATTTTCCTGTGAAATTGCTGGCCTCAACATTTGACTTTTACAGGCTTAATAATTTATGGCCAAACCTTTGCTTTCTTAAATGTAATGAAGTCATATTCTCCTTGGTCTTGTATTCTTCCAGATTGCATTTGATAGACCTTTTTAATGTGTTTTTCCCCTTGCTGTTTGGCCTTCAGGTACTTTCCACTTATTCTTGAGTTAGGTAGTTCAAATAAGGTCACTGAGGCAGCTTAGCTTAGTGATCCACAAAATAAGATCTTGCTTTTGTTACTGGGCTTCGTGAAAAAGTAGAAAATACCAGAACTCCTATTGCTTCGAAGTAGAAGCTTATGGTTTGGGTGTGTTACAGGTGATTTCTGTCTCTTCACTGTCTGACTGTTTCTGTAGCTGCTGCTGAGTGCTCAGGATCCACATCAGTCTGTCCTGGAGAATGCAAACCGTTTCTTCACTTGCCTTCAAGGCTGGGGCTGTCTGAGAATATGGTGCTCAGATAATCATCTCTCCTTCCTTTTTTTCCTGAAGAGACCCCTCTCTAATATCTAAACAGGAGCCCTGCTTACAATTACTTATAATTTTTCTAGGCTTATTTAGAAACGTGAACTATAAAAAACAAGCCTGTCTACAGCAGTCACTAGCATTTTGCACCAGCAAGATAAGATATTAAGGAGGTATTTTTCCCACCTCCTCACAGAATGCAAAGCCCAGAAGTCCAGAGGTAATTAATAATGCCACCAAAAAAAAGAAAAAAAAGGTAATTGAACAGTGTTTGTTAAAGAAATGCCATCCAGAGACCAAAATAAAAAGGTGTTAAAAATTTGTATTATTGTTTCCTGGTCATTGTCCCTGCCTATCACTCAAGAGAAATGCAGGAGTTAGTGACTATAGATCAGAGGAACCAAATCTACAAAGGAATTATCCAATAGTTATTTGCATCTTCCTAGACAAGTTGGGGTGGTGATAAGGAAAAGGACATGGCTTCAACAGGAAACCCCCTCATTCTTCCTCTTTAGCCAATTAGCCACAATGGCTAATAGCAAAATAGCTGTATACTGAAACAAAAATGAAGCCAGTTCATATAAGGTTGCCCACTGCTGCAAGATAGTCATGTGTTGGTTTGAGTCAATGTGAAATGTCCATCCAATGTGCTGAAAAACCTCTGGAGGTCTGAGGGAGGATTGGGTTAGGACTTTTCTATTGTATTCCACTAGCCATAGCAGTATGACTCAAGGTGCTTCCACATTGTTAATTTTGGCAAAGTAACAATGTATTCAAACTGGTTGAGAGTAAGCTTGAGCAATGCCACTTTAAGGTCTGGACCTGTTCATACAGGCGACCAGATCCTTCAGAGTGGGGCTTCAAGACTTGGCTTTTTTTTCCCCCAGGAAAACACAGTGGAAGAGAACAAATGAAATAAACTGCATAATTTAACCTTCATACTCTCTTCCCTGATTATTTTGTGCTAGTTTGCTCTCTGGTGAAGCTGCTAGCCTTCAAGGCCTAGAAATGGACGAATTAATCCAGCATCAGAAATGCTCCCAGCTACTACAGCAGTTCTGTGTATCTCTCCCTGCTTGCCCCCTTTTCAATCTAAGTGCTTTACACCTCAGCATGGAGGCTTATTTTAGATCCTTCATCCTGTCTCTGTTACATGTCTGAGCTGGGTGACTTGCCTTTGGACAGATGCTTGCCATTCTCTGTTGATGAGAGGGAAATCCAAGGACCTTGCTGAGGCAGGAATGGATGCCTGACCCGGACAAGATATGATGAATTCTACTCTGAATCTCCTGAAGAATCTGTCATGTCCCTTCAGTCTGCCTTTCATCCAGCTGTTTGCTGTGGGCCACATGACCTGCAGGTTGCCTTGTGATCCATCACTGTCACTCACACTGCAGTTTATTAGTCCCCAGGGAGGAAAAACTCATTTCTTTTAAAACCAGCCATAATTTGACAAAGGCCTGGCTCTTTTTCAGTTGTCTGCTGACTGATCCTCTTGTCTGATTTCACCTTTAGTTCTCTCCTGTGGTGGATGCTATCATGGATCCGGGGGGGCAATGTGTGCCTGCCAGCCTCCCAAGGCTTGGCCCTACCAGGCATGCAGGATGTGCCATCTCGTTCTGTAGTCTGTTGGTCCTTGCCTCTTCTCCCCCACATGGATAACCTCTGCTACTGGGGACACCAGTCCTGGCCTGTCCATGTGGTGCAAGCCTTTCATTCTGGTGTCCCAGCTCTTCACTGCACTGTGTAACTTGCTTCATGTGTCAGTCTGTCTCCAAACATCCATCTGCTTCTTTCCTCCCCAGTATCCTCTTTCTTGCTCATGTAAATACAGGGAGAAGTTACTTGTATGAAAGGCTGCATCTGCCTGAGCAGACACTGCAGCATTTCCAGTCTGCAGACTGTTCAGCTGTTAAGCTAGAAAGAATCATGCTACTGCCCTGCCTAACAGAAGTGTGCTATCGTCTTGAAACATGGAGTGAGTTTGTCACACTCTACCTAAGGAATGCTTCTTCAGTTGGACACTGTGATCTTATAGGTCCTTTCCAGCCTATGTGATTCTGTGATTTTTCTGGAAGGTGGTGTGCTTCAACGTGGAGAGCTGAAAAGATTAGGCCATGTGCCATCATCTGCCTTTATACAAAATCACAAGAGAGAGAATACCTTAAACTTGAAATATTTTAGTCTTTGCTAGATCTGAGGAAGAGTTGTAAATAAAGAACACTTACATACAGAAAATGCAGTGGATAAGTTCAGTGACTGACATATAGTATAATCTGGTTTCAAATACTTGAGTCGGACAGAAATTTCAAAATAATATGTGAAGATGGGAGCTTTGAAATTGAATTGTGCAAACTTGAATTGATCCTATTTCTTCTTTCTTTTTTTTCCCACCCCCAGAATGAGGAGACACCTGTGTAAGGTTTCAGCTGGGTGTACAAAACCATCAGTTCCCTTTGAGAATGTCTTCTGGGTCTTGTAGCATAGCTTCAGACTTGTTAACAATTGGATTTGAAAAAATCAAAACAAGCCCAACCCAATTTGAGTGATTGTAGTTCTTGTTAGTACTTGTGTTGGTAACTATGTGTTCTGTGTGTTATGTTTTTAGGTACTCCTTTGTCGTAGCTATGGGATACCTCACATTGTGCCACATAAGCCGAATATACATTTTTCATTATGGTATTCTCACTACAGATTTTTCCGGGTGAGTGAGTCTGCAAACTGCTTCCTGTAAATATTGTGTCAATCAGTATTAGTAGATTTCAGTAAGTTGTAAGAATAATTTTTATATTATCTATGGAGCACCTGCAATTTTGTTTCCCGTAAGCTTTTTTGAGGCTTTTGTTGTGATCTCTGGGTTTTGTTGGGGTTTTTTTGGTTTGGTTTGTTTTTTTTTTTTAAAGAAGGAATAAGCACTGTATGATTTTTGCACTGGCTCATTGTTTCTACAGTTTTCTTGCTAGAAACCGTGTCGTTAGGAAGGTAGAGCTTAGTTAGCTAGGTTTCTCCGAGAGCAGCCTGGGAGGATAAGTTGTGCAGTCTGTCCCCAGAGCTGTAAGAGTGCTTATGTGGCTGGTGGTCTGCCCTGAGAGGTGGGGTGGGCTGCTCTCCTTCACACTTCCTAGGAGATGCTGTCAGCTCTGTGTCTCCTTTCCCCCATTCTGATTTATCTTGAAGTGCCAGCTGGGAAGGTGTTTTCCCAGCCCAGGCACTCCAGCAGGTGTGAGGGCAGGACTTGGGTAGGGATGAATTGCTGGTGGAGCTGGGTGAGTAACCCAGGCAGAGAGACAAGAGTTCAGCTTGGGTTGTCAGCACTGGTTCTCTCACGGGGCCAGCTTGTGGCTGCTGCTTAAATAGCACAGCTTTTTTGTATGCCACGATATCTGTGAAACACTGATTTTCATATATACTGTAGTCTCTGATTTCACTCAGAGAAGCAGTAGAGGATGCTTTGCAAAGATAGAGACAGCTAACCCTATGTGCTTTGTTTGTGAGAGGAAGGTATGCGTTTGCATGATTTAAAACCAGTGTGCTAATCTGTATCCCACTTGTTTAATTGAATGTCTGAAAACAGAGTAATTGGTAACATACCATGAAAAATTTCTGTAAACTCGCACAGTACATTGTACATGACTCTTCCAAGTCTCTGTCACCTTACAGGCACAGAGTAGGAGACAAGGTTTTTGCTGTCTCTGTGCATGTGCCTCTCTCTTTGAGGTGGTGGGTTTAAGCACTTAATTAAATTGTAGGTGGTGGAGGGGAAGTTTCTCTCAAACTCCTGAGGTTTTTCTAACAAGGAGGCTGCAGTAATGGGAACTTATATGTTTAAAGAAATTTGGTTCTGTAATTTTTTCTGCAGTTCTTTTAATGCACAAAAGCATGTCCTCAAAGAGCACGACATGCCAAGAATCCTATAAATGGGATTGGAATGCTGTAGCTCTGTGTAAGAGACAGAGAGAGAAACGTGAGAGATCATGCTTTTCTGAATAGTGTGTTCAGAAATGCACTGTGAGGCATATTAGCTCTCTCTCTCTGAATACATTTAATAAAGATCCAGCTGAGACTGAGGGTGGAAGAAGAGGAATGGTGGTTGTTTGTTATAGATTAGGTATCATTTTCTGCTCCCTTGGTGAAAAAGTAACTACTCTTATTTAATGATGAGCTTGAGGATAATGATGGTAGTGAAAGAATAATGGCTGAACTTACTCTGTTATTTGATTTTGTCTTGGTGCTTCAAGATACACACCAATTCCTAAACTTCAGTCAAACACAAAACTGCCAAGTAGTAAACAAGTGGAAAATGTACTATGGATACAAACTGCACCTTCATGGTATATTTTAAAAGCTAAGAATAAATAAAATTAGTGTAGTGGTATCAATAAAAACTTGCAATCCAAAGTGTTGAAATCCAGATCAGCCTCAAAATCTATCTTAAAACCTGTTTTCCTCAGCTGTGCATTTGTGCCCATTGAGGTTTTGTGCACATACCTGAACAGATGTGATGACCGACAGTGACAAAATATACTCCCTGGACACAGTTTTATCACGTGTGAGCAGCAAGTGAACTCCTCTTCCTCATTCTTCCGTATTTGATGGTTCCTCGTCTGTTGCCTGTGGTAACAGGGAAGCATTAGGACGGGGACCTGGCTGGGAGGATGGCATTCAAGTTCTCCCTCGGGATTTCAGAAATGACCGAGACTGAACCATGGAGCTATGCCTATCTCCCTCCAGCTTCCCAGCGTTTTGGGTGAACACGGCTGGGGATATACATTGAACAGGCAAGACACTGGATTCAGGGGAATCTTTAAGATCCAACAAAAAGCCCATCATCTGCTGACTTGTGTTTGAGGTTTCAGTATCCCCAGAGTCTGGTGATATCTGGTTGCGAGGAGGAAGTTTTAATCCACATCAAATAGGCACATAACCAGTTCTATTGCCGTCAGCTGTCCATTGTCAGTTCCCTAAAGTGATGAGCCAGATGATCAATGAGCATTTCCCAGCAGCAGTGCTGAAAGCCAGCATCCCTCATTTGCTCTCCTGACCTGCTTTGTGCACTTAACAACTTGCAATCATAACCCTTTTGAAGTGTGCTTGCAAATACCTTTTTGGGGTGCTTTTAGTTGGTTGTGCTATTTGTTTGGAGCCCTCCCATTTGAGAATAGAGCTTGTAAAATGCAGGTAGAGATGGAGAGAACAAGGTAACTTTTGAGCCATATCTTAAGCAAACTGATTTGAAATGAAAGATCAAGATGTGGCACATCGCTTCCAGGTTACAAAATAGAAATAAGGGACTTGTTACCTGCTGGTGACTAGTTAACACCTGAAAAGGGTAGTTTTGTTCACTGAGTCCTACAGCCAGAACTCTACGCAAGGTTCTTGATTTAAGAGCAGATTTAAAATCTTGATTTAAGAGTTTTTCATGTATTGCATAGTAATTAAAGAAAAACTCATATTTTTTTTTAAACTACTGCCAGGTTTTAAGGAAAACAATTTCCAGCTTGCTGCACTTCAATTTTAATTACTTTTTAAAAATGTGTATATATTTTATCAAATTTCTTTCAGTTATATTATTTCTCAAATAAGTGGTGATATAATTTAGGAATTTTCTCTTCACTACTTCCTCGAAAACCCTATTCGGTTTTGAACACTAATTGTACAGTGACTGAATCCTGTACTTCCCTCTTAATTCAAATCAATCTTTGAGAGAAGTATGCATGTTTTATTTTGCTTGGTTTGCATGGTTTGCCATGACATTTGTACATTTTACCTGGAAAAACTAAATCCTAACTCTTTCTCTCTCTTATTTCTTTTTCTTTATGCTAAGAGGATTATGCTGGTAAGTTGCCTGCTTATACAACTTTATAAAAACAGTAATAATATCATACTGTTTGTGTTTTTTCCCTTTGTATCACAGGCTCAGATTGAGTATAGTAATATGATAGCTTTAGGAAAAATGAGTTTAAAATAAGGAATCCTGATTCTTGATATTTTGATTTTTGGAATTTTGGTTTTTGGAAACTAGTAATAGATAGGGTTTCAATCTAGCAAGCTTCATGACCAAAAGCCAGATGCATATGATCATCCGGATAAAATTCAGAAGATATGGAACTTGTGTCTATTTCAATCTTTTGCTTAAGGCCATAGAGCTTTTTAGTTTCCTCTTTGAATTCTTGCAGTGTCTGAGCAAAATTTCCTAATATTGCAGGTTATTCAGTGAAGTGTCAGAGAATGATCGTGCATGTGGGAGTTTCTTTCATATATGAATAGTAGCTGAGAGAGCTGGGATTGTTTAGCCTGGAGAACGGGAGGGCCCTTATCACTCTTTACAACTGCTTGAAAGGAGGTTCTAGCAAGGCTGGGGTAAGTCACTTCTCTCATGCAACAAGTGACAGGAGAAGAGGAAGTGGCCTCAGGTTATGCCAGAGGAGGTTTAGATGATAGTAGGAGAAGTTTCTTCATGGAAAGTGTTTTCAAGCATTGGAACAGGCTGCCCAGGGAAGTGGTGGAATCACTATCCTTGGAAGTGATAAAAACACTTGGAAGTGTTCAAAAAACATGTAGTTATGGCACTTGGTTTAGTGGTGAAGATGGCAGTGCTGGGTTAACAGTTGGACTCAATGATCCTTGAGGTCTTTTCCAGTCTTAATGATTCTATGATTCTTGCTGCCGTTCCTTACAGAAGAGAAACTCGGTTTGTGAAAATCACCACACAAGCTGGCACAGTTTTCAATCTTCTGTTGGTCTTAGAGACACCATAGCTGAATTATCTGGGAGAATTGAGAAGTTTTTCTCCCCACATATGTCAAATCTGTAGCTCTTACACGAGTGCTTTGGTGGGCATCACTCTTCAGACATCACCTTTGTGTTCGCCCTATCCCAAATGCAGAGCAGCAGCATCATTCTTAGCAAACCACCTAGAAAGGGATGATTGTAGAGAGAGCCCTCTCAAAAAGCCATATATATAAGCAGATACTTCAGTAACAAGTGTCACTTCAGGTAGTGAATTTTTGCTGGGTGGTTAGTGCTTTGTTGCAGTTTCTTTCCTCACTCAGTGGCTTTTAGTATCAACCACAAAAGGAAGGAATAAAAGCGCAGCAGCCGTTTTTCACAAAGGAAATACATTTGCTGATGAAAGCAAAGATAGATGTACGCTGTTACCATATTATAACACAGAGCAGAAATGCTGTCTGGTCCTACAAGTTCAGTTGGTTATTTTTATTTTCTTGTCTTCTAAATGTATGACATGCAGTCCATTGCTGCAGTGTCTGTTCCAGCAGCGCTGGGTAACCTTGGTGTGCAGCTGGTCCCCAGGGGCAGTGCAGCAGTGCAGGTGCAGGGTGACTAAGGGGAAGTCAGTCTGTTTTCCATGCCTGTTTACTGCTTTGCCAGGGTGCTTGTCCACTTGAAACAGCCCTGAGATCACTTACCATTGGATACACAGGAGCCCTGCAAGAGCTGCAGTGTGGGAACTAGGCAGAATTCAAGCAGGCAATCACTGCTAGAGAGCTCCACGCATCTAGTACATCCCGGGGCACTTCTCCAGAAGTAAACACTCTTTTAAGTGAAATGCTTCTACCATGAAGGCTTAAGAAATACCGCTTGGGAGCTTTCACAATGCACACACGAAAGGGCAACACATCCCACGAAGGAAATTTTAAGTTGCTTTGGAGGTGCAAGTGTGTTTAGTGAAGTGTTTTTCCTCTGATGTACTTCAGTACTTCTTCCTTTTACTGTTGAAAGCAAAAGTACGAGGCCACTGCCGGCTTGGCAATCCCCTTGTCAGCATGGTTACTGTCACAGCAGGGTGTGACTGTGTGAACTTCTTGTCATGGCTTCAGTGCTGCAGAGGTAACCCTGAAATAAATGTTTGCTGTTTTGGAGTCTTGTCTGCTATGAGCCTTTTGACTCCACCTCCTCTCTTAGTGAAATCAGGTCAGTGGAAACTATTTCTAGCAAGCATGTGCCAGGCTCCTCCGCAGGATTACCTGAGGTCAAGCAGACTGTGCTTGGAAAACGTTTTTTCTCTCATAAGCATCGAAGCTTCCTCAGTGCAGAAGCCAGCCTGTGATACGGCGAGGATCCCCACAGCAGTCTACAAACAAAATCTCTTTACTTCCATTGGCCTGTGCTTCTGGCAAATTTATTGCGTTGGGGCAAGCTGTATTTAAAAATTATATTAACCGATATGTTTTCATTTGGAAGGTTTATTTAGGGGAGTAAATCCCTCTATTGAGCATTCTCTGAAAACTGTTGCATCTTAGTCTTGTGTTATTTTTCAAGGCATCTAGGGTGAGGTAAACAAAAACCCAAAGCTGTCTTTACCATATGTTAGATGCCTTGAAAAATAAAATTGTCCCTGGGTCAATTTCTGGATTTTTTTTTTTTTAAACTAAAAGTTGGCCACTATGGTTTGTGTGTAGGAGGTACAGTGCAGCTACAACCTAAGATTAAACTCATAGCAAATATCTAAAACATGGGAAGGGAGGGGAAATCACACCACACATAAATCAGATTCTGTGTTTCTGTGGTAGTTTGTAACTGTAGTGGTTAATGGGACAGGTGGAGAGGGTGTGGAATCACCACTCAGAATGTGGCTGCAAAGCAGTCGGTAGGTGTTCAAATATGATGGATTGCAAGTTGTTTAGGCTTCTAAATGTGTTTTATTTCAAGTGCTTCCTTCCTAGGGATAAGTCTTTGTGCTGTAAGTGCAAGTGTAGTAGGTTGATTTTCTTCTTAAATTCAACCTAATTGCCCCCTTCCAATAAATTGTGCATCGCAAAATTTGGGAGTAAGTAAAGGGATTGGAAGTTTTATAGTTTTGTTAACTTCCCTTCTTGTTTTTAGCACTATTGACTTTTTCCAGTAGAGTCTAAGGGTTAAAATAGTATCATGTTGGAAACAGTTGGCTATATGTGATACGGTGCTGTATTTAATGTATTAACATACTCAATGTTTTATTGCTGTTTAAAGTTAGAGCTTGCCTGAAAGGCTGAATAGAGATGGTGATTCAATGATATTTCAAAGTTTTAATAATCAAAACTCACATATTTAGGAATTTCTGATTTTTTCCCAGCCCCTCCTCCCCCCCACCCTTAAGGGAGAGTTCCAGTACTGTCATTATTTTGTTGTGCTCTGCCTTTTCCTGCAGCAAAGACATGGTCCCCCTGAGATCAAGTAAGTGAGGAATGGTAGGCAGGAGAGGAGGAGGGAGGAAGATGCTCCTTGTTCACCTGAAACCTTGCTTACCCTTTGTGTGAAGTGTTGACTGATACCTGACACTGATCTCATGAAAGATTTAGTGTGTGTCATCTCACTGCCACTGTACAGCAGGTCCACTTTCCTGAGTAGGGTGGAGATCACAGAATCAATTAGGTTGAAAAAGACCTCTGAGAGCGTCAAGTCCAACCTATGACCGATCGCCACCATGTCAACCAGACCATGGCACTGCGTGCTACATCCAGTCGTTCCTTAAACACCTCCAGGGACAGTGACTCCACCACCTTCCTGGAAGTACATTCCAATGTCTAATCACCCTTTCTGTGAAAACTTTCCTTGGATGTCTAACCTAAACCTCCCCTGGTGCAGGGTAAGAGAAGAGACTGACCCCCACCTGGCTCCCCGCTCCTGTCAGGCAGTCGTAGAGAGCGATAAGGTCCCCCCTGATCCTCCTCTTCTCCAGGCTGAACACCCCCAGCTCCCTCAGTCACTCGTCATTGGACTTGTGCTTCAGACCCTTCCCAGCTCCAATGCTCTTCTCTGGACACCCTCCAGTCCCTCAATGTCCCCTGAACTGAGGGGCCCAGAACTGGACACAGCACTCGAGGTGCTGAGTACAGGGGAAAAATGACTTCCCTGGTCCTGCTGGCCACACTGTTCCTGACATAGGCCAGGATGCCATTGGCCTTCTTGGCCACCTGGGCACAAGCTGGCTCATGTTCAGCTGGCTGTTGACCCGCACCCCCAGGTCCTTTTCTGCTGGACCACTTTCCAGCCACTCTGGAAAATACGTATGACATGTATTACGATGATGTCAGGAGGGAGAACAGGAAGTATCTGATGAACTTTGTGGCTCTCCTTCCCACTCGCCTTGTCAGACACATCACTTTTGTTCTGCCTTGTCTCCTCTGGAGCTGGGATTTGAGGGAGACAGACTCCATCTTTTCTGATTAAAGTGCAGGAAAAGCTAACTTGTTCTGTTGGCTTACAATGTGCCGTCAATGAGGCAATGAATTCCTAATATAGATGAGGAGAACCTCTCTCTTCTGTGTTTATATGTAGTATGACTTCAGTGCAGGCTTTACTCCTGCTGCCCTCGGATTGTTTGCATTTTGGTTCTCTCTGGTTTACCATGGGAGCCTTGTCTAAGACAAGTGTCTAAATTTAGACACTTAAAGTCATACAGTTTTGGCTCAGAGCCTGAGGTTTAAAGTTACCCACTTCAATATTGGTGTGAAGTGCTTGCCATGAGAAACATATGCAACAAATTGAACCAATTTGAAACAAGTGTTAATGTTCTCCTATAAAGCTAAAAAGGTCAAACACGGACAAAATGAAAATTTGTGTTTATTGCAGTAGAACTGCTTGGTTCACTGACAGCCTCTGTCTCTCTTAAGGATTAAAAAAATCTGCCTTTTCATATGCGTAAAGGATTAGGATTTATGCATCTTTGAAAGCAAAGCTGAATTTTGTCTGGGAAAATCTACTTTGAGAAACAGGATGTTGAAGATAATGGTAAAACAGCTTATTGATCACTTTTCTTGAAAGATTAATTGGAATAAAGTTTAGAATGACTGTTTGAGAATATTGCTGGAAGGTGAAAAGTCATTGTTGAATTTGTCCATTCCTTAGTTACTATCAGTGGTCTAGGTGACCCAAGGAGAGCTGCTGTACAAACCCATGTGTTATGATTGCTTTCAAGTTCTGTGTGTACTTAAGCCTAGTCTGAATTTTATGTGCGAACTTTTTTTTACTGACATTGCAAGTAGAGACTTCTGAAATGATAAAAGCAGTTTCTGATTAAGTAATTGGCTGATATTGCGTGTTCTGGTTTTGGGTAGAAAATGCAAATTACCCCCACAGAATTACTTGTGGACTCTTGAAAAAGATCAACCATATTAAGTGTTAAAAAAAAGACCACTTAGAATGAAAGAATGGCTTTTGCCAGTATTTGTGTGTTTACCATGCTCAGCATAGAAATTATTTTGAGAATCTGTTTGATTTATATTAGTGGGATAATCAGGTTGTAAACAGTTTATCTTAGCCATTGGGTTTACATTTGATTGTAACCAGTTGGTCGATTTAGTCAAGGATGATCCAGAATCTCTTGAAAATCTCTGTAGAACGTAAGTATTTGACTTCTGACATTCAGAGACATCACTGAATGTAACTTCTGCTTTTTTTTTTCTTTACCTTGAGAAATCTGTGGGGCAAAACCAGTGCTTGAACTAAAAAAAACCCCTCAACTTTTTTCTTTAATTGTGTTCCAGAAAATATATTACAATAGCTAAAATGAACAGCTGTAATGTTTGAAATAATTATCTCTGTCTCTAAAAAGTTCCATGTACTGGTGAAACTGCGTAAATAGTCAAAAAAATGTGTACAAACTTGAATTTTCATTTCCAGGTTGAAGACATCATTTGCATTCAAATGGAAACCTCCGTATGGTTGATGTTGTTAATTTATTCTCAGATTGAGAAACAACCCATTGTATTAATCCTCAGGGAAGACAGAGCTCTTTTGTGGGACTGGTTTTATATAAAGTCATCACAACTAATGCTTTTAAAATAGTGGTTTATCCTCATCATCCAGTCCCATCTCATGGCTATTGTGGTTGAGAGAGATCTGGGCACCTTGTGCTGGTGTCCCCAGTGGCAGAGAGATGGGGAGAAGCAGTGTGAGCAGGTGATCATCCCTTGGTTTGCCTGCTATGGGTCCTTCCAGATTGCAGATGTTCAGCACCAGGTTTTGTGTTTAGGGTGCCACAGCTGATGGAGGAAGTGGTTTGTCCCCATGGTTTTCCTCTCATCTTTCCTCTTACCTACCTCTAAATGCTCTTGGCTGTGTCCTTTACCCTTTGGGGAACCAGCTCCTAATGCCTCCAAGCTGAGTTTAGTCTTTTTTCCCATTTGTTAGCTGCAGCAGCTCACAATTGCCTTCAGTGCCAAGAAGCTCTGCAAAGCTGGATACGGGAAGTGTAAGTGGCCCTACTGGGCATAGTGGCTATTTCTATGCTGCGTGTTTAGTTGGCACCAAAGCTGCTGGGTGGCTGTAAGCCTGGCTCAGGTACAGCCAGCTCCTGTTTTCAGAGGCTCCAGATCCCACGTGCCCATGCATTCCCAGCTGGACGGTGTATCTTGTACAGGCTGTTCACAATGCAGATGCATGGCCAAGAAGCAAGTGGGAAACTGCTGTGCTGACAGCTATTCTGGTATTTGCACACAGTCCTAATTGATAGAGCTATTCATGTGGGGAAATAAGCATCAGTATCTGCAGAGTCAACATTTTTTTAGGGCACTGAGGAGACAGACAATAGGAGAGTAACAGTAAGAAGAGCCAGAGCTGGGTTACAGCAGCACTCCTGTATTCTAGTGTTGCATTGTATGGGGCTTCAGTTTGGTCTTTGCCTGAAAGGAAGCTCAGTGGGCTGCAGAAGCTGGTATTTCCTAGTGGTGTGATTTCTTCTGAACTACAATTTGCAGTGCTGTGCGATAGACATAAAATAAGGCTTTGTGTGCACTTAGCAATTAAAAATTCCAGTGCAAGTTACTGTGGGGTTGTTTTGAACCCAAGCAATTGTCTTATGCCTGAGTGCCTCCTTCAGCTTTAATTGGATGTTTTCCACTTGTTGCTAATACAGTTATGCCTTTTAAAGGCATAAAGACATTCAGTGAGAAAGCTGGGAATAATTTGTATTACAAGACATGTAACTGTTGTTTCTGTCTTTCTTATAGTCCACTGATGATAATTACACAGAAGATCACAACTCTTGCATGCCAGCTACATGATGGTAAGAAAAGGAATCTCTTCCCACGTCCTGAAGACAGCCTTTTTATTCCAGTGCATTCTATGGTTGATTTATGGAGTGAATGAATGTAGTTCAGCGAGTTGTTCCAAATGAAGAAGAAAAATGCTGTGTGGAGGAAAATGAGAAACTTAAAGTTTTGATCAGTTTTTAGGATCAAACTCTCCTTGCAATATCAGAGACAACTGTTTTCCCCTTCGGGTATTCTACTTCCTTGGGGCCCAATTTGGACTTTAGTTAGTACCAGTATCTCCTGCTTAGATGCTACAGTGCATCTCCACTAAGCTCTCTGAAGCTGTTACTGATTCTCAAAAGTCAAGAGTTGTGTTTGATGCATAGGTTCAGTCATTAATGTTAATTTAGCAAAAAATATGCTAGCACTGATATATTCAGTGGTAATGTACTCCATGAGTTGTGAGAGATAGAATTCAGTAGCTTTTCCCCAGCACAGAGAGAAGCACAGTTGCAAGCAAAATAACATTGTCTTCAGTCTTGTGCTGTGCTGTGACAAAGAGCACTATTATTTCCCAGTAAAACGCCTGTGTCTAGTGCAGTGCAAAGGCTAGAAATGTCAGTTGTCATCAGTAGCTTTATTGCTTGTGCCCACTGATGTTGCCATGCAAATTTCTGATGGTCTGAGGCCCATTGCCTTACAAGCTGTGGGTGACTGAATAAAGTGTCTTACTAAAGAGTTGTGAGCAAGGATTTAACTGATGGCCGCATGGGGGTCTGGCACTGTTTGCAAGCCAGGTTTGCACAAGTCAGTCTAATGCTTTCATCTGGCTGTAATAGGTACAGCTGGAAGCTTGGCTAATTGCCCTTGTTGGTGGCGTTCACGTTGCTGAGGCTTTTCTGCTTCTGTAAGTTGAGCCAGCTCAGGTATTGCTGCAATGCCACAGCAGTGTGCAGCCTAGGTACACACCTAGGATGTTGAAGGTAAATGAACAGACAGAAAGGAAAAAGACAACAGCAGAGGCAGGAGCGTTTTAAACAGACCAGAAATCCTACAGATTAATGATAGTGGAAAAGGCTCGTTACATTGTGAACATCCATATATGGAGCAGTTGACCAAATGAAGGCAGCTTGCAGTTCAAGCATCAATGACAAATTTCTATTTGTAAAAATTTAACACAGCTGTCCATAAATGGAAACAGACAAACAGAATACCCACTCCTATAAGTAATTAAGTGCTTAATTGTTTCTCTGAAACTCAGGCCCTCCCAGTATTTACAAACTGAAACAGTGGAGAGAGAATGGAAATGAGCAGCTTATCAGCAGTAGCTGTAGGAAGTGGGTCCTGTGTGTGTGTTGGCAATTATGGCCTGTACATTTAGAAGAGTAGTGTCAATTGGTGCCAAGCCCCTGATCTTTCGGAGCTGTGCTCATGGAGCTGTGCACATGCATGCTCTGCATCGAGTTCTGTGACTCATCCTGTGCTGTGCTGCTGAAGCCAGTGGGATTCCCTGCAGTATGTGCAGCTAAAGCTTTAGGGTGAATGTTTTGAGCAATGTGCTATAAGCAACATCTGTTTACCACTGGCCATGACACAAGACTTTTCCATCGTTTTCCTGGGACTTTGAGTCTGTGTGCTACCTCTGGCCCCAAAGGTCTTGTGCACTCAACAGGAGGTCAACCTTCCAGTCTGGACCACGTGCAATTCCAGATTATTACTGACGTGTATGTTTAGGCTTGCTCCAGCAGCAGGCAGCTGGGCTGCTCGTTCACACCAGTGGAGCTTCTGTTCCCTGAGCGCTTGTTTCCCTTCCCCTGCCCACTCCTCCTGCTGTGAAATGCTCCATTTCTCACCAAGGAGCCAGCAGGAGGCTTGTGCTTAAATGAGCCAGCGGCTTCTGGCAACAGAGATTTTTCCAGCCCAGGACAGTTTGTAGAGGCTGTTGGGGGTCGCTTCCAGTTGGTGGCATTGCCACTTCCATTGTGTGTGTGGGAATGCTATGGCTGCTCTTCCTGACACTGTAGCCAGGGTGAGAAAGGGGGAATGAGGTAAGGAGCTGGGTAAAGAGGTAGAGTAGAACTTGACATAAAAGTTAGGGATTGAGCTGTATTACAACCACGTGTGACAAAGAAATTTTGAAATTATGGCTTCAGAAATTAATTTGTGGGGTGCAAGCATAAGGTTGTGGGAATAGCTTTTACTTTACTGTTTGTCTTTTGGAAAGATCTAACGTGACTTTTCCTTCCAGGAATAGGGCGACAAGCTGAAGAACTCACTGCTGAGCAAAATCGGCTTGCTGTAAAGTAAGGATGTAATTCTCTTAGTGATTTGTGTCTAATTTCTTCCAAAGGAGTTGAGTGTTTAGGTTGTTTGGTTTTGTTGGTTTTTTTTTTTTCCATTGCATTGTCAGGGACAACATAGTGGCCCCGCCATGAAAATGTTTCCTGCTGCTTTCCAGTCCATGATATGCCAAAAGTCCTACCTGCTTTTTCTATTTGCTTGAGCAGTTTCGTTTTTGTAATGCTGCTGTCATTGCCCTCCTTACACAAACATACCTTCTCTCAATATATTCCTTATTTCTTCAGTTCAGGACTTCTGCCTTTATCACCCTGTGCTGGTCAGTAAAGCACTGAAGTACTTGGCAATGTCTCATTGACTTAAATATATACTCCACATGCAACAAAACAAGTCTTCGCTGAATTAACTCTTTTAAATTCAGGCTAAGACTATACTATACGGACTTGTTGGCTGTTACCTTAATCCGATCTGCGATATGTTATTTTTCCAAGTAGATATTCCTCCCGTCGAGCAATCTACTGCACAGTAAAAATCCATTTTGCTGTGACTCTGACACTTCAAGTGCTGCTTTTCTTCGCCATCATTTTTGAATGCTGGATTTTATTTTTTTGGTCTCCCTCCATAATGTTAATACTCCTAGTTCTTTCTGTTATGTGACTAATCTTTTCATTTTTCGTATGGAGAAGGCATCTCTTTGAGCACCTTTTTTTTTTCTAGTTTGTCTCTCAATGCAAGTGCAACAGGGAGGTGAATTTGTTGGGGGTTTTTTTTGTTTTAAATGAAGAATTAGTGTTACAGAATTACTCTTAGAACCATAACTACTTTTACCATGACATCTTTGTTTAAGGCCAAGGGAATTTTTTCCTTCATTTTCAAGGTAGAAGATTCAGCCATCCGAAAATCTGCCTATGAACTTAAAAAAGTAAAGGAGTTATTTATTGAAAAGCAAATATCTTGCAGGTAGCCTTGTATAACTTTGCTGTGACCCCATACTGTCTATTTTTAAAGCTCACAGCATAATTTCTAACTGCACTTGGCCCTTAATTCTAGTCAAATTCTCACCAAACAGGCTTGGGTTTTTTTCTTGTACAGTAGATGTGTTCATAATAGAAAAGCAGATGCCAGTAGTTTAAGTGTCAGTGGCAGACAAGTCATAACTGAAGAGTTTTAAATCCCCTTTGGTAATACAGCCTTTTGTCTTCCCTCCTGTTCTTGGTCTGTTTTTGTTTCTCACTCATCCGCTGTACATTCCTTCATGCATTGCTCATGTCTCCCCACCCAACCATGTGCAGAATCCAAGTCGAAACTAATGACTTTATTTTTAATCTTACTGTAGAGCTAGGAAGCCCAAATCATGGACCTGATTTTGCAGGACAGAAAGATGACCCTTACCCCAGACCGTTTGCTGCATCTTTCACCAGAGAACATGCCATTCAGGCACTAACATCTACAATAACCAGTAGGGTGAATGCAGAAAATCCTTGCTAATCTAACTGTTTATTCAAACTAATTCCACTTCAGAATAGAAGTAGGCAACAGAAAATGTTTAACTGTTGCTTAGTTTTTCTGCTAGAAATTTGTTTTAGTCTTAAAGAATTTTAAGTGTGTTTTGGTTTAAGCGTGTCCATCTGTGTCTTGGGCAGGAGAGCCCTCAAGCACTGTGCCCAAGTTTGTGTTCTCATCTGAGGGCTCCATGTTTACTTGAATGGTGGCAATTAGGATGTTTGTAGAGAGCACTCAGTAATGCAGTGCAGAACACAGTGCACAGTTTGGATGTTGGCATTTTCTGCCACATAAAAACCCCAAGCATAACAATTTACAGATTACACTAGTGGTGAGAGGCCTTCGCATCTTCCTTTTTCCGTACTACTGATCTGTAGCACGGACAGTGGATCTTCTTACTTTTACATCCAGTGTACAACCCCAGAAGGAACTGGTGGGATATGCACTTGCAAAATGGAAAAAAAATTGATGTGACAGACTTTCTTTGACTTTCGTCTTCAGCCGTCTTTCAATTCATTCGTCTCTTTTCTTCCTTAGTTCCTTTTCCTGTTCATGATGCAATACAGGCAATTACTTCCTTTATTTGAACAGTAGGAGAGAGTGCTGCTTCATTCTCTTCCTATATCTCACTTCCCATTTTTCAAAAGGCTGGACTGAAGGGTGGGTGAGAGCTCCTCCCAGGACTGAGAGCCCTGGTTTTAGAGACTCCCTGCCCTGCGGTTTGTGTAACAAGGCAGAATGGTCCCTGACATCCTGGACAGATGTCCAAAACCTATTACCAGCTTCTCACTCCTGGTACTGCTGACCTGTCCAAAATGGACGAATTTATTACTGTTTTTAGCTGGAAAGTTTCTAAGATTACAACTTTTCAAATCATTAGGGTTGGTTCACCTGTAGCTTAAGCACTTCCATGTTACCTTTGTTCTGACTGCCATCTACCAGACATCACCAGAATATGACAGGCTGTGTTTCATCTTCCCCAGAACAGATCTGGAGAGCTTTCAGCTGTGGGGAAAGGGGTAGGAGAGAGGTGGGGACTGAGGCAGACAGTGCAACAAAAAACATTGGTGAAAGCCTTTGCTGCGTTTTACCTTGTTTTGTTTTTTTTCACTTGTTCTGTTGTGTGTGGCTGATTTTTCACAGGTCAAGACCTTCTTTGCTGGAGTATTTAAGTTATCTCCTCAATTTTATGAGCATCATAGCAGGGCCTTGCAGCAATTACAAGGATTATATCGCCTTCATTGAAGGGAGGCATGTGCACATGAAACTGTTAGAAGTGAACTGGAAGCAGAAGGGTTATGACAGACTTCCTGATCCTTCTCCAACTGTAAGTTTTCAAATGACAAAGATTGATTGCAGAGGGCAGGAAAGTACAGCTTTGTACATGATTCTCATAATTACAAGCTAAGAAGAAAAACCACTTTTGGGTTATCTTGCCAGTAAAGGTTACAGTGAGTTTTTTCTGTGTGTGGCTGCTGTTTTTATCACAAGGTCAGGGGTGAAAGGGCTAGTGAATTCCCCGAATGGATTTGGCATGCAAAATGGGTCAGTTGTTAATGGGTGTCCTTTGTGCAGCGATGGGAATGGTCTGCAGGTTCTGACAATGACAAGTTGCAGTTCAGCTCCAGACAGAAAAGGAAATTACAGAAAAAAACCAAAAAAGTCAAATCTCCCCTGTAGTGCAGGAGATGTTAGAAGTGCATGAATCACAGCTGAACACAAACTGTAGCTTGTCCAGGTGAGTTGCAAGAGTATCTCACACACTTTAAGATGACTCAAGAGGTAATCTTTTCACATACTTTTAACACTAATTTTGTTTTATATTTTTTTAATACTACTTAAAACCTTCTTATAAAATAGCCTTCTTGTAAAGCAGGATAACCTATTATGAGATCCAGATTTCTCTCACTTATCTTAAGGTGACACTGAATGTGTGGCTTTGTGAATGTGTGCAAAATGTCTCCTCTGAAGTTGAGCATGTGCTTAAGTATAATGATTCCTGTTGCACACAGTTGTCTTTCTACTGACTCTAGTGGTGTTACTTCTGATTTATATTAGTTTGACTGAGGTCAGAATAAGGCCTATATTGTGGAGGATGTAAGTCAGGAGAGAGTATTAAAATCTGCCTGAAAAAACAATTTCACATTACTTTATTCCAGAATTTGGAGAATATATAAAAAGAGATCAAAAATCAAAAGTGTCAAAAAATACATGGTTGTTTTAATAGTATATTGCATTTTCATTAGCCTTTTGAGAATATGAGTCAATTTTTACATGGTATCCAAGTGCCAGATTACTTTTTAATTATGACTGTATCAAGAAGGGTTTAGTCATGGTGTGTATTTGCAAACAAGCTTTGGACTACTGCTGTGATTGTCAATAATGGTGTATAGGGAGCTTGGGAGCTGGAACAGAAAACTCTGGGGCAGAGCACATACCCTGTGTCAGGGGTACAATTGTGCTGTACAACATGACCCTTTTTGGACAAGTGATTTTTAGCAAGACCTCTGGGTGGTAGGTAGCTGGGTTGTAAGTCCTGCTGTTGCACTGAATATCAATGCTTTTGGCTTCTAGGAGGAACCCAGCCTTAGTTCCAGGAGATGACAGTACAAATAGAGAGGATTTCTGCTTTTCACTGTTAGGGCCTGTTTGCTTCCTTTCTCATTTCAGAATCTCCGCACACTGATGTGGAGTCTGCCATGAAGTTCATCACTGATTTTGACTTGTGGTTGTCCTACCTATCTATAGGTAGTTCAGTAAACCAAATTAAACTAAAGCTGTGACTCTGGCCTTTTCTTGGTCACCTCTTCTAAATTAATTAGTATCAACTTTGTCACTAGTAACTTTAATGGTTCTTGAAGCCCATTGTTTGTGTATGTCATGAGCGCTGCCTTGTTCTTCCCCTTAAGCAAACGTTTCTAATGAATGTTTCATTGTTTGTGTTTTTCAGGGAGCAGTGATGTACAAGCTGTGTATCACACTAGTATCTCTCATTTTATTCTTGACGCTTACCAAGAACTTTCCCATGGCATATATTATTGATAACGAGTTTCTTGATAAAACTCCCTTCTTGTCAAGACTTGGTTACCTGTATGTTGTAACACAGGCAGCAAAACCAAAGTATTATTTTGCATGGACGTTGGGTAAGTCTAGCTACATCATGTACTTTTGTGTGTAGCAAATAAGTTCCTAAATGGGGGAGGGGACCTGAAACCCAGGGCTGGAGGGGGGGAAATAAAATTGTCCCTAGACCTGGAGTTCTTGTGGGAGATGTGTTCCTTTAGGCAGTGGACCCTGTGCTTGTTTGGGGGCTGATGCTAGGCTTTGCCTTAAAGCACTGTGGGGTCCTGTACACACCTTGGCTTTGAGCTGCCCAGAGAAGAGGTTGGAGAACCATGGGGAGCAAAAGAAGTGTTAGGAAGGACCAAAATCTCTGCAAGGAAAAAGGAGAGGAGAATGAAGAGGGCTCACTAAAGAGAGAAGCAGATTTTTTTAGGAGCCAGCTAGACTGGTGGTCAAAATAATCTTATTGCATTTTACCTTCTTCCTTTTACAAGTCACCTTTCACATCTGTGTGTGAGAAGTCAAATCCTTTAGGCCAGGCTGAAAATATCCTGTATTTTTTTGCTGGTATTACAAGACATTGTGTGTAGGGGAGATCCTGGAAGTCCAGCAAGCAATGCATGTATCTGAAGCTGAGCAGGATGTCGCTCAGATGGACTAGAAATAGCCAGGGAGATTCATTGCGCGACTGTGATTAAACTGCTGGGAATAAAACTGTCAGATCCAGGGAAGGCAGCCAGGACTGGCATGTGTGGGATGGGAAAGGCTTTGAGATAAAGGACGGCTTGCTAGCAAACTTATTTTTGTGGGATCCAGTTTTAAATTGTTGCCTCTGTTTTTTCTGGCATTATAGTTAACTGGAAGTCCATTATTAAAGAGATAAACTGAATTTGCATTTGTGACAAGACCAAGCTGTAGAGGCTGTAGAAATGTCTTACAAATGAGGCATTTGGGCAAAAGTATGCATTGCATAGTGGAGGGTGAGGCCTCCTCTGTCCACATCCCAAACATAGGCTGCAGAACAGCAGGCACTTTATCCTTTCCCAGTTTTGCTCCCGGTGGCATGGCCCAGGGCATTCCAAAAGCGCCTGCTGAAACGGGCGATAAATGCTTCCTGTCCTCAGGACAGGACAGGCACGCTATTGTGTGGGAGCTGCGCTGGGATTCCTCCAGATCCATGGAAAGAAAATGCAGCTTCTCGCTGCATTAGCGGTAGTCCTGGGATAGTCTTGGGAACACGGCTGCAAACCTAGCTCCGAGCTGCCAGTGAAACCACTTTGGGTCCCAGTGCCTCCATCCAAGGAGCTGTGAAAGCCATACGCAGCCAGAGCTGTTCAAGTCTGTAGGGAATCGAACCTCTGCGGAGCTTGTGGAGATTTGGGTTTTATGGGCAGTTTGAGGGTGCACAGTTGTGATCTTTCTATGCTTCACACCTGGCTCAGCAGACAGCAGCCTGGGAAGAAAAAGGCCAAGGGGTTTGCTATATAATTATTGCTCATCCCGTGATTCCTGGTTTCTTGTTTTTGGCAAAGAAACACTAGTTAGTTGGTCCCTGCAACCCTTGGAGCAAGGAGGAGCAAATCCAGGAGTCCACTGCTCTGGAGTGATGGTTATGTGCAGCTCCAGTGTCTGAGATTGGGCAGGATCCTGTGGGCCAGCTTCAGGCAGGGTTATTTTTTATTGTTTGAGGGTTTTTTAAACAGGGAGGGAATTAAAAACATGGAGAGCTTTCTTTCCATCAGTAAAATCTTTCTCAGTTAGGAAAGTGGAAAACAAAACAAAAAGCTTCAGGTTAGAGGAGGTTGCTCATTTATTTATTTATTGTTAGTCTTGTTGCTTATAATTTGGTTCCCTCCCTAGTTTTGTGCACTAGGGCTTCTCCATGAGCTTGTGCCTGTCTGTACTCATAGCATTTACGAAGTAAAATCAGTTTTCATTCTTGAGGAAGAAATGCCAACCTTTTTAAAGCATCAACCAGGCTTGTATTTTGTAAATGACCTAGAAGGAAAAGCCTTACTTGTATTTGTACTTCCCTTTTTCTTCTAATGATCCTCAGTGTTGGCTGCAGCTAGTGATCCAGAGACAATAATGAATCCTCCCTTCTGTTTTCTTAGTACTCCAAGAAGGTATTTCTAGCAGGGGCACACTGAAATCAGAATCTTGAGACCCAGTGATGAGGTGATTCCCAGGCACTCTGAGAGGGGAAGTAGTTGACAAGAGTGCATCAGTGTGTAATGCCTACTGTTATCCAAGCTTTTATTTGCTTTAAAGTAGCCAAGTGTGTAACTGAAGTTACTCCATATTTGGTTCATTGACATGGTGAGGCACTTTAGTGAGACACTCAGAAACAGGATTAGCAAATGGCTTTGTCTGCAGAATTCTGAATGACAATCTTAATTAACACAGCCATGTTGGAACCCTTAATAGAAATAGTAAGCATGTCTGTGAGATATTAAGGTTTTTTTTGAATTCTGGAAAATGCTGTGACCTCCAGGTGCCCTTTTGAGGAAAATGCTCTTTCATTTTTGGCAATATCTCAGATGAATAGTAAAGGCCAAATGATAGGAAAAGTGATTTCTATTCATTGTTATTTTATTATTTTATTTCTTCTACACAAGGAGTCTTTCCTCTTGATGAAATGGCTCTTGTGTAGCCTTATAGTAATGCCCCTTTGCAAAGAAGAAGCTTCTCCTAGAAAGAGAGNGTTGGAACCCTTAATAGAAATAGTAAGCATGTCTGTGAGATATTAAGGTTTTTTTTGAATTCTGGAAAATGCTGTGACCTCCAGGTGCCCTTTTGAGGAAAATGCTCTTTCATTTTTGGCAATATCTCAGATGAATAGTAAAGGCCAAATGATAGGAAAAGTGATTTCTATTCATTGTTATTTTATTATTTTATTTCTTCTACACAAGGAGTAGCTAGTCTTTCCTCTTGATGAAATGGCTCTTGTGTAGCCTTATAGTAATGCCCCTTTGCAAAGAAGAAGCTTCTCCTAGAAAGAGAGGTAGTGAAATCCTACAAAGCTGGTTTGAATGTTCGTTTAGTGCTGTACTGACTTGTAAGAAAACATGTCTCTTCCAGCAGTCTGATTTTGACCTGTTTTACTTTGACATTGCAGCAGATGCAGTCAACAATGCAGCTGGTTATGGATTCAGTGGAGTTGATGAGAGAGGCACTTTCCGCTGGGACCTGTTGTCCAATTTGAATATCTGGAACATTGAGGTGAGATAAAGGAGTGGCTGCATTGGCATAATTATACAGAAATGAGCATGATAATGGGTAGGGGCTTTACTGAAAGGAAAATAAATCTATGCTACCAGGCTGCTCCTCTTTAGCATGAAGAGGTTTTGTATTTTATCTGCGTCTGTCTCACAGGCTTCCTCACGCTCTGTATTCAGGTTGTATTTCTAAACGGTTTAGTGAGAGCTAATAAATAATTGCATCAGATATTGAATAAATGAGCAGTCAATTACTGTAGATCGTGGCTGAGCTCAGTGGGTCAGTAAATTGTTCACAGCTATGATTCTTCACCATCTGTGGTGTATTCTGTTTATTTACTTCTAACAATCTTTCACTTTTGTAGCCCAGTTGAGATGAGTGGTGGTAGTGAAAGAGGCTGCCATGAGTCGCACAGACATGTGCAAGGGCTGAACTGCTGCTAGTACGTGGAGAAAAGCAAGGGTAGGAGGCATAACAGGTACAAAGCAAGCAACCTGAATGTGCACTGACAGGAGCACACAGAGCTTAGATGGGTGCTGGTCTAGAGCACCACGCAGCAAGCCACACTTTCTCAAAACATCTGTCACTGCTTCCTTGTGACTGCAGTGTACTTTAAAGATCCATTAGCCTTTTGAAAACTATTCATGTTTGTGTCTCTAATGCAAAAGATGGCCAATATAATTTGCCCTGAAGAATATCTTGTGAATGCCAGTGAGATGTGGAAATGTTTATGTGTCTGAGACTGCTTTCTAAAGGTTTCTTCTTTAGAAATAGGAGGAGCTTCCCTCTGTAATTCTCTAGTTATGATTTTAGAAGTAATCAAAGATGAAAATAAGTTGACTGCTTTATTGCTGAGCAATCTGTGACTAAGTGAATGTGCTGTAATAGCTCTTCTCAAAAATGAAAGAGCCCCTGTAATTTTTCATTGAAGATGCCAAAATTGGAAGTATCATTATACATTCCCTGTTTTTCAACATTCTTTCTCTTTTTCCTTTTTAACCATAATTAATCTTCAGTGTACATCTCTCCTTGATGAGTGTGGGATACATAGCCCAGAAATGCTTTACAATTCTTGATGACAGCAGCACCCTACATATCACTCTGAGATCTTGAATCTATATCTGATTCAGTTTTGGGGCAGGAGACGATTCTTACTTGGGTTGAGGCAACTTCTGTTTGAAGGAGTAAAGTAAAATACAGGCAGTGCTCTTTAGTCAAGCCAAATGAAGGAAACAGGAGCCTTTGCTGCTCTCTACCCACGGAACTGATGGCCTCTCAAAACTTACTTCCTTTACTGGTCACATGGGCAACAGAGATCAGAAATTGTTTCCAAGAGCATAAAATAGAGAGCTGTCTGATTTGATCATGCGTGCAATGAGAAAAAGAGGCTACAGAGACCATGCCTTTGGGTAAGCCTTGAACCATCACTTTATGTGCCAGCAGCAATGCTGGGAGTTGAAGTTTAAGTGTGATTGTGCAGACACAGTCTATGTGTTCAGCAGGTACAGCCACCTGCATGTGTAAAATTACATCAGAGCTGGGAACTTGAGTGCTAAATGTGACTGTCTGATCTGTAGTAAAGATAAGCACATGGAAGGAGTTGTGTGGGCCTTAAAACGTGACAGGGGCTAAGCGCACGTGGGGGACTTGAAAGCCTTGGCAGCCAGCTTGTTTTGACAGCCAGCAACTACTTCCTCTCTTGGTAATGTAACAGGGGAACTTAAAGGAGGCCAAAAGAGAGTGACAATATTAGTTGGAAGAGAAACTGTATTTTTCTTGGCTTCTCCTGCTGCAGTAATGCAATTAAAATGTGGTGTTGCTGCATTGGGAATTGCTAATCATTTTAACTCTTTAAACCCAGAGGATGAAATGCTAGCTTTAAGGGTTCTATGTGGAAGTGCAAAGATACCTGCACATTCCCCTTGGAAGCCTTTGCCCTTAATCCATTTCTTCAGTGTGCCCTTGCCTTTAGCTGATACGGCAAAATAATGCAGTGTCACTGAATCATGTCCCCACTTGGTGAGGGTGTCCTTGGAGGTTTCTGCCAGCAGGTGAGGAACCAAGGTGGACTTGGGAGGTGAAGTTGATCAGCAGTAGGGGAACCAATGCTGCACAGCGGAGTCCAGCAGTCCCCTAAAGCTGGGGGAACTCAGAGGAGGAGGTACGGGTGGTTCTCTCAGGAACCTGGAGTCCACTCTGGTTTCTCAAGCTTAGCAGTGGGCTGAGAATTGACTTCTTAATTTAGTCCTAATTTTTTTTGCCCATGTTTTTCAGTCTTCCCCTTTCCTTCTCCAAATAGTAGGAATAATAATAATAGTAATAAATTTCTTTTTTTTTGTAATAACACTTTGTTTTAGTAGTACTGTAGGGGAGTCCAGATTGCAAAATGGGTGGCAAGCTATCTCTTCCAGAAATAAAGCTGTTTATGAACTGAAAGGAAGGCCAAGCATGTAAAACAAGAAAGCTTCTCAGATTTCCCATTTGAAAAGTAACCAAACACTGTATTTAATTATATGAAACAAAGTGAGATTTTAGAGCAAGTGCCAAGTGTTAGTGGTGAGCCATCAGCCTAGTTAATGTCCCTCCCAAGTCATATTAGTATAATGATTGATTGTGGCACAGTCTTCATAAAACTTAGCTGCCAGAATGAATATTTTCCATGTACCTCCTCACTAATTTAAAATGCAAGTAGTATTTTACAGGCTTCACTGCTAACATTTAATGTGAACTTCTTTCTTAGACTGCAACAAGTTTTAAAATGTACATTGAAAACTGGAACATTCAGACAGCTGCCTGGCTGAAACGGTAAGAGTAATGAAACAGTAATGTGCTTGTGAGATCCAAAAGCTCTACATGGCCTGGAAAAACGCTGACTGGTGGCTCTCATAAATGTATAGCCTCTTGTTCTTTCTTTGTTTCCCGTGTCTGTAGCAGTTGGTGCTTGTATTCAAGGGTATTTGGTGCTGCAAAGTTTTATTGCTGCAAGTGTAAAATGCTCCTATTTTATATATGAGCAGCAAAGTCATAAATGAACTGTTCAAATCTTCCATAATAGAAAGTAATAGCATTTTGTTGTTTCCCTCCATTATCTTTCATGTACTGTTTTGCTTTGCTGTGTTATGTTTCCCACACAGAGCTGAGTCTTGCTGTGTCACTGGGATCCTGAAATTCAGTGAGAAATAAGGTCAAAATCTTCAGAGCCCCTTCAGGTGTAGTCTGGTTTAGAGTTACCCTAAGATGCTTGCCAGGGAGTCCTTGTTTAGGATATGGGGAAGAGACTTGTAGCACTGAGATGATCTGATTTTAACCTGTGACTGTTAAGGCACATATTATAAATACTAGCATAGTCCAAATTTTGTAGATTGGACTGTATCTCATTACTCATTTCACATTCTGGTGTGATTAAAGCTCAGCATACAGTCAACATAGTGTCTGAAATGCAGGCTCAGATTTATTGTAGTTATTGTAGCTATAATGGTGTTAAATCTATACATCTTAAAAGTCAGTGGCTACTATTTTTCATTATTCAAATGATTCTTGGTAAGAAATGCATTATCTTGACTCGTTTCTTTGGAACACCACATTTGATTTAAACTTCAGATCACCAGATAGACTGGGAGTTGTTTTCTTGAACTGTTATCCTTGCATCTTGGGAGTAAGATTTTTGCTGCTAAAGTTAGCTGGAATCCCCTGTTTTGCAATAGTTTACGGCACTCCCTGTTGTTCCCAGCATCTGCCAGATAACTGTGCCTAAAAATAGCTCTGTTCACTACAGTGAAGGGTGGGGTCACATCTCTTTGTCTTTCAACTTGCTCTTGATCTGTCATCAGAGTTTGGAAGGGTAATGTATGATTCCAGATAGAGATGTAAAGGTGAACAAAGTCTTGCCTGCCCTTTATTCCATTATTTATTTAAATGCTTTGAGCACCAGAAATATTTGTACAGGCACTCTTTCGATACTCATTTCCATATAAGCATACTTCCTCATTCCATCTAAACCTCCATTTAAATGAAGGGAGAGTGCCTCATGCCCTAGTCTGTAACTGAGCCACGATAAGAGCACTAAGAAAAGAGAGTAAGACCTTAGAAACAGAAGGATTTCAAGTGCAGTGGCCATTGTTCAGCCCCTTCTGTTTTGTTTTCATTTTTGCAGTGTCTGCTATGACAGAGCTCCCTGGTACCCTACGGCTTTAACGTTTATCCTGTCAGCCCTGTGGCATGGTATCTATCCTGGATATTATTTTACGTTTCTCACTGGAATCCTTATCACACTCGCAGCCAGAGCAGTATGTACCTTTCATTGTTCTCCTCTAAGGCCCATGCTAGACACTATCCAGCTGTCAGCTGCACCCTCACATGGTCAAGCAGCTTGTCCCTACTGTGAGCCCTCTTTCATGCCTTTGCAGGCTTGATTTTCGCTGAAACTGTGTTCTGTATTGATGCTAATTGCAAAGTACCCAGCAGTTATAACCAGCACCAATTCTGGACATGATGCACTGCTGTCCCTGGCTGTCAGAGGAAATGTTGATTGAGGATATACAGTTGGGAGTGCCACCAGCTATGTCCATGCAGTCCAGTTAGCTTGGGATTCAAGGTCATGTTGGATTCCAGACTTCTGCTGGGTCGTGTTGCCTGTATGCTGGCTTGTAATTGATTCTGGGCCCAGTCTTACATAAGAAGCTGCTGTGGGTTGAGCATTAGCTCAAACCTGAACTTGAACAATTTATGTGGATGCAATCGATGCAGTAAAATGATCTCTGTGTTTATGGCCCTTATTTTGTGTAGAGTCACCAAAGACAGAACAGGGTTCATGTCTCACTGTTGTTAAATTTATCACTGCTGATCTTTCAGGGTGAACCAGCCGCTTGTGCAGGGCTGGGAAGCACCACTATTGTCTTTTGGAGTTTGACTATGGATCAATAACCCAGTCAATCTGAAAGGTGAATTAAACTAGTGACCATTATTAACCACTATTGCTAGAGCAGGTTGCTGAACATGTGCTTTGCCTCTCATTTATGAGGATTTCACAGATGTGAAACTAACTTAAAATCTCTAGGGAACAGCACACACTTGTAGGTATAAGCATTTATTTGTTCATTTAAAGTAACTTTGTTTTACTGTTGATAACCAGTGAGCAATGAAAACCAGGAGGGAGGAAGATTACATCATAGCAGCTTTCCTCCCAAAAAATATTGTGCCAGACACCCAGAATGAGGCATTCTGCTCCTGTGGTTATGACAGTAAACTGGGGGGCCACTTCTCTGTTGGCCACTGGTTGACTATGAGATCTTGAATATGCCAGTCCATACACTTCTGTATTCCTGCTCTCAGTGCTTTGTAACTGGTGTGTAAACCTTCCTGTGGTACTAATGCTGATGGTACGCGGAGAGTCATGCACTGCAACGTATCCGTGTGACTTGGCCTAAGAAATGAATTTATATAATTTTCTGTTAACTTTTCCCTGACCTGCAGATAAGAAACAACTGCAGACATTACTTCCTCTCGTCAGTGCCTCTGAAGATAGCCTACGACGTTGTTACCTGGGCAGTCACTCAGCTGGCTGTGTGCTACACCGTGGCACCGTTCGTTATGCTGGCTGTGGAGCCCACCATTAAGTTTTACAAGTAAGTCCTCTCCCCTTGGCTTTATTCTCCAGGGTGGCATAGACTCTTGTTAAATAACCCAAACCACACTGAAAGGCAGTTAGCATTTCATCAAATTTGAAAGGAGTTCAGACAGGATGCTTGCTAAAGTATAAGGGGTGATTTTTGCACTCCTGTAATGTAATGAGATTATAACAATGCCAAGGCAGAGCACTTTGGTTGTTCTTCTCATTTTGTGTCCTTACGTGACATGTCATATACTCGGTTTCCATTTGCAAAACAGTTGGTTCTCAACCATTAGCAGTAACCAAGGCTGAAGAGGTTAAGAATAATGAGAGTTGGCAGTAGGAAGGAGTTGCTGAGCGAAGACCAGGCTTCCAGCTACTGAATGCGTGCAACGTTCAGTTACATTGCATTCAGGAGGTGTGATCGATCAGCAGGAGATATGGAGGGCTCCTGGCAGAGCCCTGCTCCTTGAAATGAGTATGCTTTTCGTTACGAAAGTATGCTTCTTTTCTTGCAAAGTGAGTACTTCCCCAGATTCCTTAAAAATAAGAAAACACTGGTGTTGCAGAGTACATTGAATGTGCTCTAATAAAACTAAGTTGAAATAGAGAAATTGAGAAAATAATTAGAAAAGGGAGACTGGAGTACATTGCTTTACTTTTCTTTCATTGTATGGTCAACAGAGAGTAACAGCTTTTGGTTCAGAAGAAAGACAGTTCCCTCCTCCAGCATAAAAGACACAAAACTGGTAGTCAAGATAGCTGCTGTCTGTTTGGAGGAGGTTGAATTTCGACACTTTCTATTCCCGTTTCTTAAAACATTTGATTTCAACACGGAAAACTTACCATGTAAAAATTACTCCAAATCTTTCTTAGCTTCATTTCTTAATAATTTTGCCCTGGTGACTTTGACCATAGTTAACATTTAAACTTAGAGACTTGTAAGCAAGGAAATGTTATGCTTTTGGATTAGGGCATGAATTTTTGGAGCACTTCACACCACAAGCAGTGGTCTTAAGCACCTTACAAGGATATTAAGAGCTATGGTAAGAAGCATAAATGAGACCACAGAAATGTGCATTGCTATGTTTAACAGCTGGACCATACTGCTCCCAAATGTCATCTTCCCCAAGCTGCCAGAACCTCATCTATTTGGTTTAAGTATTTTTTATTTCTCTTTAACCTTGTGCATACTGAATTATTTGAAATAAAAATATTTGATGTTGAGAAACATACCAAATGCGGATATCTCTGAGCAGTTACCTTCAAAAATGCAAGCCTTCTGTAAACATCATTACCTGACCTTCTCCATTTAAAAGCTGAGTGCTTTGATTTATTTCAGATCTCAGCACTTTGATTGAATTCTTTTCTTTCTGTCACTTTTTAAAATTTTTTTGAAGCATGAAGGGTATTTCTTCAGAACGTGGCCCTGTATACTCTAACATTAAAAGAGAGATGGGCTGAATAAGTCTGGGGTGGAATTACATGGGTTTGTTTGAGCTGTCAGGCTTTGGATTCTAGGGTTTGCTGATGGTTTCCTTGCCTCATTATCATCCACAGCAGCATTTCCATCCATGCCCGCAGACACCATATTCCGAGACTGTGTGAAATTCAAGGGTGTATTTTTGTGCTTTCTAGGTCAGGTTCATACATTCTGCATTCATCCCTTAGTGCTAAGTTCTGCATGTCGGGGCTGCACAATTCATGTTATTCCCAAGAAAAATATAATATTCTCTTTTTGCTTTTGTTCCCAGGTCTGTGTATTTTCACATGCACATTCTAAGTATCCTGGTGTTGCTCCTGTTACCAATCAGACCTCAAACCCACTCTGTAAGAAGGGCTCAGAATCAGGCCGTGCTGAACTCTATTAAAAGCAAAGACAAATGATGCCTCCAAAGAAAACTGCCAGCGTTGGGAAATCAAACTGTTGTATTGTAAACAAACAAATAAGAAGAAAAACGGGTTGCAGGAAGAGCGAAGTACAAGACAAGTGGCATTTCTGTTGGCTATCTTAAAATCTTACTGGAGAGGGCAGAGAAGAGCCTGAATGACTGTATTTCAAATTATTCCAGTTAGTGGAGATTTTACAGGCAACGTTCACAGGCTCATGGGGCATTTCATTTTTATAATAAATATTTTTATGAAGTGTTTTTATATATTTAAACTTTTTCACAGAGAGGCATTTTTTCTCTTTTACAGAAATACACAACTATTAATCAATAAATAATCTTGTGATTAGAGAGAGGGACAGAAAGCAGCTAGTAAAGAGTTGGACCAGCTGCCTGGTAGCCTGGCGCTGTGGGCAGCTGGCAGGAGAAACTTTTCATCTCTTGGTTGTGGAGAGAGATGGTGCAAGTAGAAGACAACAGGTATGGGGTTGCTCAAGGTGCTGGCGCTGAGTTGTGCCCCAGCAGGGGGAAGGGGGAGCGGGGCTTTCCCCGGCAATCCCCGGAGCAGGGAGTGCAGCCTGAGCTGGGCAGCAAAGGTTCATCCTTCAGTGTAACACCTGCTGGTGATGAGGGCGAGACAAGTCCCTTGGGAATCAGTGTCTGGGAGCACTGGTAACTGGCTAAGCCAAAATGTAAAGCCGAATAAAAAAAACAAAAGGCAGGAGGGGGAACTCAATCTGGAGTAAAAGAAGGGACCTACAGCCTGTGGTCTGTAGAGTTGTACTTCTCTAATGACGCAGCTGGTGCTCACTGCTACATCAGCCTTACTCTGTAGTCTTAGAGTGACGAAGCACTTCCTTTTTGGTATCAAAATAAGTGAGGAGCCATTCAGGGTTAGTGTTTTAAAGCCTGCAGTTATGGGTTAAATCTGAGATAGCTTTGTAGTGAATCAGACTGTTCTACTCAAAACCATCCCATCTTGTGGAGGGGATTCCAGCAGATAACACTAATAGGAAACCTGAACAGTAATTATCACAGTCATAATAAATCATTCTCTACAAAATATTGTGATGTGATATGATCACCACAAGAGTCACGACTGAGTCCTTGTATGATCTTGACATCTGACTTAACTGTTGATGCAAATGTCCCTGCTTGTAAAGTCCTTGACTTACAGGGATGTTTTGAGGCTTAATTCCTAAGCGCTTGTTGTGCATTGAGATAACCTGCTGCAAAATGCTGTGTCAGGGTTTTTTATTTTTTTTTTTCTTAAATCCACTTACCCCAGTACAGTAGACTGGTACCACACATCAAAAACAACTAAAACATTTTCTAAAAATATTTTCCAGGAATGTTTTTGTCAGGATTTTGTAGAAGCAGTTCCCTTGTTAAAGTATTGGTATTGCTTTATCAACATTTAACTAATGTGTGGTTGAGCAAAGAATCTGTTTACTGCATTCTGATTTTTGTGTCAGATTAAAATTTTGCAGAATCCTAATGTTTTGAGAAAAAACAAATCAGTGAAACCAACAGAAGTTCCAAAAAAAGTGATTTTTTTTTTTCTCTTGATGGGACATTTTTGTCCTGTGACCACATAGTGATTTAGAGCATAATTCATGGAAGAGTTTATTTGCTAATTTATTTTAAAGGGCAAGATGGGATTAAAAGATTGATCTGAATAAACAATTTGCTTTGTGTCACTGCCTGGCATTATTGATCACTAACATCTAATGTGAAAATGGGTGAGTGGGTGGGTGAAATCCCTCATGCTTGTGAGGGAAGATGTTCAGGTCTGCTGGATTTTACACAGCTGAGCTTTCCATCCTGCTCCTGCTGAAACAGAGACAAGGTGACCCCTGTCTGTTTTCGTGGCAGCTTTGCCCTTAACTTTGCCAGTCTTTTTTTGTCCTCATGCGTGTGTTCTCCTTGTGGCACCGGCCTCAGTGGCATCTTAGGCGTCTAATGTTTCACTTGAGGTCTGGCTGTGCCATCCCTGTTTCCTGTGTGAGGGAACCAGGGTGCATTCCCAGAAATGGATGGGGACTTGGGTGCTACTGGCCCTGGAATCCTGTGGGCTGAAGCCAGCCTGCGATTGCCTCCCAGAAACAAAAGAATCAGTGTGAGCTGTGGCAGAGCCAGCAAAATTCATATGAGCTCTGGGCTTTGGCAAGACTGCGGAAGGCAAATGTGCCCAGCAGGTTGGCCTTAGCACCTGCTTTGGGAAGTAAGTGCTCTCAGAGGGGCTCGTGGGTCTGTACCTGCTGCTCTGTGCCCCAAGATCTGGCTGCACAGCTTGTGCCCTGCTCTGCAGTCCTTCCTGAGCTGTGTACGTTCAAGAGAGGCCAGGTATGATCAGTGGGGTTTCTCTCCTAGTGTTTCCCCAAGAGAAGCTTGCTTATAGGTAATGCCATTGACTTATGTTGTAGTTTCAGCTCCTATAATGTCAGGGCTAGCGAGCAAACTCTTATTCTCCTGTCATGTTTTCTTCTCAGCCTGAACCTCTCCGTGCAAAGAGGCACCCTGGGAATCAAAGAGAACCGGTCATACGGACTTAATGTGATATGTTACGTGAGCCAAAATTGAAACTGGCTTTTTGAAACATTGCAGTTGCAGGGAAGCTTGCTGGGTGAATTAGTCTTAAAGCTGGGTGGAAAAAAAGAAAATCTAAAATCTTTGCTGTACTGTGTTACTGTGGACTAGGCAGCATACCTAGGCAAATGCAGCAGTTCTGCACCTAACACAGAGTGGATTTAAATAGCTGTGAAATATTCCTTTGAAAAAAAAGGTTACCTGAAACAATCTATTGTATTGAGCCTTCCTCCCCTTTTCTTCTTCTCAGGGGGGATGATATTTTGTTTTATAGAAAGACTGCAAAAAGCTGCTACTGTTTAGAGAAGACTTGTGCTGGTAATGCACATCTACTTTGCACAGGAGTATGTAACTCAAAGAGCCAAAGTAGAAATTCAGGTTAGAAAAGGGTGATGTCAGGAGCTTGAATTCTGGTAATTCTAATTCTAGTGTAATTTGAGAGTGTGCTTCAGTGATTAAAATACATGATGGTGATTACCAACATGTTATTAGTTTCTAATCCCTCTCTGGGATCTTAGTGCTGCAAAAAGCTCAGGAGCTTCTAAAGAGATTCTGAAAAGAACAACAATCTTCATGGCTTATAAGAGAAATACAGGACTTTCAGACAGAAATGAGAAAGGTAGGTTGTACTGGATGGGCAAAGGTTGATTTTAAATAAGGGAATACCAAAAAGACACCACCACTATCACCCCCTTGGATTGAAGGCAAATTCTAGCTGCTATTTTTCAGCAAATTTTGATTTTTCTAAACCGGAAGTTGAGATGCACTTGGAAGAGAAAACTGAATGAAGAGTAAAACTCAATTTCAACTTAACTATGGGTCTGGTATTTAAAGAAGCAACAGCTCAGCAATTTCTTCAGTGAACTGAATGCACAATGTATGTTTTTACAGTCCTGTAAGCTGTCCTCCGCCTAAATTACATTACTGTATGTCCACTTGGAGCTTGCCAAGCAATGGAGGCAGCACAGAAGTGGGATGCAAGGTGGGCAGATATTTTTTCTCCCTGTTTGGCTGCTCTGTTTTGTGTGCATACATTGCACATAGCTGGGATTTTTGTATCACTTAAAGTGAAGCAGGTGGGTGAGAAGTCTGTAGATTTTTACTCTGTTGGTAGGTGTTTGCATAAAGCTGCACTTACCTCTCTACACATGTAAAAGCAGACTCAGCAAACCAGATCTAAGGTCTTTCATAGAAATACAAGTTGAAATGCCAACACCCTAGGAAGATTAGGGGCAAAATTCCTATTAGTGAGGTTAGTGACTCTTATATTTAAACCCTTTATCTTCTTAACCCTGAACTGAGGACTTCAGAAAAATTATCTACTCGCTGCAGTAGTAAATAAAAAACTTGTCTTTAACATTTAAGAGTAGAATCCCTATAGTCCACCTGCTGTGGACAGAGGAAGAGCATGTGTCTCCTCATCCTTGCCGAAGATGAAGTGACATGCATGGTTGCATATGGAAATATCAGCTCTCCTTTGAGGTACCATTCCCTTTCCTTATGTCACTGAGCTGATGCAGTTCAGCTCTCAGGGGCTGGAGGCGTTCCTCAGCGATGCAGAAGGGGAAGCCTTGCCTGACATCTCAGCATGAGCGGGAATGCACAGTGTGCGCTTTGAAAACGTCTCCCTTTGTGCGCCATCGGCCTGCTGCTCCCTTTCTTCCCGGAGATGACAGTAATGATATGCGTGAAGGGTTCGGATTCGGGCTGGTGAGACGTGAAGTGGCAGCGCCTTTACTCAGATACATTTACGAGTGGTGCCCTCTGTGGGCGAGCACTCGAGAGAAGATTCTCCTCCTGTGCCGAGTGGGGGCACTGCAAAGGCGAAGGGTTTTGCAGCGGCACAGACGCCCGAACTGCCAGGCAGCGGGTGGGTTTCACGTCTGTGGTAACACAGGTGTGCTGCTTTGGGGCGGGAGAATGGGAGAAATTGAAGACCTCAGATAAATTGGGGAAAAACTTGATTATCACAGGAAGAAATGCTGCTTTGTTCATAGAAGAAATGTTGTTTATATGCCTTCAGAACTTGGGGTACGCTTTTGTTCACCTGACTCAAATATGGTCTTTGGAAGGAGACCACAGGATGGGGGAAAATCAGTTCTGAGGAGTGCCCTGGAAGTGCCCTTGGGACCCAATTTATTGCCATCCATGGAAAAGCTCTGAAAGCGAGTCCCCAGGCTTGCCTGGCAGCTGTTCTACTGGAGCATGGCTGGCTGTGCACCCGGATGAGGGGCTGTGCAGCTGGCCTCTGAAGCCCTGGCATCAACGGCAGGCAGCTGATCAGGAGCATGTCATGCTCACAGTCAGTTTTCCTGATCCTTCTGTCAGATGCCTACAGGTAAATACTGTGCCCACCAGTACTGGAAAAACGGCGTGGAACACATCGAGGCTGAACCACTCATGGTGGGACAGCATGAAGAGAAATGCTGCCACAGCCCAGACATGCTGTGCAACCCTTGCCTTGTCTGGGGATGGAAACTCCTCTTGATCAGAAACATCTTCAGACAGTGACATTGTCACTGATCTGAGACCAATGGATTTCTCTTTGTTCATGGTTGTTCTTGCCTTGATGGCTTCTGTATTACTGCACTTTAGTTTTTATGCTTTAATTATTAATTTGTGTTTGAGAAAGATGGTGTTTTGTGGCCATTTTATATCTGATCAGGCTGATACATTACTAAGGGCAACCTCAAAAGTAGTGAGTAACATGAGTATTGGAAGAGATAATGTGAACATGTTCAAATTGATTTACCTGTCTGTTACTCTGATGTGGTTTTTTTTCCCCCCGAGTACTCTTAAATGACACCTTCCAGTGTGGAGCAGGTAGTGCAGTTTCCCTTGGAGGTGTATTGGGAAGCAGCTTGGACAAAGAAAGCCCATTTTGGACACCCAGAGGCCTCTCTGGCTGGCCTGGTGAGTGGCTGCCCAGGACACTCTGGGGTAGTGGGGATGCCATGTACTTCCTCCTTTTCTCCACTCTGGGAACACGTGTGTGATCCACAGTGTGCGTGAGAGAGAGAGTTCTTGCAGCTGCAGCCCTCAGCATGTAAACCAGGGCGCAGTGAAATAAGGGTGTGTGAGACAAGGGGCAATCCTCAAACAAATAATTGCATAGGTGGGGACTGGAGGCACAGAGGGGTTGTGACAATTGACTGTGAGCAGGCAGCTCATGCCACAAGAAGGAGCAAAAAGCAAGTTTTCACAGTGCCAGCCTATGGCTTCATGTGTCTGCTGCCAGGGACGGTGGCAAGGTTTGTCTGCTGTTTTAGAGGGCTCCGTGTTGGACCCAGTACCCACAGGGCTGGACACAGCTCCCATGGGAATGATTGTCAGCTGCAACATAGCTGAAGGAGCTGGGTGGCACTGAGGGAAGGACTGCAGCCCAAAGAGCTGCCCTGCTTTTGGGGTATGTGTCTGTGCCTGATTGCCAGTCCTGGGCATTTCGGCTCATGGCCTGGACTCTCCCATGTTCCCCCCACCCCAATGAAATCAAGAGATGCTCTTGAAATACGAAATGTCATCAAGAATCTTTAGTGTTTTTATATTTGCCTTCTGATCTTGGCGGCTTTGAAGCCTGTGCATCCAAGCTGTTCCCAGCTGCCAAGGCCAGAGCGGCATTTGGAAAGCGCAGCTGTCAATAAAACCATTTCCATGCTGCGTCCTGTCCCCCGGTGTGTTTTGCAAATGATGTAAAGCCACGATGATGGGCACGGGAGATCTCCTCTCTCCTTCCTGCCCAGCGTTTCAGCTGGCAGGAGTGGCAGTGGCAGAAGTGCCCAGAGGATGGGAAGTGGCACTATTGGCGGCTTTCGGAGAGCTGGCTTCTGCGGAGCGGATTTGTTTGCAGCCAGCGCGTGGTCCCAGCGGCATGATGTGGGCCTTCCTCAATTAGACTTCTTGACTGATGGCCAGTTTAATGAGCCTATGTACAGAGGGTCATTCAACATGGCAATTATACCTATAAATCTATTTGCAGCAGGGCTCGAATAACCTTTTGCGCACAGTTCTCCATAAAGTGACTGTCTGATTAATTAACATTAATTTATCCACTGTGTGTAACCAGATGCAGTCTGTATGAAAGCCTCTGCTCTGATGTGCAGGGCGCTGTGTGAACTGGGAGGATTTGGGGATGGGAACGGCTCTGATGTTGTTTAAAGACTCTCTTTTAGGTTTTTTTCCCCACCTCTTTCTTCTTCTCTCCCTCTCTCTCTGGTCCCAGTTGATTAACATTCCAGGGCAGCATCATATAACAGGGGGCAAAATTCAATTAATTGAATATGAAATATTTATAACCCTACTCTATGTGTCTATCAGAGAAGGGTCCTTAATAGATCTTCTCATTAGCATGGACTGGTGACTCACTTCTCTGCTTTCACAGTCATTTGGAATTAAAATCCAATTAATCTAATGTCCCTGTGAATATTATTAAACTATTTGAAAAACTGCATAGAAGAGATATGAGGCAGGGGGTGAGGGGCTAAGAGAAGAAGAGGGAATATGTCTTGAGCTCATGAAGATTCATTTCTTCTCTGTTAAACACGTAGTCTGGAAAGACTAATTCCCTGTTTTCTGGGAAGTGGATAGCTAATTCTTAATATCAAAAGCCTGAGAATAGAAAAATAGCTCACTTTTTACAAGCAGAACTGTGTCATCTTTGAACAGGCAAAAATATATCCTTACATCCTCCTGCCTTTCAGGTTGCTCCTGCTTCTTGGGTGCCTGAAGCAATGGACAGAAGGTATTTAGACACCATGAAGTAATTTTGGGGCTTGTGCCCAGCTCTTCAGCAGTGCTCAGCTGCAGGGCTGGCTCTGTGGCCAGAGACCCCAGTTGCCTGTCCTGAGGACCGGGAGGGCACTGTGTGTCCTTCCTGACCCTTGGAGAGAATTTTCCTTCCTGTGGGAAGGGGAGCATGGGGAGAGGCAGGGTGACACCATTCCATCATGGAGTGGAAACAGTCAGGGCACGTAGACCCCTGGGCTGGGAGGCACTCCTGGACTGCCTCGTATGGATGTAGCCTAGAGGACTATTTAATTGTTAAATATCTCTCTCTCTTCAGTGGATAGGGCACTGACCTGAAACTCAGTGAGGAGGGATGTTAACTGTGAATTTCACATGTGAACCTTGAGCAGGAGGCAGGTTTCTAAATTGAATATTCCCCTAATGGGAATGACTGGAGGACAAAATCCTTTAATGGCTCAAAGGAATTCAGAGACTGCTGCAAGAAAGTACAAGTCAGGAGATAAATATTTCTGAGCTGGAAGAATATTCTGGATATCCAGATAAAAAAAAGTTCCTCCTCTATTTTAAAAACAACAAAATAAAGGATCTAGCCACAAAGTTTGTTCTGGTTTTGTTTGCTTGCTTTTGATTTAGGGGAAAGTGTCCTATTCCTTTGAACATTACCCCCTTCTTTTTTTCCCCCTCTGTTAGAAGCTTAGTCCAAACATTATCACAGAACATAAATACAAATTAGAATACAACTACTATACATCTGGATGTCTTTATGAAGCCTTATGAAACCAGACTGTAGAGAGACCAAACATACCTCCCCTGTCACAGAGACACAAACCATGCAAATCTCATCTGCTCTGGACTTGATGTAGCAAATAAATGACCAGTGAATATATGTGTTTTTAATTTACTGAGGGAAGTTTATGCCTAACATGCCCCTTTGCCCATTGTTTGCCTAAAGGTCACCAAGGTATGTTTAAATTTCTTATTTCACTAGTAGTGAAAATCTTATGAGCAGTTTGATTTGGTGCTCATTTGCACTGAGGAACTGAAGACAGACCTGGCAGAAACATATTCCCATCCCCAGTAAATCTGAGCAAGACACCTCTTAATTCAAGCCACAGCTTTTCAGAGAGCAGAAACCAAGAACTGAAATCTTAACTGTCTTCACTCTGGAGAAACCCCAGCACCTGAAATGTGGTGGCCCCTCACAGGACAAACCCCAAATGCCCTGAGAGTGCACTGTTGGTCTGCTGAAAGCTGGTGCTACTGCCAAAAGCTGCTGGTTGGCCTTGAGGGCATTACATACCTGTTTTGTGTGCCTGTCTTTCAATCTTTATTCATTTATTGCTGCTGACTTGCTGTGATGGATATAGAGAAGTGACTGAATCTGAACTACAGGCTTAAAATGTTATTATCTAAGGCTCTAATTTGGTTTGCTTTTGATATTAAAAGAGATCAATTATGGCAAAACTCTGGAGCACAATCAAATTACGAGAAGGAACAAGTTTTTCTTTTCTGTAACTGTGCTTTTCCTGCAGCTGGTCACTGGATGTTGTCCCCAGTTTATTCTTATTGCCTCTTCCATCCTAGCCAGAGATAAACATGGAAGCTCTTCTCAGTGATTTCCCTCTCCCTTTGTCTGTTGTTTATGGTCTCTATCCTAGCTTAGGCTCCAAGCCCCAGTGGTCAGGGACAAATGGTGTTGATTGCCCCTTTCCCTGGGAGCTTTGCAGCAGGAAAATAGAGAGAAAGGCAACATAAAGTGCACTTGTTCTGTGCCGTGAAGATTGCACTCCTGCTTTGTGCTGGTATAAAATGACTGCTGCTGCTGAAGGGCAGTGGAAAATCAAATCTCTGGGTCTTTTTTTTCCAATCTTTTGTGGCTCCCCTGCACACTTCAGGGGCTGTATTAATCATTATAATTTCTTCCACATTGCCACTTTGTCTGTGAGCTTCCTTTGAGCAATGTTTCCTGTTTTGTGCTCTCTTCCAGCAGGCTCCAGCTTTTCTGGAAGTGGCTGCCTGAGCTCTTTCCCAGAGCTAGGGTATGCCAGCCAGTGCATCAATCCACTTTTGTTTTCATTATGCCAGCTTCCTGCAAAGTTTTCAAATTAATTTTACTGCCTTCCTCAATTTTAAGGCCTATAAAAAGGACTTGGTTCTGCTTACCTTGGTGAACTGGGACCTGTTCAGGAATCTGGAGGATGCTTTTGCCTTGGTGCTGGGGGTAGCTGTTTCCTCTGCCTGCGTTCAGTGGGTTCCTGGCACTATCAGTCCGAAAACATCCGGACCCTTCCCCAGCATCTTCTGGGTCAGAGGATGGAGCTGTGCCTCGGATGTCACAGCCCTGTCCCACACTGTGCTGGGTCAGGCAATCCCAGCAGGGCAGTCCTGAGCCTCACACCCTTGTCTCCATGCTCAACTGGCTCGTTCCAAAAAAGCCCAGCTGAAGCTGGTGTGTAGCAGTGAGGCTGAGGTGACAAGTGAGTTGATTTTCCTATGCAAAGTTAAAAAAAAATATAAAATAAAACTTCAGGTCTGTGTCTGGACTGCAAGTCGAAAGGGTGCAGTTTGTGGTGGACTTACTCACATTAACTTTGAACTATCTGTCTCTGTGGCAACACGGACCTTGATGTGGGCTCAGAGCTGGCAGAGGTGAGGGGGGATGAGGACACCCTTGTACCTGTGACAGCTGCTGGTGTTGCACATGAAGCCAGGGGTCTGTGACTTGTGGATGCTTGTGGGTCTGTGGACAGCTCCCAAGACCTCCATGAGGAAAAGGAAAACCTGATGCTAGCCTTACATTTGTGATTTAGACATTGTCACCACCATGAGTGGAAAAACGTTTAGTGGCTTACAGATCAGAAAATCCATCAGGGCAGGATGCCTGATTGCACTGGATAACCCCATTTTCTCTCAGCTCTCTGCTAAGTATCTTTGAAACAGCTCCCCTTTCTGATGAAAGAAAGGATGTGTGTGTGGTAAAACAGTCCAGAAAATATTTGGTTTGCTTGCAAGGCGTTGGTAAGTCTGTGGTTCCCTCTCCCTTTCTAAGACATCTCTCTAAGATTTAGGGGCTCAAAGCAGACTGCAGAGAATAACCATCCCGTGCCCCTGGAGCCACAGATCTGTGCCAGTGGAGAGTGGTTGAGAGCTGCCACAGATCACAAGGCAGCCAAACAAGATTAAGCCACTTTGCACCAGAGGGAGGTCACAGAAGCAGCATAACTGAGGCTGGGGGAACCTCTGGAGGTCAGGTTGTCAAGGCCGCCTTGCTGCTGCATGGGGCTGACACAGGGACAGGGGCGGAGAAAAAGGGCAAAATAGTGATGAATGGGTCCCACAGCATTCTTTCTGTCTCTCTTCTCGTTCTTTCTGTTCTCTCTTGTTCCCACAGTAAGAGGCCCTGCCACTGAAGTCGGCAGAGTGGCACTGCCAGAGCGTTGTGTGGAAGAGACCGGAAGAGAGACTCATGTCTTTCCCCTATTCTCAAGAACGTTTTGGGTGTTTTAAATAACAGGCAGGGAAGAAACTTCTAAAACCTGTATTGTCATAACAAAGAAAGCAAAAAAGCTGCCAGTTTTTCAGTTGGCTGAAGCCTCATGGTCTCGACTCAGACATTACCTGGTTTCCCCAGTCAGATGGTGAAAGGAGCTTCTCTGCCAGTGCCCACGTGCCCACCTGGTGCTCCAGATAAGGCTGAGACCTGGGTGGCTGAGAGACAGCCTACTTATCGTGCTTTTTCCCTTCCCAACATCAGGCTGCTAATGAAAATACCTTTTCAGCCCTGGTATTATTGCCTGTGTGGATGGCACCTTCAGTGTGTGCTATTCACTGCTGTAATAGCTGCACCTGCGAATAGCCGGCGCGCCGGCACTGCGGCAGCTGCGGGCCCAAATTGCAAAACATTATTTTCTGTTTCCTGTTGTCGTTGCCATGAAGGTCCATTTATAATGACTGCAGACCTCTCTCTTTCGGCAGGACTCCCTGTTACACCTATTCCTCTGTGCTGGAGTTCTTCAAAGAGCTCTGTCCCACTTGGGCATGTGCCTGGCGGCCTCCACATGCGTGTCCAGTGGCATCCGGAGCAGACGGGATGCTTGCTGTGGGATCCAGTGCTGTGTGGTCAGCTGAGGGGCCAGGCTGAGCCCCTCATCACCACCACTCTGGGCAGTGGGCTTTTATGTGGGTTAGCACAGAGGCTCTGAGATGATTAATTCATTTGTTCCTGGAATATTCTACCCCTGGGTGCCCGCGTTGCTGTGAATCAATTTAGTACTTTCGGGCCTGGATTAATGCAAGTGCCGATGGAGCATGCACAGGAGGAAGGAGGGGGGGTGGAGTGGGGGAAGCGGGGGGATACCCAGAACACAGCTAGCAACTCTTAAAAATGAAAAATACAGAGATGGAGTGTTTTAAGAACAAAATTCGATCATTTGTTTTTCAGTCCTCTCAGCGATGATGCTAAATTCAGTTCACTGAGAGGCAACGAGCTAGTCAGTGTTTCAGGTTGTGCCTTATAAATCAAGGCTGTAGTAAGGAATTTGAAATGTATATTGAGGCTGGCTGTTCTCTTACCTCCTGCTGTAATGAATTCATGTCTGCAGACAACAGACACAATTATTATGGAAATTGCACACACACGCACGCACACACACACACACGCAAACACTCAGAGGAAAACGGGTTTTTTCAGAGCTCCTGCTTTAGTGCTGCTTGTCCAGGCCTCCTGTGCCTGACTGGGCTGTCACAGCTGGTGGCAGGATTTTGCCCACCTTGTCAGGCAGCCGCTGGAGGACATCCCCCACGGCCTGCCCCGAGCAGCGGGCTATGCAACCACTGTTCCCAGCCCGCTGCCCTAAGACAGATGCACCAAAGCTGCGTGTACACATTTAGGCTGCAAAATGGCTCAGCAGTGCAGCGGGAAGTGGGGGAAATGACCAGGCATCCATCCATCGGTCGCTCTGAGGAAGCTGACTGTAATTAAATTAAGTAAATAAACCCAAATCCTGCTAAGTGTTCAAGCGTGATATTGTGGTGAAGGGAGTNTTTTTCAGAGCTCCTGGTTTAGTGCTGCTTGTCCAGGCCTCCTGTGCCTGACTGGGCTGTCACAGCTGGTGGCAGGATTTTGCCCACCTTGTCAGGCAGCCGCTGGAGGACATCCCCCATGGCCCGCCCCGAGCAGCGGGCTATGCAACCACTGTTCCCAGCCCGCTGCCCTAAGACAGATGCACCAAAGCTGCGTGTACACATTTAGGCTGCAAAATGGCTCAGCAGTGCAGCGGGAAGTGGGGGAAATGACCAGGCATCCATCCATCGGTCGCTCTGAGGAAGCTGACTGTAATTAAATTAAGTAAATAAACCCAAATCCTGCTAAGTGTTCAAGCGTGATATTGTGGTGAAGGGAGTGAATAGGAATGATGTGATTAAAAGTTGACCCCTCCTGGACTCCATTTTGAAAGCTGGAAAGTGACTTTGAAAGCTGGAAAGGGACTTTTTACAAAAGCATGCAGCGACAGGACAAGGGGCAATGGCTTTAAACAAGCAAAGCAGGTTTAGATAACCTGTTATGAAGAAATTCTTGGCTGCGAGAGTGGCGATGCACAGGAACAGGCTGCCCAGAGAAGCCGAGGATGCCCCATCCGTGGCAGCGTGCAGGGCCAGGTCGGATGCGCGGGGCGGGGGCGGCCCCGCAGTGCCCGGTGCGCCCGGCAGGGGGCAGTGCTCCCCAAGAATTCGGCAGCGGAGGCTCGGAGCCCAAACCCAAACACACAAACCCAGCCATTTCTTTACAGAGGCGGCTGCAGAACCAAAGGAAAACTAGGGCAGAGCGCTGGGATCTTTCCCCTTTCTTTCCTGCCTTTTTTTTTTTTTTTTCCCCCTCAAGCATTTGTCTCTCTGCTCGGTTTAAAATAAACCCTGAAGGTTTCCTTTCTGTGCCTAAAAGTGAACAGACCTTCAGCTCACTAGCAGGTTAGGGATAAGAAGGTATTCTGAGTATTGCCAACCACTAATGCTTCTATATTTTGTATCAGTGAAAGGGCACCAATGGCTAAAATCCTGCAGCTCGCACATAATGGATTTAGTTCTCCTTCACCTGAGGCAAATGCATTTCTTTCTCCTTCAGCCCCAAACACAAGTTATACAGCTTTTTGTAAAACCTCAGGTCATGTTTTGTTTGGTTTTTCCTTCTTTTTACATGTGTTCTTTTTCATGTTTTATTTCAAAGAATCACAGAATTTTTAGGGTTGGGAGGGACCTTAAAGATTATCTCATTCCGACCCCCCTGCTGTGGATAGGGACACCTTCCACTAGACCAGGTTGCTCAGAGCCCTATACAACCTGGCCTGGAGCACTTCCAGGGTGGGGCATCCACCTGTTCCTGTACCTCACCACGCTCTGAGTAAAGAATTTCTTCCTAACATCTAACCTAAATCTCTCCTCATTTAATTTAGAACTATTCTCCGTTTTCCTATCACTATTTGCCCTTTATTTCCACATCATCATGGGCTCTTTCTTGCTTACTTTGTGTTAGTGCCCCAATGATTAAGGCAAGGGCAGGAGTACAGTGGAGCATTTCAATAATGCAGGGAACAAAAATAAGTCTCACAAGAAAAAATGTCCAGGTAACAATATATCTGAGTGCTGCAAACAAATCCTCCTTGAATGCCACAGCTTCATGAGAGTCAGTGTATCGAAGGACTTTTTTTAGAGTCGTTTACGTGGGAGTTTCCTCAATTCAAACTTCTTTTGGGCTGCATGCATACATGAAAGATGTTCTGGAAGTGCAAGTGAGGTACAGAAGGGGCTGGATGGTGGCATGGTGCGAAGGGTGCTTTGTAACGTTATGTGTGTTCCATGGCTGCCTCTATTCCCGACCCGAAAATGCTAGTGAGGACCCATTGCAAATGTTTGCTTTTCTTTCAGGTCCTTTGAAAGTGGCATCCAAACTCCATTCTAGACATTTTCCTGAGGAGGCCAAACATCTGCGAGGGACGAGGCTGAGGGTTCATGGCCAACTAACCTCCGTGTAGTGCACTGCTTTTCCATCTCCTGTGAGTTCAGTGAGTGTGGCAGCAGCAGGGCGGGGAGCCCCAGGAAGGAAAGGAAAACCCTCTGCACACAAAGCCAGTGCAGCAGCAGGGGCAGCCTCGCTCACATGCACTGCTCCCCTCTGGAGGCACCTCACACCTGCATACAGGATTTCCATTTGGTCCATCCCTCGGGATGCTTGGACACAGCCTTGAACCTGCCAGAGTTGGTGTTAGCTGAAGTTACCTGTCCCAAACACGAGACCAAGGCCATGAATTGCTTCCAGAGAGGCTGTTGAGTGACCATTACTGAATATAAGTAGCTTGCCAGGCTGAAACTAGAACACAGTGCACAGAGGCAATGAATGGTCAGTTTCCACATAGTCTTGTTCATCCCTGTGCCCCTTGGCTTTTTCCTGGCTTGCCTGCTCTGGATGAAATCATTTTACAAAACAACAAGACAATGCTGATAAATCTTTCCTGTGGTGGGGAACAGCTTCAACTGGATTTCAACCACCATACTGAGCCTTTGAATGTTCTGGCCTTGCTGCTCACATTTTTCTGTGTGCTGGGTAAGCAGAAAGAGAGAATCCTATATCCCTAGTTTTTAAAAATTTAATTCCTAATTAAGAAATTAATTGCAAGGCAGAGCAAAGCAACGGGTGCAAGCTGGCTTTACCAGTGAATTGTGTGACCGCAGCTTTTTTGTGCCTTTATTTCAGAGAGGAAATCTTAAAAGATGGATGAGGTGTACAGGGTTTGATCATGATACAGCAGTTCTTACCTCCGCTTCTCTGGCTAAAACCAGCTGAGGGCTGCATGGATGGCTGTTACCATCTGTCAGTTGTGAAATGATTTGATGGTTTCGAGTTGTGCTTCTATGGGATGAGCTTCTATTTAACAAGAAAACACCAGTGAAACAGGCGCTTTTGCTAATCGTTAGAGGGGCCAGAGATTGAATAGATGATGGAAACTGAATTTTTTCTCATCTTGCTCTTGTCAACACTGCGTGAAAAATAGAGCAGGCCTCAACTCGGGAAAACAGCTTCATCAAATCTTGAACTTCTAAAGTTATTTTCATTGTGCAGGAACCAGAATGGATTTTTTTTTATTTCTTGTGAAATAGGCCATAGTATCCTTTAATGAAACTTGTTAGCAGGATAACTCTTGAGATATTTAATTTACTGAAAACAGTCTTTTTTACAGAGAGCAAAACCACTCAGCAGTAACTTTGGTGCTAATTTCATTAAAATGATGGCAATTTTTTATCAAAAGGAGGCAAAATCCTGAATTTTTTTTTTTCAACTAAAATGTATTCAAGGTGAAATTCTCAATTGTTCCCAGGTGAAAAATGTGTCCTAGCCATTATTCATTGATCATTCAAAGCCAGGTTTGGGGGTTTTTTTTATTTGTAATAATTAGTAGCAACACTGGAAATCAGACCTTTAGCTGAGGTTCATTTGAACTCCCTGCAATTGCCTGTCTCTGAATATTTTTACAGATTTTGAAGTGTTTACACCTTTTTTCTGTCACTTTTTTTTTTTTTTTTTCATTAGATCCACGCCAGCAGACTTGAGGGAGGATTAGGATCCTGTTGTGAGCAGTGTTGCACAAGAATGTAGCAAGAGCCAGTTGCTGCCCCAAAGAGTTTTATAAACAGCGTGATGAAGGCAGATGACATTTGGGAGTGGAAGCAGGCAAATGGAGACAGGGGAACTTGTCCAAGGTCAAGGCTGGGATGAGATCCAGATTTCCAGTGTCCTTGTCCAGGGCCTGAGTCATGACTGGCTCAGGCTTTTCCACCCTGACCCCTACTTCAGTATTTTGCAGTTGGGTGCACTTTTCCACCAGCCTTCTCTCCCGTTTGGCAACACCTTTTGGGGAGCCATGTCCTTCATGGTCAGACCTGAGAGCAGAGGTCAGACGTCAGGAGAGATGGCTCAGCTGAGCTCTGAGCTCCGAGCCTATGGCCAGCAGCTCCTGGAGCCATGCTCTTGAGGGCATAGAGGAGAATCCCACAGCAGGAGTTATGAAATGGTTCGCCCCCTGGGAAAGTTTCCTTTGAACTGCTGTCAATTAAAGGATGACTTACAGCCTCGAGCACTAGTTGATTTTTTTCCCTAATATTTACTATTTAAATTCTAGATGTTCTTGTTACCCAGACTTGTTTGTGCTTGGTCTGCCTAATTTAAGCTAAACCAGCTCCTCAGGGCAGAGTTCTGGTCTTCGTATGCTTGTTAATTGCCATGTCCCCCCTAAAATCATGCAGATTGTAATAAATAAAATAGCAATGCTGGGTCCTTCTGGTTTTAGCCAGTCATTCCCAATCTTTCGTTCTCTTTTTGGTGTTGGTTAGGCATACTCCTTGTGTTGAAATCATCTGTGTTCCAGATTTGAAAACAAAAGAAAATTGTATTTAAATGAACCAAATCTCAGCCAAGCAGATGAGGACCATATTTGGGACATCTGCATCTTTGTTTCTGTGACGTTTTTGGTTTGAGCACCTGGTTCACCAAAAATTCCTCAGCAGTTAAATTCAGTATCAAGAGTCAGACTTTCAGGCAGGACAAATCCAGCTGCTTCCCCGAAGGAGAGGGGAATTAAGGGCACGGCACCTTTGAAGCTGCTCCAGGGACACCTACCAGACAAGTCCCATTTTGGGATGGCTTGTGGGGCGGAATGAGTTACTTCGGAAAGAGCTCCAGGGCACAGCCATCCTTGTGCCCGCAGGAGGCAGACAGGCTGAAACCAGTGCATGGTGGGAGAGGTAGATAACTCAGCTTCTCCTTGGATGAAGCAAAGATATAGCTCTTATACGCTCTTTTCAAAGCTGTAGTTTTGGATGTCTTGGATACAACCTACCCTGGGAGCTTGCACGTGCTAAGGAAGTGTCTGTGCTGAAAGGGAAATCAGCTGCCAGGGCTTTGGAAAAGGAAGGGATACCACCTCTCTGGTGACACTTGTGCACCTGATGCAAGGCGTACTTAGCCTATGAAGGGTTTGGCACCTTTATCACAACCCTTTGGATCATACACCTCCGCCACCATATTGTGAATGGTTTTTCCCCAGAGCATAACAAAAAAAAAAAGGTTTTCAGAGCAAAATGAGTTTGTTTGATGTAGTAGCTTGAGTTTACATTTCACTGTGCTTGTCTAAATGTCGCTAACCCAACTGTGAAGCAATCGAGGAAACCACATTGCAACTACACAAATGTTGTGATGCAGAAACCAAACCTGCCACCCAAATCCAACTCTCCCTGGTCCAGCCTGAGAAAATTGAAGATGAACAAAATCGCATGTGAATTCTGGTCCAACCCTTGTCTGCAGGTCCAGCTTAGATTGAAGATGACTCATTTGCTGTGACATGATGGTGAAAATGAGCATCTGGATTGGGTTGCTAGCATGCCAAAAGCCACGCTGTGCATGCTGCAGTCCTGCACACTGAAGTGAGATCAAACACTTATTGTTTTAACAAATGGATTGCTAGACCTCTTATCCATCTTCCTGCACCCCTTTTCCTCTCCTACAGAGCCACAGACCAAACTGGGAGAGGTCAGGCCGAGGACCTCCTACCCCAATACATGCTAGCCTGCATCCTCAGAGAGAAGCAAGCCTGCTGCCTGCCTGCTTGGGAGCAGTGCTCAGATGCAAGCCTTCACCACAGATGGCTGAGACTGAGTTTTCAGTTCACTGGGTCTGTTATTTCTACCCTGTTTGAACCAGAAATATGTTTGTTTAAATATTTTCTCTGAAATTTCACTTTTGGAAATTTGCCTCGTAGCATTTCAGAAGTAGATCACTTGGTCATTTATTTAATTTGGAAGCAAATTATTACAATTTTATGGTGTTCCTTGATGTCAGTTATCAGAACTATCCTGATAAGAAATACAAATAGTACAACCCCCAAAATAAATTACCTAAAAACATTTTGAGATTAGATTCTCAAATATAATTTCGAAACTCAAAAATTTGACCTCAAAATGCCAACATGTTTTGGATTGAAAGCACTTAACTCATTTTTGTTTCATTCCAGCATCTTTTTAATGAGACTTTTATCAAGATCATTGCTAGAAAGATTAAATTGGATAAAGGCTTCAGTTTTGCATTAGAATTTCACTCTTGAATTCTGTTGCCACTACCTGCACCTGCAGCAGAGACATTTATGTAAGGTAAATGTTTCCATTGATTCTGGATGAGAGGCTTTTGCCTGGGTCTTAGCGAAATGTTAAATGAAACATCCTGTTAAGAGTTTGATTTAATGCCACAGTGAATTTATCTTAATGTATCTTTATTTTCTCAGACCTATCTAGGCTCCAGCTCTTTTCATTAGGGGTAAATACTCAGAAACTAAGTCACTATCTACTTACACGTCATACCTGACTGAGCCAAGCCAAGAGGGATTTATGATGTCAACGTTAAATATGATGTGAAATATTAACATGTAAATATGGTGATGGGGAGTACCAAGAGAAAGCTTCTGCCATATTTCCACGTAGCCTTCATTACTCCTTCTGAGAGGAAAGAGCTGAGGGAGAGATCAGAAGAAGACAAGGTTAGGAGACAGGGCAGCAAGGCTCTAGGTTTAACGTTGGATGTGGCAAATCCTGAGGTCATTTTAATTTCTGATGGTGGTGAGCTCCGCACCACATAAATCATGGGTCTGTGGGAGAGCGGCCACGCGCTGCTGTCAGGAGGAGATGGATGGCTGGTGGGAGAGGTGGGCTCCCAGGTGAGCCTGGCGGGGTCGCACGCAGACGCAGCAGGCGGCTGAAGGCTGTGTCTGGCTGCACCGAGGAGTCTGCATCCCACTGGCAGGATGGGGGCGGAGGTGTGTTCCCAAGGACCAGATGTGCTGCTCTGCTTCACACTACTGCAGAGCTGCCTGGGTTCTTTTTTTTTGTTTTGTTTTGTTTTTTAATAACAGCAGGAAGCATGAAAACTGTGCCCAGCTCACTCACCCTGCGGACAAACACTAAGCCATTGTGGGCAAGTGAAAAGCACTTTGCTTTGTACCTGCTGTGTCTTATCTCACAGTGCTCAACCCAGTCCCCAGGGCACAAGGACTGACCCCAACAGTCGAGTGGGCAGTGCCAGGCAGAGGAAGAGAGCTGAAACCTAAGAAGCCTCTCCCACAGGTGGCTGATATTGCCAATGTCCTGTCAGGACACACATGGGAACTACACAAAGCTGCTCACAACCTATCCTTCCAGAGACCCACCACTCCTCCTGCCAGCCTGGCATCCAGAAACCCTTCTCCTGACTGGACCAAGAGCTGGGGTTAAACTCCGGGATGGCTGAGGCTTGCAGATGGCCTGCACAGTTCACAGAATGCTGCTGCTGGCCCTTTGTATGAAGCTGCTCATCACAGGACAGCAGCAGGGTGGCAGGGCTGTACTTCATCTCATCCATCCTTGGTTGTCCCCTCCTGTCTCTGCGCTCCTTGCCCTGCGCTGAACAGGATAGCAGAGTGAAGATAATGATCCTCATTTGTATCAGTTAAGGTCTCAGCCCACTCTGGAATTTACTTCATTAGGACTGTAGGCTGAATTTATTTTCATTTCTCCTACTCTAATGCCTTGCTGCAGTGTAACTGAAGCATCTCTTTTTAGTGTACTGAAGTACTAGACTTGTCTCTTCTCATTTCTTTTAACCTTCTTCAGGTTTCTCTTCCGCCACTTCCCACTTCTTTTTCTCTATCTTCCTTTTGTGAGCTATTTACCCACCTCTTTGTTCATCCAGCCTCTGATGCTGGGCATCATCTGGATTCATCATCTGGATTCATCCTCTGCCAGCAATGGAAAGGCAGCAGGCAAGGATGCCTGACATGCTTGCTACACTTGGCCTGTGGGTCAAACCCTAATCTCTCTGCAGGGGACAGGTACATATCCCTTTTACCCCAGCTACAGCAGATCAGAAGATGTACTTCAAGTAAGAGGCTGAGGGAGTGCACAAAGCTCACACTGCCTCTAGGGCAAGGAATAAAAGAGCACGAGAGACAAGAATCAACATTTAAGAAGCAAGGAAGCAGATGGGACACTGTGAGTTGAGATCAGGGCCCATTGCACAGAGGGGTACCTGTGCATGGTGCAATGCAGCTGTGCATATCCTGCCCTGATGTGGCCAAAAGCCATTCTTCCTGCCCAGCCCTGCTTTCTCTCCAGCCAGGGGCTGGGATGGGAGTGGCCTTTGAGAAGCTGCCCAGTCTGCAAGGAGGCTGGATGCTCCCGTTGCCACCTACTCCCATTTGTGCCTTTGACGGAGGAAAAACAAGACAAAGGAAACTTTTGAAGTGGGCTTCCATGGGTCGCCGCCTCTCAGCACTTTGGCCCGGTGCTCCCTCTGCTGGGAAAAGTAAAGAGATGAAAATCAACACAAAATAGGCAGAATTGGCCTGGAAACTGCTAACTTGGTATTACACTTTCCACTCTGTCATACGCCTGTGTAGCCGTAGTTGCAGCCACTTACTGCCTGTGGACACACAGAGAAATTTGTTTGTTCTTTGTTCCTGTAGGTTTTCCTGTGAGTCTATGCTTTAAAAGAGATGTATGGCCTTCTTTCACGACAAGCTGGTTTTACTATAGCTGGTCTGGTCCCTATGTTTGACCCTAGCATGGGACTCTTTCTGAATCCTCACCCTAAACTCGGTGTGCTGGGGGCTGGTGGCTCAGCACACCCATCACTTCTTGCCCTTACACCTGGTGTAACACCCCTAGAAACTTCCTAGGGGTGAAGAAGTCCTTCACTGTGGGTTCCTTTCTCAAGTAACACCGGTGCTGCATTAAAACACTAGAAATACCTGTTTTGAATGAGGGAAATGGTGAGGTTTAAGTGTGTGTGCTTGTGTGTTGCAAAAGCCTACATCTGCATGTGTGCTGTCAGTGGACAAGAAGAAAGTGTGTGCCAAGCTCTTCATCTGTTTTGGGGGTGGTGGCAGCACGTTTGCTTCTGTAGAAAGCTTTATAGACTTTTTTCCCCCATCAATGGGCAGTCCCTAACTGCATTTATTCATTCCATTGAAACAAATGAGTCTGTGGCTGGATCTGGCTGCATGGCCTTGAAGGGAATTTATTTTCTATCTTTCGTGTTAGTGATATCTGTGAAAAACAGGAAACTGTTTTCCCATCTCATTCACATAATAGATAAGATGAGAAATTAGCTGCTGGATGAGCATCCCAAGGGCTGTTCGTTTTGTCACGATAACTAAGGCTCTGCTGCCTCCTGTGCACACACACACGTGCACCAACACACACACACACTTGCACACTCACACTCCCGCTGTCTCTCTCGCAGGGTCATTTTCTCACTTGAGAGCAGCTCTGCCTCATTGTGACAAACCTCCTGATTTGGAGAGATTTTTCTCCCTCAATTTCTCTTCTCTCTTGCTTTCTCCCAGAGTTGCTGCCTGTGGAATGCCTGGGCTCCTGACAGCTGGATGTGTGCTCCCCCAGAGGAGGCAGGTTTGGGTGAGGAGTGGATTTTCACCAGCACAACATGGTACGTAACCCCTCTTGCTGGCTGCTTTTCCTCCTTCCACATCCAGGGCCAGGGACCAGACAGGAGGCCCCACGTGCTGCTGTGTAAGCCCCAGACAGTGACCCCCTTGGATGACGTCCACAGCTTGATTTTTCCCCAGCCCCATGAGGACCACACTGTCCTTCTGCACTTCTCCCCCCACAGACAGTGACCAATGCCATGTCCAGGTACCAGGTAACCCACTGGTGACAGGCAGCACCTACTTTCTTTTGAAATTTGTTTTTCTCACTACCTCCCTTTCCCACCACCTCACATTTTGCCCATTTTCAGACAATAAAATGAAGTCAACAATGGGCAGAATTTACAATGTCCAAGAGATGTGGTTAGTTGTTGGGATGAAACAAAACTATTCCCAGGAGGATGCTGGAGAAGGAAAGGGTGCTTTGCCCTCCCTGCAGTTGTCTTCCTGCAGACCCGGCTTGGGGGAAAGCTAACAGCCTTGGAGCAAATTTGAAAAAAAGAAAGTGTAGTCAAAGCAGAGGTTGGGTTTTTTCGTTTTGTTTTGTTTAATGTTTAGAAAACTAAAGAAAAGGAAATCAATTATGAGGCCTACCTGAATTTTATTTCCTCACCAAAAACCAAATTACTCAGCAAACTTATCGCTTGCTATTGCAGGCCTTGGTATTAAAGAAAACAATCAGGCCAGCAGGATTAATCTCTGACAGCTGCCTTATCTTTAACTTGCACCTTTGTTATTTTCTGATGAGCTTCTCTTTTTTTGCTGCCACGTTGTACCATACCTCACTGGTTCCTTTCATTTTATCATCAGGCAGGAGCGGAGGACCTTTCAGTTTATTAAAAAACCTTTATTTGTGAAGAACAAAGAGAGGGGAAAAAAGGCAAACAATGAGGTCAGACAATCTCCTTCTTGCCAGGAGTCACTCACCTGTTATTTAGAGTGTTATCAGTTAGAGGAGACTTGCATCATTGAAAATCAGTCCCTGACAGCACACTCTGTAAATGCACACACACACACATGTACGTGCACACACACAAAAGACCCTCACGATTGACTCATACCAACCTCCAGACAAGGTCCTCTCTTGCCAAGGCTATAATATTTTCAGTGGGGGAAGTCCATTCTTGCTCTGGCTAGGGGGTGGCAGTCAGGGTTTTGGTACAGGAGTACGGCTTTGGCAAGTCTAGCTGTACCAGCCTACCTGCATCTCAAACAGTGTCCTCTGCCCCCCAGGAAAGCCTCCTGCCCTGATCCGCTTCGTGCTCTCCTGACAGTGCCTCTTGGCACACAGTGGGACTTTGAGATTTTCAAACAACAGCCTTCCCTTCTGCTGTGCCTCTCCACGTCTGCTTTGCTAAAAGAGGTTCATTCAGGTAGCACCCAAAATGACTTCGTCAGGTCGGTGTCATTTCCCAGCTGCAGTCCTCAGTGTCGTGCAGATGCCAATCCCCTCGGTGCAGGAAATGCCTTCTGCCTTTGTCAGGTGGGTACTTCTGTGGAAGTTTTCACAGAAGCTTGTATGGGCAAGATGTACTCTGCAAAATGTAGAGCTGATTTCCCGTTCTTGATGTAACAAGACCAGCTTGCAGTGTTTTGTTTCCTTTCATCCCATTGAGCTCTGGACTTGTAGGACGTGAACTCATGAGTGAGTGAATTTGAGTTAGTGACATCACACTGGTTCCTCAAGATGCAGAGCTGCACATATAAAAACAGAGTTACAAACCCAGACTTCTCTTCCTGGAGTTTGAAGAGCAAACCCACTTTGAAGCTATCTTTAAGGAAGAACTTGTTGAAGATGTTGAGATTATTCGTGACTAACATGTGACACTTGGCAATGGAGTTATTGCCACTAAGAAACTTTTCAGCATTTAAAGAGAGCTAACAAGAGACTCAAAGCACAAACCCAAATCAACCCTAAAATAATAATATTAATAAAATGGTGTTACTCAACTCCCACAAAAATGAAAAAGGCCTGGAAAACCAAATGTGAACCTCTGGATACATACCTTTACTCTGCTCTGTCGGTGTGGTTACAGACATAGCTGTGTACATGATGATAGAAGACATGATGATCTAGCAGTATAAGCACTTTGTTGGCAGAAGTTTAAATTGGTCTCCTGTAAATCACACTGCCAAGAGTGGTGCATGGCATTCTTGTCTTTTGCCTCTCCTCTGAACCAGAGGGGGAAGCAGATGGTATAAACCTGTTTCTCCCAGAACTATGCCAATCCTCATCACAGGAAAAAAGACCAAACCTTCTGCTGCCTGTTTGAGGCAGCTTTCAGTCCTCTTTATACCACGGGAGACTCTCCCAACAAAGCTTTTCAAAGGTAAAGAAAGTACAGCTCCAAAGGCTGACATACCCTGCTCTTTCCTGGTTAAATGCTTTGGGGCCCCAGGTTTCTCTCTTTTCCTGGGTCTTGGAGTGACTTCTGCAGTGTGTTTTGTCCATGGTTTTGTCCTGTAAGCTCTCGGCAGGAAGTCTTCTCTGCCGCACATGGCTACAGAAATTGAAACCCAGTAATTGTCTTTGCATACCCAAAAGCAATCATGAATTATAGCTGGTTCATTAAATAAAAATATACACAGATCTCTAGCTAAAAAGGATATAAGAGTCCATAAAATGATTAGATGTGTTTCCAGACTGTGGAGTTACACAAAGAAATGCTTTTAGAAATCGCAGTCTATTTACCTGTGTGTGTGTGTGTGTACACGTACATACATGTGCCTTTCAACAGAATCAGCTCTATCATCTGGATATGTTCAGCAATCTGCCTCTCTTCTTTCTAGGAGTTTTCATTTCTGCTCTGGAAGCATTATTTAGTTTGACTGCTCAGTTCAAATCTGCAATGTTCAAACCCAGCTGAAGAGAACCTGAGAAAACGAGCAAAGACAGTTACACAAAAGGCGGGGACTAAAATCTGAAGAAAAGGAAAAATAGGTTAGTTCTTTGACAAAGGAGACTTTGGGATCTCTTTTGTTGTGTTCTGTTTTTGCACCCCAGGCTTTGTTGTTGGCCCTTCCCTTCCCTTCCCTTCCCTTCCCTTCCCTTCCCTTCCCTTC
>VZRS01005970.1:79633-146277 GCA_013398055.1 Ifrita kowaldi
TCTTTTCTTCATTGTGTCTAGTTCAGTGTCTCTGTCCTTTCCTCTCCAGACCAATGGCAGTCGCATAATGCAGTGAGCTCCCAATATGAACTTGAAGGTCACATGCGACCTCAAGAATCCTCTTGCAAGGAACTCATCAGTGGCATCCCATAGCATGAGCTAGGGGAGGTAACCTGTTTAACTCCCTTTTGTTTGGCCATACCTACTTAGTCCTTTTCGGAAATACACTGGTTTTGTCTTTCCTTCCCTGGGTCTCCAGTAAACAGCACTGGCCTGAAACAATTGCAATTATTTATTTGATTTCATTTATGCTGTGCACAATCTTAGATTTCATTAGCTGCAGTTAAAATAAAAACAAATCAAACCTCATATTCCCTACTGAATTATACTGCCATGACAACAATGAAAGTAAAAGTGTCCTCATCAAGACCTCCCCTTCCCAGCCCACCCCAATATTTTAAACTAAAGCTTAACAAAATAGACAAGTTTTGCAATGTGCCCTGAAGGTTTGCCACAAAAGAAAGCAAATTCAAGAGTGCGAGCCTTCTTCTGCTGAGAAAAAAACCAAAGCCATTTCCAAATGCACTGTTCCAAGGACTTCCAGTTCAAAGGCATCAACTTGTCTCGATGGTGGACCTAGTGTTCGTGGGCAGAGGTAGTTTCTGTGGGACAGGCAGGTTCAAATCACAAGGCCATTTAGAAACTAAGGCCTGAATTGCACCTGGAAATGAACTGAAAATTGGCGCAGCCTGTGTGCCATCTGCGCTCTATGGTTTGTGTCTGAAATGTGGATATGTAAGCAGGCAGCTGCATACTGCAATTAGCTGAAGTTTCTGAGTGGTCCTCAGACGTAGAGCTGAGCAGACCACATGGCAGCGATCCAGTCTGGAGATGAGAAAAGCACAGACAATGGCGACACAGTCCAACAGGACAAGAGGTTGAAATCTCCTCACCAAGCAGATAGGAGAAGGGGAAATAAACACTCGTAGCTCCTGCTGCCACTGGAACATTCAAAAGCATCTGGAAATCCAGGAGGCCTTCTCCAGCCCAGCAACAAAGGGCAAGGCTTCCCTCCATACAGATGGCGAGCATCACTTTTGCCATCTCCCCCAATTATTTCCTGCCACCATTATCGTTTTGATTTCATGTGCAGTCAGCTCTTGTCTTCCAAAACCTGGATTTAGATTGAGCCTGAGAAAGCCAAATGTCTGCAAAACCTGAAGTCCCACGAAATAGGAGTCACAGTTGCTGAACAACACGAGCATTTTCATGGCCTTGTTTTCCAGCACTGTGATGGTCCCTTTGTGAGCACCACAAGCCATCTGTGAAAAAAAAGCAATGAAATAACCCTCTAATAACTTCAAAATACACATAATTTTTTTATTCATATGGCAGAACCTCTTGACCATAAACTAGGTGGGTGCAGACTATAAATGCTGTTTAGCTTCCTGTTGAGGAATACTCTGTCTAGAATTTGTCTCAAAGGTGGTGGTCTCCTTGCTGCACTGAACAACATCTATTTGAGGTCTGCTGGGGCTATAACACCCAGGATTCAGTTTTAGCCGTAGTTATAGTAGTGAGGAAGAAACTGCAGAAACTTTTCCAAAGGAATTTTTGGGAGGAAAATAGTGGCTCAAAGGGGGAAGTTGAGGTTGGAGCTTTACTGTTGGCCAAGAATTGCACTGGTCTTAGAGCCCAAATATACTGTACTGTGAGAAGCTGATATATGGAAGGGATCCCAAACAGATGGGTTACATTACAAGGTGACAACTGTATTATCAGGAACCCAGTGTGTTCAATCTACCCTGCCTTGCTCAGATTTTAGGCTGATGTAACTCTTTTAAAGTGACTTCTCCCTGCTGAGGCATCCTGGAGCAGTGGATTGTCCTGGAGCTGTATGATGGTGCAGCCAGTGTTGCTTCTTGAGGGACAGAGAGCAATTGTGCTGCTGGGGTGAATAAATAAAATCCCTGCACCTCAGAGTTTTGACAGCTGTGCGATCTGATGGCAGCCACTCATAGCTAAAAGGAGATTCATCAATAAAACAATGAACACATGGAGACTCAGACAAACTCACGTGGGAAGCAGACTCAAACTTTTGGAGAAGGATTGTATGTCATTGTATAGAAATGCACCTTATTATATCACCTAGATGTGAAAGGTTTGGTGTAAAGTTAGATTTGCTCATTGTGTTAACTGAAAAGAAGAGTGTACTCCTTTTTGTTCAGGAAACACTGAATACCCAGCCCAGTGTGGGATGCCCTGCTTGATTTTGTTCTGAGGAATGGCAGCTAATTTCAAATTGGATGGCTTTGATTGTTACTGGTGTGTGAGACAGAATGGCAGCACAGGCTGAGGCTGTTGCTGNCACACCCAACATCCCGAGGAATGGCAGCTAATTTCAAATTGGATGGCTTTGATTGTTACTGGTGTGTGAGACAGAATGGCAGCACAGGCTGAGGCTGTTGCTGACAGTTAAAATAATGATCTTTTTTACTAGTGTACTGTGCACATCTTGAGTCACTGAGAGAAAATGGCTTGGAGAGAGATGCAGAAGGCAGCTTGTGTACTTTCTTTTCTGATACAATGGCAGGGGAGACTCACACTTGAGATTTCTGCTCACTTGATACCAGTTTCGATTTTGTCCAGCTTTCACTTTGTTCCTTGCACAAACTGTGCCATGTTTCAGACCTCCTAGTTCGTATTTATGCCTCGGAGAAGACTGATATAATTTGTCAGTGTAATTTTCTTCATAATGAATTTGGTAGTCTTGATTTTAAAATTTTGTTTTTGAGCTCTGTGACCTTCTGGAACTTTGGGAGCATGATGTTTACCAGGTCAGCCACCTACCCAGATGTCCCAAACTTTATATGGCTTGTTGTGTGGACCATACCATTCAGTCTTGAGGGATCTCTCCCACCTATTTGTCTTCCCATGCTGCATTGAAATCAGTTACATGTCTTAGTTTTCAAGGCCTGATTCCCCAGTTAGAACATCACTGGTTCACCACCATCTCTTGTGTACTCATGAAATATCTGCTTCCACCTCCAGTAAGGCAATTTTCTGGTGTCTATTACTCATTTGTTAAATTTTCAAACAAGGGCCTCTGTGTTTTCTTCCCTGTTGCATCGTTAAAGCTTAAAACAAGTGTCTCTCTGTTTTCTTTCCTGCTGCCTTTTGAGCTCAAGATGCATCCCCTGCAGCCAAATCCAAACTTGCCTTATTGTTGCTGTCCAACCGGCCTTCAAACTGTCCTTTATGATGGTGTCTATAAAAGACTGAACAACTGCTGGTGGGTGTGCTGGAGTGACTCCCTGCCCAGCTGACTATTATTTTCCTGTTATTCCCTCCTATTTCCTTTCTGTCTGCATTTGCTTGACATCCTCTTTCTCCCACTGAGCCTCATTTCTTTGTATTTTAGACCATTTTCTTGTGTTGTGCTAGTACAGTGCAAGCCACAGTGTGAGCCTTGCCTGTGGCTCGGGGTCTTGGGCTTGGTGATGGTTTACACTGGGTAGAGATGTCCTGCTGGGAGAGAGGAGGATCCCTGTGTTGCCTCTGCTAGCCCTGGTTAGTGTGAGATGCATGTTCCTCAATCCCCCGGCATGGCTATGTAGCCTTCTGGCACTGTCTGCAAAGTCCGGCCCTGGGAACTTGGGACACTTGGGAGAGGGAGAGAAAAAGGGAAGGGAAGGGAAGGGAAGGGAAGGGAAGGGAAAGGAGAAGAGAAGAGAAGAGAAGAGAAGAGAAGAGAAGAGAAGAGAAGAGAAGAGAAGAGAAGAGAAGAGAAGAGAAGAGAAGAGAAGAGAAGAGAAGAGAAGAGAAGAGAAGAGAGAAGAGGCATTGTTTACAGCTGTTGGCCAAACACGTTTAAAAAATATGACTGCATTTTTTCCACCTCAGTGGAACAGAGAAATTCCGTGAAAGTATTTTAAAGATAAGTTCTAGTTAAGTAGCTCCCTAATAATCATATTTTTATTTGAGCTTTATATTTCTCTTAAGTTAAATCCATTAGTAGATTAGGTTTTGCCAGCTCTATTCATGGCTATTTGATCCTTGAATCCTTTCAAGAAAATCAATGTGTGGCTTTCCAGCTAATTAGCATAGCGTTAATAAAATGTATGAGGCGGCCAGGGCTGCCGAAACCCCTCACTTCGCCTGACGAAGTCTGCGGGGAAGGTCAGCAAGTGCTCGGGCGCCCGGGCAGGGAGGGCGGGGTGCGGCATCCCGGGCGGGCCGGGGGCTCGGGGGGAGCGGCGGGGACCGGGCGGGCAGGCACGGCCGCCCCTCCCCGATTTTCCGCTCCCCTCCCTCTTTCTTCTGCAAATCAAAGCCGCCATCTGCTGTGACAAGTGTTCCCATTCACCTTTTCCCTCTTATCTGCTCCCTCGCAGGGAAGTGCTCTGGAGGCTGACAGCCTCGTCTCCCTGCTGAGGCTGCATTTCTGCAGCCATCGCCCCCCGCCCCCCCTCCGGCTACACTCCCTCACCGGCGGGAGGACGAGGGGGCTCCGGGAGAGAGCCGGGGCTGTAGACGTGTGGGCGAGGAGGGGTTGTGGAGGTGCTTCCTACGCCCGAGGTACCCCGCCGTTCTCCAGCATCCCTCAGCATCCATCTGCAGTTGTTTGCTGCTCACTGTACTTATTACTCTAATTTTTGAAGCAGATGTTGGGAGGGACACGGTGAACGGATGGACAGACCCCTTTTCTTGTTTCTCCTTTCCCTTCTTTCCCTCAAACTTGAGCAGCTCACTAGTATTTTTCGTTTGTTGAGAGGAAATAATTTGGGTGACTGAGAAGCTTTAAGGTAAAATGTGTAACAGGCCCCGATAAATCACGGCAGCAATGGCAATGCAGCAGATTCCAGAAATGCTGGGGGTAAATATTTTTTTTCTTTTCCACCCAGTCAGCTCATACTGACATGTCTGTGGTTGCATAGGTGTCAACAGAGAGAGAATTATTTCCCTGCATGAAGGAAACCTGAGAAGGAAAAAAAAATGATGGAGAAAAGGATAAGAAGCTTGTGTGAGTACTTTTTTTCCTGCTGTAAGGGGAAGAAAACCCCTTTGTTTTGTTCTCTTGTCTGGATGTGACATTTTACACCGCTTGCCTTCTTTCTTATCCAATTCTAAAAGCTATGGCTATCACACACAAGTATTCCTGTGGCAGGCTTTAGCCCACTGAGGGCTGCCAGCGTGGGCTGGCAGCAGCAACTCCATCCTCAGGTCTTCACTGTCGCAGTCCCACAGCCTTCTCAGGAGGGTGTCGAGTGATTTCTCAGGTGCTAATGCTGATTGCTTGAGAGTTGGTGCTGCTTCATTGTAGAGTCAATTCCACGCTCTCAGCTTTTCACAGCCTTTGGCCCAAACCCCGCTGTCCTGGTGTCTCCCTGCACAGCTGCACAATAAGACCTTTCCCTTAATTTGAACCACTGGGGGGGGATGAAAGAACTTTGCAAGTTTAGTAAGAGTGAAGAACTAAATAAATGTTGTTAGAGTTACTGGTAACTGATAGAACAACATCACTGGGTGTTACTGGAATAAAATTGAGCCTCTGCCACTGCTAAACTTGGCTTGAGTGGCTCCAGGATTTGTAGCCTTTTGACCCTCATAGGTTCTTCATGCATGGGAATGTGGTGCTTAGTGCTCTTCTCTTGCGAGCTGTTACTTAGTTTTCATTAATCGCCTAACAATATTTGAGCTAATACAAAAACCTTTATGTTTCAGAGCTCCTGAAGACTGTGAGGAACTTCGGAGTAACTTGATAAAGTCAGGTAGGTCAATAGCTCAAACCCAATTATAAATAGTGAAAAAAGGTGAAGGACATCCATAGAAATAGTTGGAATAAATCACAGGGGCTAGTCGGGTATCCAGGAAAAAAAAAAAAAGCAAGTAACATGTAAGAGTCTGTGGAACTTAAAAAAATCAACCTCCCTTGTGTAAACCACTCTTCAGCCAAGAGAAGGAAAGTTAGTCTATCTTAAGGAACCTTTCAGTTCACCAAATAATAAAGAAAATTTTAAAAAAGCTTGGTACGAAAGATGAAAGTATCTGCAAAGTGAAAGGACTGAAGTTGTCTATGGAAGTTGTTAGAGATATGGAAAGATGCCCTCGGAAAGAGAAGGGTAAATGCATGAAATCTAGAGTAGACCAGAGACTTGTAAGGTGCTCACAGAGGTGTGTGACCCACAGGATATCTGAAGAGGAAGGAGACCTGCACTCTGCCCAGTGGTATAAACCCTAACACTCCATGGCATAGCTCAGACACTCACTGTCCAGCTTCAGAAGATATTTTCCACGTTGGTAAGTTATTTCATAACTCCTTACTACAAATAGATTTGCCTTGTCATTGGGACTGATCGCTTTTGGAGGCCTCATACTTGTCTCCACTGATAATCTGTGATGGGATATAATTACACGCCTCTGTGCCAGACCTCTAAGTGGACTCTTAGTGGATAAATTATTTCAGAAAGGTTCCTAGCATTCTGTAATCTAAATGTCCTTGATAATTGTCTCAAAGACTTCTGCCCATATACTTGGTGCTTTCTCCCAGTGCACTATATTCATATTCACATGAATACATAGACACATAGACAACACTGCCATGTGTCCCTGTTTGCGTGAGTCAGGAAGTTTCTATGGGAGGACACCGATCTGGATCTAAGATGTGCTTTTAAATAAAAGAACCTTTCTAAAATAAAATAAAAGAAAATATGTTTGGCTATTACAGTGTCAAAGTGCTGAGCAGTACATTTTCTGAGCATGAAACATATTGACAAAAATTCCCTGTCTCACTAGATGGGATTATGATAAAGTGCTGTGGCTTCATCACTATTACTGTCCTGCCAGGTTTTTGCTTGTTGGTTTGTTTAGGTCAACGTTTGTAATGTTGCTAAGAAGCAATTCTCTGCTTGTTCCTGATTCAGCTGTTCTCCTTGTGTGTGATGGGCTAAAGAAAAGTAAAAGGGCGCAGGGTGGGACTGTGGTGAGCTCTGACTGGCATGGATGGGACGGAGGGCAAAGCTTGAGAATGTGTCTGCTGTTGTGTTGTGAAGTCCTGCAGTGCTTTGGGGGCACTGCCAGTGATACAGAGCTTTGGCTTTTGATTTTTTCCATGTGACAGATGCAGACTCTTTTTCAGCTTGGCTTGCTCTTGCACCCACTGCAGCGATGCCTTGGTCATGGCTCGGGTGGTCTAACACATCAGCAGCAATGAGGTGACATGGGAAGGTCTGACCCAGCCCTATGGCTAGAGCAGAGGGAACTACTAGATGTCTGCGAGGATGGAACACATTTATGTCATCTTTCAGCTAGCTTCTCTACCTTGAACTGACTGGCGAAGGTTAGACGAAACTTTCTGTGCTGATTAATAAAGCCTCTGTGGATGGGGTCCAAGCCAAACCTGTGAACAGTCTCTATCTCTGAATTTCAGTTTGTTTCAGCATTTACATTAAGTTGTAGATAATGTGCTCATAAAGCATTAATCTAATACTCAGAATTATGAAGCCGTTGCAGTTGAATTAATGTCTTTTTACGATTGAGTCTTATTTACCCCTTATGTTCAGCTTCCCGAAAGAAACTCCTTTCTACCTAAAATTTGCATATCTGTTTTTTAACAAATCTGGTAGAACTGTTATATGGAAAGTATGAGGTAGATTAGTGAAGGTATTTCACAGGCTTGGGCATGTAAAATGAGCTGCAGCATTTATTTTGCAATAGCTTCCTCCATTTTCAAACCGTGTCTCGAAGTTGTCGTGTTTTAGAAGCATGAGCTGTAAGAAAGATGCAGATTGCAGAGGAAACATGCTGTTCACTTTGAATTTAAATCAGTTAGACATGCAGTAGCTCACCTCGTGAGTTTAGGAGGAAGTCAGTTCAAGGCTGGAAGAGGAATTTGGCACGTATTTACAAAGGCAAAACTATAGGACCCATCAACCAAGCATTTTATTAGAAAGACAAGTTAAATTCTGCTGGGACATCTTAAATAAGGTGGCCCTGAAGTCAGAAGAATGTATAATCCTAATACTGAACGTATTGGGGCAAATACATTTTTTAAAAATGAAATATCTTTCCATGATGGAAAACCTTAAAGTATGTAGATTTGAATTTTTTTTTTTTCACCAAGGGGTTATTCTGCTAAGGAACTGTGAGAGTGAAGTTTGAACATTACAGTATTTGTCAACAAATATGGGTTTTTTCCAGCCTGTTTTGTTTATCAGCTAATTATTTGATTCATATTGCCAGTAAGGTAGAATTATGAGACAGCGATTTCATTTTTCGGTGATTTTCTATGAGTCCCTTTAAATCTTCAGGTTGACTACCTCAAAATACTTCAAAATTTAAAAAAAAGTTGTTTGTTATATTTACGGTTAGGAGGAGAAAAAATCATAGCTTGTCAGGTTAGTTTTGTAATGATATATATTCTTAATATCCAGATAAACTTCTAATCCTACTGAATTCTTTTGTTGGCTTCAGTCATATCAGTTGACATTTAGATCCCGAAGTTACTTGCATTTAGCATAGAAATAAATAAACCCTTTTATCAGTTTTCAATTGAATGCTTTTCATTTTTTAAATCTCTTGCTCTTTCATTATGAGAAATAGTAGATAACTCAAAAGTAGATTTTTTTTTAATCGCCACATAAAAAAGTCCATTTTTGTTACTTGTCTAAACTAAAAGTCCTGTTCTTTTCAATCTCTCTTCCTATGGAAATTTTCTTCATATCTCTAATAACATGGCACTGAATTACACAATGATGAACTGAAACAGGCTGTTTCCTGTTGTGCAAATAGCTTTGATGAGTGGCTCTGCCAATAGCATTGACTATCAATTGTCAGTTTATATCGAGTACGTGGGATTCAGGGTTAATGGATGAAGTAGACAGTCTTCCTGGTAGGAAAAGGCCAGGAGGGATTTGCCAATCTAATTTTGGAGCGGATGGTAAGCGGCACTGTTGAAAGGGCGATGTTCCAAATTCTTTCAAAGAAGTAATTGTTGAACACTTTCTCAATAAGCCATCTCTTGTTTCTGATAAACTCACCCATGTTTGTTCTGCCTCTCCTTTTCCTGACAGGAGGATCAGGCTAAGCAGCACCAGCATTATCTGGGTCGTTTGCCTTTCTTAACCTGAGATGTTGTTGCATGTTGTGAGCACCCTGTGGAAGTGGTGCTTGCCAGGCTGTTTGATAACACTGCACAAGGTCATGTTGGTCGTACTGCATCCCTAGGGTCTGGGGCAGCTGGGCACACCAAGTTTGTCCGTTGTGGAAGTGCACAGGCTTCCAAGGGAACAGAAACTGGTGACCGTGGTGTGAGCACAAGATCCATGTTGGGTTATAGTTGTCCTAAGCCCTTCCCTGGGATCAATTACATGTTTGGTGGGCCTTGCTTCTGTTCCCACTCCTATCCTTTTCTGAACCCTGTCAGCCTCAAGACAGCTCCCAGCTGAGGAACTTCCAGGTGTTTCCTTCAGCACCACCTCCACCTTTCTCCCTCAGCCTATGATGGTGGCCCAGTGCCCTTCCAAACCCTTTCTCTTTTCTAGGTGCTTTCCTCACAGCAGTTTCCTTTCCCCATCACTCATGACTCCCTCTGGTATCTTTTTCTCCACTGAGTCCCACAGCAGCTCCTTATTTTGGACTGCAACAGGAGCATTCAGATATGCAGGACTAGTGCAGTGTAGTTTGGGAGCTGCTTCTCAGGAGTGTTTAGATGTTGTCTGGGTATTCTGTAGGACCAATAACCCTGGCTGTCGCTTCGCCTGCCCAAAAATCTACCTTAACGAAATTCTGTGTTAAAATTATGAATACTCACTTCTTCCAAAACTCTTCCTTCTCCTGAAGTAGGTGGGAAAATCGCTCCTGCGGCTGTTTACTATTTACAGAAATGTCAAAAGTAGTCGACTAAAATTTGACATTAGCAGAGACAGTTCTACAGTGGACATTTGATTGATATGGACATTTGATTTAACTTCCAAACACCTTGGTTTTCATTCATAACTTCAAATCTGGGAATGTTTAATTTATATGTATGGATGCTTGGGAGATGGGGAGTTTCCTCTGTGGTAAACTGACTTCAGGCTGAGTGTGGTTGTTGATTTTTGTCATAACAACAATACAATTCCATTATCCAGATACCATTTCTCAAACTTTGATCTGACATGAGCAAAATAGTGATACTGAATTAATTTAAAATCATGGCTCCTATATTGTATGTGTGAAGAAGTGTCCATAGGGTATTTTTTCCTACGGACATAAATGAATTTGTGGTTTCTATATTTCACTCTGGGTTTATTGCCTTAAATACAGCACACAGAGAAGCATAAAGGCCGGAGAAGAAACATAAAAATGTCGCTATCAACCCCTGTATGACCCTGCTAAAAGTAGTTACAGGAGTGGCCCTTCAATGCATCCTCTCAGGCTTCCTAGTTCTGAGCAGTTTTAGAAGGATCACTAGAAAGAGGAGTTCCTGTATAGAAAATAAGTGTGTATCTGTGTGTGTGATAAAGGCAGTCAAGGAAAGTTTTGTAAAATTAGTATTTTAAGTCTGCTGTTATTTGCAGCAAATCAAACCCCGTTATTGTGTGAATAATATGTAAAGGGATAATATTATAAATGCATGCTACATATCTGTATCTGCATACCCAAAGAAAGAAAATTTTATTCAATCCCATAATTTTTCTCATCCAATTGCTGTAAAAAAATTCACTTGTCTTACATCTGTCACTATAGGATCTGAAATATGGATATACATTCAGACAGCAATATCTTGGTAGACTGCAGAGATGTTTCTGCTCTTCCCCAGCCTGTGGGAAAAATAGGTGTTTGATAAAATGGGGGGGGAAAAGTCGTCTTTTTCTTTAGATTTTTTCCATTTTTATTTCACTGAGAACTGCTTTCATGTTTTGTTTTCTGTTGGTTTTACCACTTCTTTTACCTCAACTTGTTTTTCCAGTAAAGAATAAAGCAGAGCTGTGGGGTAAAGTAAAAGAAAGCTGGGAAAGAAGCAGGATTTACTCATCCCTAATTTTGACATAAATCTTCAAAGAAAAGAGTGAATGAATGAAAAAGTTTGTCCCAGAGCTGTCAAAGGAAAACATTACTGGAAGCTGTTACAATTTTTGAGGAATTTGAATCATCACCACTTGCAAGGGAGCAATCAGCTGCATTCGCTTAGCAATGCAGTGAACTGAGGTTTCTTTTTCCTGACTGCTGATGCTGAATTACTGGTACTGTTTGACTACTTTCTGAAATACTCCATTCCTAAGGCACAACATTTTTTGGGATCCAAAATGTAGTGATGATTTCTGTAGATTAGATTTATTTGAAATACCCTGGTGGAACTCGTTGCTTTGGTACAGAGGTCTCATCTGATCCCTGCTTTTCACACGCGCATTCCTAAATTGAGAAACCCATTGTTCTGCCTTAAACCATTAAGGACACAGATTAAACTATCCAAAGCCAAAGCACTTAATGGGGAGTAGCCTTCAAAACATGTATACATGTGTTTGTGCTTGGGAAGCATCTGTATTTTGTGCCACCCAAATCTTTATTATTTTTAAGAGGTGAGAATCGTTATTTCTGAAAACAAAGCGTGAGGGGGATGCGAGGTGGCACTGCTTACTGAGATCTTTGCAAAAGGACATGACCCAGAAATTTCTGTGTCCTCGGTGTTGCTAATGCGTGGATTGCTGCAGGGAGATGTGTATGTATGCAAGGGGATTTAAAATGTTTGGTTATATATGTTTAAGTGCATGTGATTTTATAGGTAGGACACATTTGTTTTTCAGAACTAAAATCTACTAGAATGCAAAGTGCCCTTTGCTGGACACAATGGGGGATTTTAAACAGAATAAAAGTTTTTAAGTGCAGCAACTGCTTAATGTGCCAAACCAGCAGATAAACTTTTTCTATGCTTCCCCTCACCCTGTGATGTTCAAAAAAACCTGCTCACAGCTGTCCTTACCTTGCCTTTTTCTGGCGTTGTATCTGACATGAAACACTTCCATCCTGAGGTGGGTCCTTAACAGTCTTTAATATGACAAAATGATTTGGGCTTCCTGTCATTCAGCTTAACTCACTTTTCTACCCACGCATAAAAAAAGCTCCAGCGCAGTCCTTGATGGCCTCAAGAAAAACACGGCTGGTCCCAGCCGTACCCTCAGCTGCATGGCACTGCATTGTCATCATAATTGGATGTGATAGATTTTCACTCTGCTTTACTAAAATTTTGTTTGTAATTGAGTAAATGTGCCACTTGCAGTTGAAAATAAATCAGCCCAGAGCAACAGCAGCTTGAGTGTTTTTTGAAAGTGTGTGTGTGGGCTTTTTAAATACATGTGCACACACACACACACACATACATGCATACATATAAATAAAAATAGAAATAGAAATAGAAGTAGAAATAGAAATATAAATAGAAATTAAATTGAACAGGTCAAGTGCATAGCTAGGATTAGAAAAATATCCCTTTCATTGTTAAATGGCGTCCTGAACTCCATTTTCTCGATGTGTGTTGTATATTTTCCCCCTCAGAGAGGGTGAAAACATAAAAGCAATGCAGCAGACTGCAACATGGGGGAGGGTTTCTTTCTTTCCTCACACTTTCTACTTTTGTCAAGCCACCTGAGAAGTTGATATGAGAAGGGCATTTTGGAATAAAGACATTACTCTGACAGCAAATACAAATGAAATAAAATTGGCCTAAGGCTTTGATGCCAGAACCTGAATGGAGAGCTGAGACTTAGCAATGCACTAGTTTAATACACCAGAGAAATAGAACTAGAATAATTTGCAATGCAGGATGATGAAAGAAGAAAATATAACAAACCCAGAGATTAAAATAGAGTTTCCAGCCTGTGTATATTCACATTTTGCACTCAAGTTGACCCATAAACATTGCAAGAGAAGCAAGTATGCACTTTTCTCTTCTTTTGGAACAAAGCTCTTTGACGTGCGGAGATAACCATGTCAGGATCTTGACCTTGAGACTCCAGAAGGAAGGATCTGAGATTCTCACAGTTTTGGATGAAGTCTTCTTCACAGACATCTCCTGACTCTAGAAATAGCCCTCACCAACCACGTTAAGCCATTGCTCTGGTCACTGAGCAGACAAATGGGCTTTGTGGTGAAAGAGAAGGAATCCTTGAGAGAAAGAAGTCACTCATAGGGCACCTTGTGCATGTCTTTGATGCTCTTTTTCCCTGTACTTGTGCACACACATCCCTAGCTTTCTCATGATCCGATTAATTTCCTTAGTGTAAAAACTCTCAAGTTAGGGATTTTTTTGGGTTTCGTGCCTGTACAGCATTTATAACCAGAAGTGATCCTATGTCATTGTTGCCACAATGCAAAAAGAAAAAATAATAGCTGGGGGCTTAAAGACTGAATTGTTTCACATTAACATAGGGATCTGTTTATTTTCATATCCTCCAGTAGACCTCGTTTATTGGTCTCTAATGTTTCTCAGGTTTGTATGACCCAAATATGAATTGTTTGACTTTTTTTGCAATAGGCATTTTGGCAAGCACTGAATTAATTTTATGGTATTAAGTCAGCTGTAGAGAAAAATAAATAAATTGCTGAAGTATCAGAGCCAATTATGGGCACTGGTTCATATGCTGGATTCTGCATTTCTCTTTTAGATATTTAAATGATTTCAATGCACAGGCCCGGTCATTCCAAGTCTTTGGATGTATTTAAAGCAATTGAAAATCCCTTTTCAACATGAAAGTCAAATAATCTTATAGCCCCTTTAAATACTGATGGTTACCTTAAGATTACTTATGATGTAAGTTTTAACATAAAATTCAACTTGCTGGTAAAGATGTGTTTAAGTCACACGGGAAAAGTTACATAAAGTACAAGTAATAAGAACAACTACTCTTTTTAAAAAAAAAAAAACAAATCATGGTTCAAAGACTACACTATCCTCATCTCCTGGCATAAGTCACTTCAAGTTCTTCATATATAGAGCTTGATTGAAACAGAGAATGATTTGCAGGAAATAAATGTAAGTCATACAGAATTATCCAGGTTTTTCCTAAAGGGGGACTGCTATCATGCAAACTACCCTTAGGAAGGAAGTGAACAATTTAAATAAACCAGTCATTAATTTACATCTAACTCACAAGTCTGAATCCTCCAAGTCATTAATTTTGGGTGGGAAGGGCAAGAGTACTGCTCTTGTCTGATTCTGTCTGTAGAGTAAGAAGATAGTGCTACTATCTCTTTCATCGGGAATTTATGTACATTAGAAAAGCAATAACTTTTTCACAAGCATACCAACTATCACAAGTAAACAGCTTCTTCAAGCCTGATGGCAAAACATCCAGCATTCCAAAGCAGCAGTGTACTTGTTTATTATCATATAAAGTTTAACCTGTTTTTACACTAACTGGCTGGTTTCTTGCTTTTCACACAGATATAAAAAAATCTAGGCTAGGGTGTAAAGGAAGGCAAAGCTTGTAAGCAAGAGCTGGCCAGCTGGTGATGGAGGTTATTAACTGAGGACAAAGCAGACATTACAACAGTGGCACAGAAAAGGGAGAATTAAACAGAGATCTTTAGCAATGTTTTTCTCCTTCAGAAATATCACTTTGTCTACAGCCATTCAAACACTTGGGGAAAAGAAAGAAAAAATAGTAATATGAATGTTTAGGCTTCCCCTAGGCATTTTCCATGCTCTAGATATCCCGACTGTCGCAGAGTATCCTAGCTCATCACTGAACAACGTCTCAAATATGCCCTTCCCCTTACTGGCTGGAGGGACTAATTTATGAAGAGAGATTAAAAGAATTAAATATAGATAGCTTTACTAAGTGAAGACTACAGTGGGACAAAAGGATAGCCTACAAATACATGGTGGGGATAGATTCCTGAGGGAGGTGAATTATTTAGGACAATAGGAGTGGGTTTAACTAAGAGTAATGGGATGAAATTAAGAATAGGAAAAATTAGGCTGAATATATAAAAGAATCCTTCTTGACAGCTAGATCAATTTGGCCGTGGACGACTGTCCCTTGGGAAGTGATGAAAGACCCATCGTTTGGTACATTTAGAGGCAGGCTTTGACAAAACATCATTTAATGCCCTATGGGAAACCACTTGCAGGGAAATACGTGAGAGGAGTCGATAGGTATTCTTGGTCTCCTCAATCTTTCTGTAAAAAATTTCATCAAATCAACCCTCCAACTCAGCACATCAGCTTTGTCATCACCACACTTGGACCACATGGATCCACGTTGCTGCATGAGAGCCACACTGCCACCATCCCCTTGCCCAGGGGATGGTAAATCCAGAGCTCCAGAAGAGCTTGGTAAATCCAGTAAGCTCTTCTCTTGGCCTGCATTCATTTGGCAGGTTAAGATGCAAATGATGGCCATGTCCATCACAGGGCTCCTTCTGTACTCTCAGATGCCAGTTTATCCTTTCCCTCTCTTTTAATTCTACACCACCCCATGGAGGCGCTGCAGCAATTTTTTAATTTTTAAAATCCTCCAGCACAGATGGCTTCATGTTGGGAGCTCCCTGAAAGTTCAAATGTTTGAAACGCCTCCCTCTCTTCCCAGTGTGTTTCAGGAAGATACTGCTTGTAGCCACCATCAGTGAGAGCAGTAAGCAGTGCTGAGTAAGAATTACGTTACCTTTGAGTTTTGTGTTAGATATAAAAAGATGGTGAGGGCTTCTTCTTACATCTAGGAGGAGAAAAGTGGTGTCTGTAGCTAGCTGCAAGATTCTCTACCCTGTCCTGCACGTGGGCATCAGAAGCAGATGCAGTACAATAAAGTTTGTATATAAGTTTACTATAATTAAAACTGCATTAAATAGGGACTTGGAGTCTATCACTTTTAAAGAAGCGGGGCAAAGAACTAGACTCTACTTGGCTTTGCTGTTCATTCAGGCCCTCAAATCAGGAGTAACATGTCGTAATAGAAAGGTGTGGCTTTCCAGATGCATCTGACTTCCATCATACTGAGGAGCTTCATTTTGACACCTTAAAATCCTTAAACCTTCTTAGCCGAGACACAGAATGTTTCCATGTTACCCCTGCAAATCTCTCTCATCCGAAGTCTCACTATGACCCCGTCAACTCCTGATGACTGTGCCACCACCCCGAGGGATAAATACCCCAGGGAAAGGCAGCTTTGAGAAGGAGCAGTCTCACACAAAATGAATTCAGAAACTCTGGTTTGTCATTTTGCCCTTCTTTTGCAGGCAAAAAATACCCACTATCAACAAAAAACCCCACGCTAGTGATTTCTTTTGACTTAAACTGGGCATTCAAAAAGCTGTTTTTATTAATGAATCATATTAAGCCATCAGTGAAAGGCTCCCTGACTCTGTTTAAATAACAGGCTATGATTCCTCCCTCCCGCACCCCCCTTCCCTTTGGCTCCACTGCTATTAATTGAGGAGTTTCTTTGTTTCTTTTCTAATGAAGCTAACAGAACACATCTGTCAGGTGCTTGTATTCTTCACCCGTCTATAGTATGTAATAGCCCAGCTGGAGGCTATAATGCTACACAATACCCCTGGCCGTTACAGCAACTATTTATTCCTGGGCTTTTCCTCAGATAGGGATTTGAAAAAAGTCTGAAATTTGGGCCTAATTGCTATTTACACAGCGATAGACACCTGTTCTAGCTGAGACACTGGCTCATGAATCCCACACCTGAGACCTTAGGGAAAGGGAAGGCGAAAATTTCAAGCAGCTGCCAGTCCGGTTCAGAAACAGAGAGCTTTTCTATGAGATATGTATGTACAGTACATAAATCCGTGCCTGCATATTGCCATAGCTACTGTTTCATGGCCAAATGTTCATTTAAAGGCTTAACATACGCTGGTTGTGTGGACACATGTACACAACCGGGAGGAAACAGTTTTCTGCCTTTGCTTCTACGTTTTTGTTGAACTCTCTCAATTTCATGGTGCCAGGATTTATTACTCCAAAGATCTGTGGCTGCGGGTTGCTGCCAGCCACTGAACTTCCACTCTTGCCTCATGTTGTGCAGCACAATCGCTCCATTTTCCCCTTGTTTATGCAAAGGACCCTGCTCTTCCTCTTTGTTCTTGTTCAGGGGAGCTTTCCTTGCCCGTGCGCTGCTGAGGAGCAGTAGTCCACGGTGGAGACTTTGTTCTCATAATGCTGCTAACAGTGAAGGAGCAGTGTAAAGCCGTACATGAATCTAAGTTAGCAGCCTCTCCAATGCAGTTAGGAGCGAAAATTGATTAAAATGCAACTAGCTCATAAAACCTCCCCGTTTATTACCTCAGATATGCGTCAAAGACACAGAGCTGAAGAAAAGGTTTCTTTCCCTTTCTCTCCTCTCCTGGTCATTGTCATTCCTCCCCCACTATATGTTTCTGTCATTCTTCCTCCACTATATGTTTCTGTTTCGTGCCAAACAGCCCCATTCATTAGGTGCGGGACGGAAATAAAATGTTATTGCCCTGCTACCTTATCAGATGACAATGTCCTCTGCTGCTGCCAGGGAGAGGAGCTGGGGCGTCTGCTTTTTACAGAACTTTTCCCTCCAGTCAGGGGGCCCTCTGAGATTTTCAGTCAAGACCTCTCTTTTGTGGAAAGACCTTTAATTCAGGCTGTTTCTTAAATCCAGCAATGCTCTGTCATCCCAAGCCCACCTTCATAACACTTTTGTTTGGGGGGGAGGGGAGAGGCAGGAGAAGGGGTTGAATAATTAACTGGAAAAATTGGTTCTTATGTCACGCAAAAGACTTCTGAGAGCTGCTGAACATCAAATGCAAAAAGGGAAGGTGAGGAATAGGAAGGTTAATAAATGGATTTAAAAAAAAAAGTGAGAAAAGCTCACACAAGGGATGAAATAAGACTACTGAGCTAAGTGGAATATTCTAGAGGCTTTTAAAAACATGTATATCAGAAACAGAAAGATGAGTCAAGGAGCCAGCAGTGCTTTTAAGATGGGGTGGGGCACCCAGATTGGTGAGAGATGAAGGGGATACTGCAAATATTAATTATTTGCCGCAGGCCTCACAAAAGCAGTTCAGTAGCTGAGGACGAAAACAGAAATTCATTTCCCAGAGGAGAAAGAAAGAAGTAGTGAGTGATCCCAGGGTCATTCTAGGACAGGTGATAATGAAATTAGAGTTAATGAAGATGAAGAAGACACCAGAGCCAGATGAGCCTCCATCCCAAGATTATGAAGCTGATGCTGATAATAAATGCTCCCTGCACATGAAGAGGAACCTTAAAGGTAGATGGAAACCATGTCTGCATCTGATTTAACAGAAGCTCTAGGATAATAATAGACATTAACCTTTTCCTTCTAAAGACTGAAATTTTAGTAGTTACTGAGTACCTAGGAGCACAGACTCACCCTGATAATGCTGTTAATGCACCTTCTCTGGCCGTGGAACAGACTCCAGATTTAAGGGAAAAGGTAATACAGGATGGATTAGATGTAATTTCCTTGCTTTTTGGCCCTCTATGTCACTGGGACAAGTTTCTGATGAAACCAAATCCTTGATCTCTAGTAGAAGCGAAACTATATATACACATACGTATAGGTATTTACATTCCTCACTGACGAAGCTGTACATTATTGTGAATATAAACCAGAGGAAAGAAGATGAAAGGAAACAAAAATAGTCTATTTCAGAGACAATAAAGTGACAAGGAGACTATAAAGTGATGAGGAGACAGCTCTGATCCACCCCTGGCTTGTGCCGGGGTGATTTAGGGGAATTCTGCCTCCAGCTGTAGCCTAACCAGTAGGTAAGGACGCAGTGAGTGACTCTTCACTGTGGTGGCACTGATTTCGACTGCCTGAAATAATTTTATATTTAACAAAGGGGCAGCTTTGGGGATGTGCTGTCAGTTCTGCTGCTTGTGTAGTCCCTCAGAAATGTGTGTGTGGTTACTTAACAACCACAAAGAAGAGACTTTGGGTCTGTGATCCTTGCTGAACGATAGTCCTGCTGATTCACATCCCATGTCTGGCAGAGCACACAGCTTTTCATCGTTTTTAAGTGCCATGACAGGATGTTAGTATCCTACCAGTCTCATCCATGTTTCACCAGAGTGATGCTTTTACTGCTTTGTTCTGTACTTGTGGTTTTGTCCTCACTACCAGACTCATCCACTGCTCCTCTCTATTTATGCCTATACACACTTTATTTCACCTGGTTTCATATTTGAACTCTTTCTTAAATTTTTATTCTTAACACCATTGTATGTGTTGCAGATCAAATCATCTTCCTTCCCATTTCTGTTGCTACAGATGTCTTCACCTGAGCTACAATAAGTGGTCAACAGGGCAATCCCTTAAATCACCTTTCTACTGTGAAGGCTTTGCAGGAGAGTGCCTTGATTTTTTTTGTTTTTCTTTTTTTGTAATCAAGTAAAATGCTTTTCAACTGAGAATGAAAACATTATGCTTTTGAGTGAATCGTAGTTATCCTCTCATAAATCAGCTTTTTGTACGATGCTGCCTCAAAACATTTTTGTTATCTAGGTAAATAAGGATCAGTGGTCTCCCTCTCATTGATTCTGGGTGTTACTTCTTGAGTGATTTCTCTCAGCTTTGCTGGCCACAATGTTCTTCATTAAAGATATGCCTATACCTTTCATTGGACCAAGCCCCATTGAATATTGCATTACTACAGCTCTGTGTGGTTGGCATCTTCCTTGTTGAGGCATTTGAATTTACAGCTGTGAAAGGTTTTTTTCCAATCATTAGCTGCACATCTGAGTTTAGCAGTCTCTGATGCTCACCTTGCTTTCCTCTGTTATTTCTCTAACCAAAATGACTCCATCAGGAAAACATAGTTGTCAGGATGCGATTTCTGGCTCTGTTAAATTTGTATTATGCAAAGTTCAGGGTGAGTAGCACTGGCCTCAGTACACATAAAGAATTTTTTAGGTAAGCAATGCATGTTTGCAGTCTGTGTGATACCATCATCATTCTGGTTTGGCTCATTATTAATGGGTGAAGTTCTAGATATAAGGGAAAGAAGAAGCGAATGCATTTTAAAATTTAATTGTTTATGAAAGCTCTCAGTTTCTATTTGTCATCAGTCAGAATAATCAGCAGCAGTGGTTTGTTTCCAGCTCTGGCTGGTTCTCAGATTTCTGTCTAAACTTGGTTAAATCTGAAAGGCAGGTTACTTTCAACCTTTCCACCATATTCTTTTTAATGACAAAGTGTAAAAAAAGCCACTTGATCTTTCAGAAATTTTAAAGTTAAGAGAAATACTTTGCAGGACTTTATAATGATTTAAAACTCAGCCAATTCTGATGATTATTGCAACATTATCTTGCTACCTTTGTAGAAAAACACTTAAACTTTGAGAAGTCCTGCTTATTTTCAGTAGTGCTACCCCCAAGATCAAGCACAGTTAGTTTTGGAGAGGGAGAATTCAATACTGTATGCTTTGATCTTCCTCTGTGAAATATTCTCTAGACTAACATTTATTCCTGTTATAATCTGAAATACAGAATATGCATACACATCCAATAGCATATTGGATGGTGTGCCTAAACCAAAAGCACACAAATCTAAGAAACAGGTCTCCTGAAACCAGTGAGACTCTTCCCAGATAAAGGCATTGCACAAGGTATGCAAAGATCACAGATTTCAGAACTTTTAAACCCAGCTCTAGAAATCAAATGAAAAATAGGTGGGAAGCGAGCGATGAGGACTTTGGGCTATGAACTCTTTGGAGCCAGGGTCTCACCACACTCTGTGTTTGCACACTGCCTTGCACAATAGGATTTTTTTTTCTGGCTGACTGACTCTTAGACACAGCAGTAGCAAAAATGATTAACACTGACAACATGTTTTACTGGGGCTCTTGGGGTCAGTCCTTCCCACGTGTGTCCATCTGGCCACACAGGCCATCTCCTTCTTACCAGGAGCTGCAAAACATCCTTGTGGCCAAGACAGTAATTTCTTACAGACAAAATTAATGTTGTGAGAGTATTTAGTGTACTTTAAGCTGCCTTTTAATCCTATTTAGCAGGTGGAAACAAGAAAGAGGTTTAGCAGTATGTGAACCATCTGTTCTCACTGGACTACCAAAAGTCTGGAGCAACTGAGCTGAGCTATTGGACACACTTCCAGATGTTGTCCAACAGCATCCCATTTGAATGATTTTGAGGAATAACAGTGCAATCCAGAAGTGATTGAGCTACATCTGAGTTCTAAGGGCAAGAAACTTGCCTATACATGATATAGATATTATACAGTGGCTTGGCACAGTCCAGCAGTTTATTTTACATCCAGCATTTAACCTCTTTTCCCCCCAAGGTACAAATGTCAATATTGGATTTTCTCTGGTTGAATGAACATGTCACAGAGCAGATTAACCACTGGCCGTGAAAAAGGACTTCCGCTTGCCAAAACTAAATTTCTCACAAATGGATCAAAAGAGTCTGAGGTACAGGAAAGAAATAAGAAAGGAAATCTTGCCAAATTTAGTCATGATGGTTCATTAAACTGAACTTAAGACCTCGGTGTATGTACTTTAGCTAGAAGCTCCTGCTTTCAGCTGGCTGGATGTAGAGGCTTGTGTGTACCCATGTCTGTGTGTGCAAGTACATGTACACCTGGGGATGAGGTGGCAGGGCAGTAGCTAATGAGACAGATGAAGCTAATACTCATTGCAGCAGAGTTCCTCAAAAGCTCATTACTCTCTTGGCCATCTCCATTTTCACAGTGTAGACTGAATTTCCCCTCTCCCTCTCCAGGCAATGTTGCTGTTCCAGCACTTAATGTTGTGCTTTGCTAATTGCAGGGCAGTGTTCAAGGCATGTGGGCTGGGGAAGGACCTGGTCCCTGTGAGCCAGGCTGGGTGGAACATTTGCTGCTGAGGGAGCACAGGCTGCCTCTCCATGCTGGGTACAGCTGCTAACACTCCTGGATGTCTGAATGCCTGAAAAAATGTCTCCTTCCCACCTCCCTAAACCTGAATGGCACCTGTTATTCCAGCATAATGAATCTATTTTTTTGTTTCCATGATAACATAGGTTGTGTGGTGTAGTCGACACGTTGGAAAGAAGTGATGCCATCCAGAGGGACAGGTTTGAGAGGTGTGTGAACTTCATGAAGTTCAAAAAAGCCAAGTTCAAGGTCCTGCACCTGGATTGGGGAAATCCCAGGCACAAATACAGTCTGAGGGATGAATGGATTGAGAGCAGCCCTGTGGGGAAAGATTTGGGGATGGCTGTGAATGAAAAGCTGGACATGATCCAGCAATATGCACTGGCAGCCCAGAAAGCCAATTTCATCCTGTGTGGCCAACAAGATGAGGGAGAGGATTCCCTCCCTCTACTCCGCTCTCTTGACACCCCACTGTGGGGTGCCATCATAAGAGGAACATGGACCTTCTGGAGCCAGTCCACAGCAGGGTCACAAAGATGATCAGAAGAGGTCTGGAGGACCTCCCAAGAAGGCAGGCTGAGGGAGCTGAGGCTGTTCTGCCTGGAGAAGAGAAGCTCCCAGAAGATCTCACAGCACCTTGCAGTACCTGAAGGGCCTGCAGGAGAGCTGGAGAGTGGCTTTTCACAAGGGCATGTAGTGACAGAACAAGAGGGAATGGCTTCAAACTGACAGAGAGTGGGTTTAGATTAGATATTAGGGAGAAATTCTTTACTGTGATGGTTGCGAGGCCCTGGAACAGATTGTCCAAAGTTGTGGAAGCCCTATCCCCAGAATTGTTCAAGGCTAGGCTGGATGAAGCTTTGAACAACCTGGTCTAGTGGATGGAATCCCTGCCCATGGCAAAGGGGTTGAAACAAGATGATCTTTAAGGTCCCTTCCAACCCAAAACATTCCTTGAATCTACGGCAGGTTGTTTAAGTTAGCTCCGCTCACCTTGGATTCAGTTCTTGCTGGAAAACTTAATTGACCTTGTTATTTATTATTCTTTCAATTTTTCTGCTCTCTGCAAATCTCAGTGGCAATAACTTTATATGTTCTTCTGGTTCACTGATTCTTTTTTTTCCTTGGTATCATTTCAGAGGCCTTTATCAGTTTTCCACTTCTGTGGTTTTTAAGTTTTACATGTTTATTGCCTTGTTAATTATCATAAAAAGGGTAGGAGAGGAAAGAAAGGGAAGAAAAATAGGATACACATGCTTCTGTTATTAATATATAATGGATGCAGTAATGTCCCAATTGTTCACCACCAAGTACTAGCATCCACGACAGTGGATTGCAATGCAATGTGTTGTTGAAGTGTGCTGACTGCAAGGTTCAAAGCACAGATCTGTTTTCTGTTTACTTTGACTTTACATGGCTGCTCACTGGGAGGTAATTGCAAACACAGGCATCTAGCAGGCTATAGAAAAGGGTAAACCAAAGAGCTGTGGGTCTGATTTTTCTGGGTTGCTGGAGTACACATGTAAGGTTAGAAGTGGTGTTGCTGGATGTTAAAAAACATCAAAAATTAATAAGTATTTTAAAATTAGCAGTTCTATAGAATTCCGATTAGAAGAGTTTTTAAAGCTGGCCAAGCCTTTCTTATCTCTGAAAAGTGGGGGACCTTCAGCAAAGTAGGAGAAGGTCAGTATTGAAAGATAATCCTTACTCCATCCAGATGACTGAAATTACTTTTAACTTGAAGAAGATTCTGGACCAATAACATCAGGGTTGTTACTGGCATCAATACATAGTAAAATGAGTACAGAAACTATGTAATGGCTAATTTTTCTGTTTTTTAAAAGACAAACTTGGTACCTTTCAGTGGCAGGATTTCAAGTGAGATGGCTAAAAGTACCTGTAGTGTCATGGTGAGCAACTATAAAGTGCTTGACTTCTTGCTTGATCCAATTTGTTTGGTTCAGGACTGTCACACCACAGAAGCCCAAGGTGGTTCAGCTGGACAGGCATTGGAGCAGGACATGAGGAACTTGCACCAAATCTTGCTGCACCCAGACCATGTCTTGGATGAAATTGTCTTGTCTTAACTGAAAAACATGAGTTGATCCAAAACCAGCAGGGCAAGAGTGAAATTGATTAAGTTTTTCTTTTCAAATAAACTAAAAGCAACTGTATCGCTACTTTAAGTGAGGTGGTATATTGGAGTGAAATACTGGTGAACATAATAGATTGTAATGACATTTTTATGACGGTCAGAATCAAACCACCTGACAGATCCAATAATTTCATGGAGAATCAGTATCTAGTTGATTCTAAAATGATCTAGTGAGTACATCCCTGCCACTGAAGGCACAAAAGGTAGCTAACAGCAGCAGTCTGATCCTGGTAGTCTGCAGCTAGGTCAAAAGTTGTGAGCAGCCCAGAACTCTTCCTTTGGGTACTGAGAAGTGCAGAGGGAAATGTTGGAGCAATGCCCTTTCTAGTTAGGTTAATTTTTTTCAGTTCCATGTCTATGTCAGGCTGACAGTAAGCAGACAGCTGTGTTACTAACAGACTGTCTGGATAGTATCTGTTCCTCAGGAGTGCTGATTTACAAAGTTTTACCAAAGTCATGAATATAGCATAAGCAGGAAATACCACCCTGAAAGGTCAAAGGGGTGTATTTGTTAGAGAATACAAATGAAATTGTCAATATAAAGGAGAGGAGGATATGGCCAATAGTTAGGAGCTGCTCCAGGAGCAGGTGAGTGAAGACAGGGAAGTCATCTCATGCAAGACAAGAGGAAACTCAAAGCAAGAAACTCTGGCATAAACCAAGAAGTCCAGCCCTGGAAGAGCAGCCAAGAGGTCTGCCTCCATTGGATGTGTCTAGTCCAAACAGCTGGTGCAATATTGCAGGATGTGACAGGTTCTCAGGTCCCCATGCCTTGGGGGAGAACCTGAGCAAAGGGCACTGTAGCCCTGTGTAGACCCAAGCACTTTGTTTCGTCCTCACAGGGGTGCAGGAAGTGGTACTGGGGAGAGGGTGAAATGAGATCCAGCCCTCTCTGGTGTTGTCTAAATTAGCTGAAGTTTGATCTTGAGATATAGTATGACATTTAGTTCTTGTGTGGCTGCTCGCAGGTTTGCAACTGAATGTTTGACCCTGAATGAACAATACATGAGGGAGCTTTTCTGCCTCCAGTTTTTAGCCATCACGTTGCTTTGCAATAAATATGTCTGGTGTAATCTGTTGCTGAAAACTGAGGTATGGTTTGTAGGGAGGAATTAGTGTAAAAGGCAGCTCTAGTGCCTGTCACTCAGCATGAACTGTACAGGTCTCAAAAGCAGGGATGTGCTCTCTGCCAGCCTGCCTGCCTGCCATGCCAAAATAGCACCAGGAAGCTGCTTGTTGCAGATGTCTTTGACCTCCTGCATGGCTCTTTCACAAAGGGGCTGGTCCAGGTCCTACAAGCTCTGAGCACTGCTCCTCAGAGGAGCTGCAATGCTCAGGGGTTTGCTGTGCCTGGTCTGCAAGGAGAGCCCATCCCTCTCCCAGCGCCATTATCCCTTCTTTTCCATCAGCACTCAACTTGCATGTGAAAAAATTTATATTGATAACTTAAAAAGTCAACATCAATGACTGGAGTCAGAGCAATAAAAGTGAAGTGCATGGCTGCTGCCAGGCTTCTTTCTCGCTCCTTGGTGTTCTGGCTCCAGCATTCAAGCGATAGATTTAAATATAAAACAGATCATTAACGGCTGGCTCAACATCTGCTAATATTATTTTCCTTGCATTGTCTGTGTGTCTTTGTTTATCTCAGTGTGCTACTTTGTTTTTCCCCTCTTATAATAAGGATCATTCCTTTATTTTAAAGCGCCGCATCAATTTTCAATTGCTTGGGCTCTTGGAGCCTCCCACGCTTTGCCCACATGCTTGCACCGCACGAAGAGGTGGAGAAACAAAGAGAATGCAAAGCGTGGGATGATTGTTGCTTCAAAAAACAGTAATTAAGAATCTGTTAGAAAAATAACAACTGAGTTTAATAAGAGCTTAACTTAGCTGTGTGAGCTGGACAGAGAGAGTCTCCTGGGCTGTCTCATAGAAACCAAGCAGCTCGACTCCTCAGGAGTCTTTCAAGTGACATTGAAGTGGATTCATGGAAATCCAGTAAGAGGCATTGTTCTTGTTTCTATTGGAGAGATGACTTGCCTTTTTCTTTAGAAAGAAATTATAATAACCAGCTCTGTGACAAAAAGTCAAATACAAAAAGCAAAAACTTTGGTATAAAATCTACCCTTATATTAAGATAGCTGATTTATATCCACAAAATCCTGGCCAATTCTCAGTTAAGTCCCAAAGCTTCGTGTTATTACCCATATCTCGCTACCTCCCTACCATGGTACAGATGATGCAATATGCAAAATCACCAGCTGTTCACATATTCATAAAGTACTTAAGCTGAGTGAATTGAGGATGGAGTGTGCTTTTTTACCTTGAAAATCATCTATATTTCTTTTGCCCCCGCTCTCCCAACTTCATACCTCTTAAAGTTCATAACATTTATCCTGATGAAAAAGAACTAAAGAGAGAAATTAGATCCGTAAATACCTACTGAACATAACTTCCTGGGAAGCAGATGGACCTATAATATGTTATCGTATGACTAGAGCTGTCTTCTGCTTAGAGCTGTCTTCTGCTTAGAGCTGTTCAAGAGGATCTCACTCCTTACTTGCCAGAGACAACTAAAGGAGTCTTTCAAGTGGGCTTTCCATTTTTTTTTTCTCATAGGCAGAAGTAAAAAGCCCCTTTCCTCTTCTTAGACCTCAATAGGTCTTCTACTACCTCAAGAGATCTTTCACTGCATGAGAGGGTTTCTGGTTGTCCAGAGGAGTCCTCAACCCTGAAAGAACAGGGAATCGCCACCACTTTTAAGGAGCTTTTAGTTCAGGAAATCCAGGTTCGGTACTTTATTGCTGGTCCCGGGGCTAGGAAACACTGCATTTCCCTTTGTGCCCCTCACCTGGGCCTGAGACAGCAGCCTCGAGCTGCTGGCATGCTTAGTTCCCGTGCCTTGGAGACAAATGCCAGAAGATGACTGCAAAGCACAGTCCGATTCCCCTTCTGTACCATCTGTATCTCCAAAGGCCTCCTGTGCCTGTTTTCATCTTCAGTGCTTGCTGGGATTTTGCTGGAACTGGTAGCAATTACTGTACATCTGCCTTAGGAGAAGTCTCCCACCAGTGTAATAAAGACATGGGCTGTTTAGTGTCATCCAGAGAACTCTGGACAGTCCTTCTCTATGGCAACATAGTGCCATTGTTTTTTAGGGCCCTTAAATTTGTGAGAGGTGACTCCACAAGTAAGAAATGAGACTGGTCTGGCTTGGCATGACTAGTTCCTTTCTGCTACCTCTGTCATGCTGAAGTTTTATTTGGGAATGTCACATTTCCAAAAGGTTTGATCAATAAAATGTTGCCCCAAGTGTTATGATGGCTGGTAGCAGGTTTAAGCCAGACAGAAGTGCAAGTTATATTATCCAGTGTCTCTGGATGGTTGGGCTGGAGGAGAAATGGACCACTTGCAAAATCCCTCCCCAGAGTGACAAAATTTGGAATAGATTTTGGTGCTCACCCACCCTTTGTCTTCAGGAGGTCTTGCAAGGCCCTCCTTGCTGGTAACTTAAATATGACCTCGTTACAGTGAAATGTTAGGACAGATAGTAGCTGCAGTAGTTCAGTAAGGATAACTCAGTAGTCTGAAAATTTCCTTTGGGTATCTCACACAAAACACTTCAAAAGCTGAGGCATGTCATTCCCAGTATTAAGCAATAATTTGAAATACTGCAGATCCAGACGCTGACTTCCCACTGAATTCATTGTAAATCACATGCATTTGTACTGTCTTACTCTGGGCAAAGAGCTCTCACCCGAGGAAACAAGTTATGCTCAAGTCTGCATAAACAAACCCACACACCAAGCTTATTTCACAAGGCAAAATTCCCCTCCTAAACACAGGTGGGGAGATCAGACTGTTGGCTTCCCTACATGGAGACCAAAAAGGCTGTGCTTCGTTGTTGTGGAAAGCCAGAACATCTTCACTACAGTCCTTCAGCCATCATCCATCTGGTGGGTGTTCCATGGTTTGCATTCATACAAAAAGTGGTTTTGGGTCAGGGTCACAGTTTTTTCACCAGCAACCTACAAAGTGCCTGGCATGCATTTGGAAAATGGATGGAAGTGGAGGATAAAGTTCATCCTGTGAAGGGAGTGTTGGAGGAGGCTCATCAGAAATCAGGTGGATCTCAAGCTGTTGGGGCCCATCACCCGCCTGAGCAGACTCCATGAAATAGCCTAAACTGAGGTTTCCCATCTGCTCCAGGCCTGGCAGTGCTTCACTGTATGACAAAACTGAGGACATGACACCATTTTGCTTCTGTGCTTCTACAGTGATTCTCTCATGTTTTAAATAAACTTTTGTCTTCTGTCCAAATGCAGTATCTGGGAGGAAAAGGAAAACTCAAGCTGCTTGCAAACACATGAAATAGGTGATAAGCAGATGTAGTCTGCACGGTATTATATGGTAACTGAGCTTGCATAAATCATAGCTTTTCAATCTTTCATTAAACTAGTGGGACTGAGTTTTACCATATATTTTTTAGAAGTCTCAGAGTAATTTAGCTATGATGAGGAATAAATCACCCACTAAATTTGTTCTGGTTCACCACATTCCAACTTCTCATGTGTCACTTGTTGATAATTTTTCAGAAACCAACCTGGAATACTACCTGAACATCTGAAAAAAAGCATCTGCTTCCAAAACATGTGAAAGGCTTCAGCATGCAAATAACTGAGAGCTCCTGGACAAAGAGTTTCCAAGGCCCTAGTTCTTCCCACTGCTTTGAACTGAGGTTGTATGTCCCAGACTGCTGTCATCTGTGGGTCTTCCTGAGAGAGCTCCCACAAAGCAGGTGCCTGTTGGTCAAGCTCTCACGGCTGTTCATGAAAGCGCCTTTTGTCATCGTAGAAAAGGACTTTTGAGAAAATTATTCATGTATGAGAAGAAAATTTCTTTCCTGTAGCTACCAGCCACATAGATGGAGAAGGTTAAGCCTAAAACCCCATGGAGGTTTCCTGAAAATTTGAGCCTGTTATATCCACATATTTTTGCAGGGAGGCAGACACTTGCTCTGAGCTCTGACTGTTCTCATACACACTTTTTCTCATCTGGGCAGATTTTCTGAGGTTTGGCACCATACTGGTGTAGCCACATGTTTCCTGGCTGGCTTGGAGTGTGGTCAAATCAAGCTTGAGTCTGCCTGCAAAACGCTATGTAGACATAGCTTTTGATGTGTTCCGGAGCCAGATGTAGCACTTTCCAGCATAAGGAATGTGGAATAGCAAGTTTTATGACATCTGGTGGTGTAAATGCTACTCCAGATTGAGCACTGATTCTGATTCAAAATTATAATCTCATTTTGTGGGCTGCACTTATTTGGGGTCTGTATCTCCAATGCTTGAGTGTTTTCCTCACAGTTTGCATTTGTTTATTCAAAGTAGATTTTGCCTTGCATGGATATGCATGAAAACAGTTGATTTGCAGGTGGAAATGAACTGCTCCTAATATCTGGAAATAATGAGAAAAATGAAGAATCACAGAAAAGCTGATACTCTTGTGTTAAATGTCTTGTAAACAAAATGAAGGAAAGAAGTAGCAACATATGTAATAGGGCTGTTTATTGTCCCCAAGTTATGAAATATTTTCTTGACTGAGCAACGCGTCTGCCAAATGTCTCATGAAGAGCTTTGTTGTGACATAAGTTGAAGTCAAGGAAAATCCGTATTGTTATAGGCATTTTGATCCTTCATGGACTGTGTCTGCAGAGTGACTGGACTGTGTTCTCTACAGTGAAGTACACATGTCAACGCCCACGAGTTAATGCAGACTAGGGAAGAAGCAAGATAATAAAAAAAGCTGTGAAAACTTTTGGGAAAGAAGCTGAGCAGGGAGAATCTGTACGTGATATCTCTGGGACTTGTGGGTGCTCAGCAGCTCCGAAAAACCAGACCACTGATGGTTCTTAATATATTGACTTAGTTGCTGAGCTGTGGGCAGAAAAAACAGAAGTTCTGGGGGGATCTGGCAGTCTGTGCTTGTTTGTCCTCCTTGAATGTGTGGCAGGAGACATCTAAGCACATGCTCATCATACTGTAAGAGAGCTTGGAGGGATAAACAGAAGCATGAAGAGGTTGCTGAAACCTCCAATGTAATTTTTCTCTTCTCAAACAATTGTACATCAGTTCATTTACTTTGAGCAGGACATGGGGTAGTATGGCATGAACCTGACATGAAAAGCACATGAAGCCAGTGAGGAAGAGTTCATTTTGCCATCTTGTACATTCCTGGAAAGCCGTGATCATCCTGATGTAGAAGTGCCAATGCAGACGCCATCGGGATAGGTACCTAGGAAAATCCTGGGAATAGACCAGATGTAGTCTCTTGTCCTAAAAGTGCTATGTCATGTGAGCTCCAATACCTCTCATCTTGCTGATTAAGTGTGAGAGAACAAAGAGTACCCCATCACCCCTCCCAAACTCAACAGCTGCTACTTGGAAGAGGCTTTTTTCCCCCATAATTGGTATTAGATGATGATGATGCCACAGGCTTTGAAATATTGGAAGCCAGCACTGATCACGCTTACAGATAGCTGAACAATGCAGTGCAATGTAAACTAGGCAAACAAATCCATCTGGGTTGCCAGAGAAGGCAGAGAAAAGCTCTAATCTTCTAGAAGCAGCTGTTGGCCAAGCTGACATTGAAAGGCATTATTTTTAAAATGAAAGCTTCTGTGCGGGTGATGAAAGCTGCTGCATTTCTTGCTTTGGACTGGAAGCACTTGTCAGTAGCCCAGACAGAGATCAAAATTATTGAATGCTGCAGAGCAAGAGTGATAAGCAGGACCCTCTTCAGTAAGTAATGGATTCCTGTCCACTCTGGGACATGATGGGTTTTGCCAGGAATATCTGCTTACTGGGACAGGGTGGGAGCAGTGCTGAGCCAGGGCAGGACAGCTGATGATGCATCTGAGCTGGCTGAGAGGCTAGTGGTGTGTACCCTTCCTCAGATGCTCACCAGACTGAATAAAGCAAGAGGCTGGTTTCCCCACCTGATTCCCCCTGGAGAAGTCCCAAAGCATGGGGGTGTTTAGAGCCAGACTTTTTAGCCCATGCCAAGTCCTAGGGTAGACCTTGTTAGGATGGCAAAACCCTCCTCAGGTAGCTACAGCCTGTGGCAGAAAACAAGTACTGTCAGGGGTCTGGATGTGCCATTCATGTGAACCAAGCTACGTCAGTCAAAGCAGCTTTATTTCAGGACAAGTGAGTCAAACATAGGGGTTTTGCCAATATAATCTTATAAAGGTAGAGGAAAAAGCCCCCAAAGCCCAAAATTACATGATCATACTGGCAAGTGTCTTTAGAGAACTAATCTTAGTGCCTGAAAAAAATTCAGTTTAAAAACAATGGTGAAAAATGATAGAATAATTTCATTTATGAGGACAGCATTTTTAGTATCAATATACTGGGGGTTTTCATCCAGGGTGAGAGGATACAGTTCAAATGTGGAATAGCAAAGGAGAAGAGATCTGTTCATACAGTGCTCTCAGGAGGTTGGTGGTAGCTTACCAATGGCAGCAGCAGCCGGTGAAATAGTTGTAATTTGTATTGGTTTTAACAATCTGTGATGCCTGAGGGATGCTACAAAGACGCCTATTTTTCTTTTGTGCACTGTGACTGACAGAGAAATAAAAGCCACCCCTACCAGGATAAGTAGCATCATTATCCATGCTGCAGACAGGGACACTGGACCACGGAGGGGTTTTCTCAGAGCTGTGGAGTCATGGCAGGGCTGTCAGGTGTTGGTTGGTAGGGGCCAGGACCCAGGCCTCCTTCACAGGAAAGAGACAGGCACTGGAGGATGTTAGCAGTTCCCCTGGTACCTGGTAACCAATGAAGGAGTAATCTTGACTTAAGGCTTCTGGGCTTGAAGGCTGGAAGGAGGAGCACAATATCCAGGGTTAGTACTAAGCCCCCTCTCTGAAAGCAAGTTTTCCTGTGGGCATTGATGCTGGTGGTTGCTTGGCAGAACAAACATGGGAGCGGAGGAGCAAGCAAAACATTTCATTATCCTTTTTGCCAGAGAGTTGAAAGAATCTGACAGGGAGACTTGTTTAGCTGCAAAGCCATATAGACCATTTTGTCTAAATACATTTTGTTTTCCTGTTGAACTCCATTTATAAGACTGACAAGAAGACTAATAAAATCTACTATGAACAAGGATGGTAATTTAGCACTCAGAGAGTGAGAGAGGAGCTGTATCTGAGGAATGCCTATGCTGCTCTCATGTCTTCAAGCCATGCCTGAAGCACAGGTATTTCTTCTGATGAGCTATGAGCGGGAATAGAATGGGTTTTTTTAATGACTTTTTTTTCTGGACAACATCTACTGCTGGTGTTCTGGGGCTTTTCATGTGAAGTTGTTGCCAGCCAGCTTTACAGAGAAAAGTTAAAAGGCCCAGTAGGTATCGCAGTGTTCTGTGAGATGAAAAACGAAGCACCCCAGACTCAAAGGTTACTTTTGGAAGAGGTCTCTCCTCAGTCTGCATGGGTTTGGGGTGGCTTCCATCACAGCCTTGTCAGTCAAATTTGAGATGTCTTGTTTGTAAAACTGTGTCCACCAGCAGAAATGCATGGGTCTCACCCGTCTATTATGTGCTTGGCAATGGCCAGCTGATGCACTGCACAGTCAGATACAACCTAAAATAGGGTCAAAGCTTCCACCAAACTTTCAACAGCTTTGTTCTTTCTTATTTGCTTTGGTCTTTCATTTTTTCGGCACAATTTTTGAGGAAGAAAAGGGATGCATTTTTAATGAACATTTTAGCACCTAATTCAATATTCTTATTTAAATATGTCAGTGTGAATAGTGAGAAGCAAGGGGGAAAACCACCAAAGAAATGAAAACCCAAATCCAAAATATAGTTTCGTGGAATGAGTCAGACTTGAGATTTATATAGTTATATTTTGGTGTCTGGAATTTTCCCTGAGATCAGCCTTTATCTTAATAGTTTCTGCCCAGCGCTGCTATGTGAGGTGAGCTTGTGAGTGGTTAAACAGCTGCTGTACTCCGACCAGAGGTGGAAGCATTTCCATGATGGTCTGAAAAGAACTAGTGTACGGCATTTGTACAGCTCTTTGGGGATCTTTCTGGATGAAAGGCGCTATTATACGGGTAAGATCATTATCATTATCATGAAAAACCTTCTCAAGGAGGCAATTCCACCTTCTGCTTCTGACACCTCATTTCTCTGTTGTCTCAGGAGCCTCTTTTGTATCTCCTAGGAGTGTCAGTTCACATCTTAATCTCTTTGTATGTAATCTCATTACAGATAATCCCATTTGCTAGAGATGTCAGTACTTCTCCACCATATGAGGAAGGATTTCCACACCACTCATTTTGTAACTGAACCCAGCTATATTCACTGTACGGAACAGACTGGCTGTAGCTGGAATCTCTGTTAGGTTAGGTTTGCTGTGGGCAGGGAATTTCAACGAAGGAAGGAAGGAAGGAAGGAAGGAAGGAAGGAAGGAAGGAAGGAAGGAAGGAAGGGAAGGAACACCTTTTTGCTAATAACATCCAATCTTTTTTTCTCCATTTCCTTGTTTACGTGAGAGAGAAATTTCCCCTTAAAAAATCCAAGTTTATAAAAAAGTGTTGATAAAAGAAGTTTGGAAATTACTTTCACAGCCATCCATCTTCAGTTAGGTCTGCCTGGTAGAGGCAGATGCACTATGAGCTTTCCCCACTTTGATTCCTTATATTTTAGTAACTCTTGTCAATTAAGGAGGGTAGAGTCTACTCTCAATTCATTAAATGCACCACAATTGTCAGTTAGTGACAGGCTCAGGGGAGGCCAGGACTAAGTAAACATAAGGGATAAATTATACAAGAAGAGCACAGTTTGGAGAAAAATGAGGCCCCCTTTATATAACATGTTTATCCTTAAAATCTCAAGTAAGCTACTATCATTGATAAAAGTCCAGACCCTTATATTCTTGAAGGGAAGAGTGGGGAAAAAAAGAAAGCAGTCGCTCTCCTTTGACGGTTTGAAAAAAGAAAAGATGTTTGTACCACTCACTGACTGGCTAATGAATAATCAGATTTCACAGCTTGAGTGCTGGGGTGGTAATTTGGTTGCACGCCATGCTCCAAATCCATGGAATAGTGCTTCATTAATGTGAAGACCTGTATAATCAAACAATTAGCAGTCTCTCTGCTGCTAAAGCAGCTTTTCATCAGCATATATACTTCGTTGTAAGATGAGTCTCAAATTACTGGATCTGACAGCAACTAGTCTTTTACTAAATCACAGCAGTAGTAAAGTAGGGTGGACAGAACATTCATTTTTTAACCCATTTCTACATATGCAAGAGGTTCATTCTATCCATGCCCCATGCCATATATAACTATCATTGAGAAGGTCATGACTTTGTAGGCGAACTGAAATTGCACTTAAATGAGTAAATCACAGATTAGATTTTTCTTTAACTGAATATTCAAGTGCCATAAATTGGCAGTGAAATGTTGCTACTTCTCATGTCACCTACTTCTCACTTGGTTTATCTTCCAGGAAGGAAGAAGAGACTTCTACCAGTATTCCAGTACCCAAATGTCACCCCTGTCCCTTCATTGTAGGGGGTTTAACTGTACAGGCAGAAGGAAGCGCCACAAGCTTCAACTCTTTCTATATTTTGGATTTGTTAAGGCTCAAGGGCAACTGCCCTCTGCTCTCCAGTTCATTTGCCAGCATCACAGCTGGGGAAGAGGAGGTGGAAAAAGTGAAGATGTGTCCAGAGTGCAGCATTAATCTTCACGTACGGATATGAGTCTCCCGCACATTTCAAGCCCAGAAAGCCCTGGTGCATAGAGTCTCTTATGCCTTTTATCTTCATGCCAGCCTGGGATGTGGTTGGCACCTTCCAGGGGACAGAAGCATTGATATGGGCCTGAGCAACTGCTCATGCACCTGCTGCCACCAGCCTGGTGGGCAATGGAGCTGTTTGTTGGAAGGATGGGACAATGCATAGGATCCGAGTAAGCTAGGAAAGCATACAGAATGATAAAGTCATTTGTGTATGGATGTTTTGTAGAGCACTCTTTTCTTTAATTACAGACAACTAAGGCTTAATACTATTTATTTATGTACAGGCTACATGGCTTTTTTGTTTCCTTTCATACTGCCTTGATCATTCCGGAAATGAAGTGAGCGCCAGTGGGTTTGTTTTGCTCTGTGGCCCAGCAGGTGCTAGCTGCTGAGTGTACTGGAAACATCCAGCGAGTGTTTATGATGTTGGCAAGGACATTGCACCAGGACCTTAGCTTGTGTGAGACAGCGCAGCGAAGTCCATTTGTGTCAGCTGAGACATTGATCCATTACTTTTAAGATCTAATCAGCAATAGCTGATTTATGGTGAAACAGTGTTGGACTGTTTTCATGGGTGCAGTGTTTTATTTGGTTTTCTTTTCTTTCCTGTTTGTCAAAAATAAAATCAAACCAACAAAAACCATCTTGAAGGTGCTGTACCTGTTTCAGGACCCAAATGTCTGAAGCGAAACTCATTGATAGCTGAAAGATAGCTCAAAGTACCTGTTAGTCTGCCCTGTGTGAATAGGTGTTTTCTAAAAATCAGATACAGCAGAGATGATGAGCTCAGGTTCACTCTAGGGAAGATTTTCTCCAATAACAATCTCAAGCCTGAGCATGTCCGAAAAGATGAAAGGAAAGGTCTCCTGCTTTCAATACCTGTGGCAGTCTAATACCAGCTTGAGAAGTGTGTGCTGCAGAGGTCACCCTGGTTTTTTTTATCAGAAACAGAGAGATGGAAAGTGGAAAAGGTCAAAATATCCCTCAAGCTGACTACCTGGATTTTGAGCAAGAACTGTGAGGTACTAACACATAATCGCTTTTAATACAGCTGACCTCCACCAGCATTTTCACCTAAGCTGTGATCTGCTTTTGACTTCCAAGACTCTGTAATCACTGAATTCAGAAAATCTGTCACACTTCAGTGGTTATTTGTTGATCCAGGAACTGCCCTCATAGTCAGGAGCACAAGTGAACAGAGGATGGAACCCAGCACAGGATTCAGCCCCTGCTCCTTGCCTGTATGTGCTGTGGCTGACTCATGAGGGGCACCCCAGGTCAAAATGGGTACAGTTTCCACAAAAATGAAATCTCAAACTAAACAAGCAGACAGTATTTTTCCTTTTTATTTTTTAATAGTATGGTTTATCTTAATGCCTCTCTCTATAGCACACCAAACGTCTCTCCGGCACAGGCCATACCTCTGCCATTGTCTAAGTGAAGAACTGCACAAATGAAGATTTGCATTTCAGGTGATGGTGTTGGCTGGCTTGAAAGTACTAATGCCTGGATTTAAGAAAAAAAAATTCCAACATGTAACTTTGAAATGCTGATGATTTAAAAAATCTTTGTAATGTTATAACTCATGAGGTCACATGCAGTGCTCTCTTCATTGTCCCAGGCAGAGGAAACAGAGTCCATTACTAAACACTAAATATGCTCATTAATTTTCTTAGGCATTCATTTTGCTTATAACAATTTCTATGTGAGTGCTGAAGCTTACAAAGACATTCATAAAGCTGTTGTTGCTTTATGAAATGATGTTGTGACACACTTCCTCCAGAAAGAGCTCTTTGTCCAATCCCTGCCTAAAAACCAACTAGGAATAATTTTCCATTGGATTCCTTTACAAATATCCTTGATTATTTACTTCATGGAAATAAACCAGAAAGGGCTCTAATCCACCTGGGACGAGGGCCCTTGTTCTGGGGCAGGCTCTCTTCAGCCTCCCAAGCAGAGGAGAGGTGGTGGGTGGTTTTCTCCAGCCACCCAGCCCTGTGGAGCCCCTCGTTCAGAGGGACTGTCCTGCAGGGGATGGCAGTCCATCACTGGTGCTGTTCACCAGCATTCCCAGAAGCCCCACTCAGGACAACTGCCTAAATAGGTGCTGCCTAAATTTTCAGGGGATTTCTACAGCACAGCCATGAGAAGAGGGTAGCGCTGTGTCCACCTGCTGACAGGCTACAATGCCATGGGCTCTGGCAGGGGTAGCATTTATCTTCAGAAGGACAGAGTGTGAAAGAGGCTCAGGAAATTCATAAGGAGGAGTAAGCTTTAACAAATGCCCTAGAGGAACTAGGCATAGAGTCTCCTCACAGGGGTCATGTGCCTACATCTCACCAATGCTTTTATAATCTTACCCTTAAGCCACTTACTTGATCTCAGGTTCACCCTCCCTCCCTGCAAAGCCCTGGAAGAGAAAAAAGCAAGAAAGAAAAATACACAGGCAGAAATGCAATAAAAGCAGGGAGGCAATGACTGTGTTTTCTCCTTGCTTGTGGAAATGGTGGGTGTCCCAGGGTAGCAGGGGATGCAAACCCCTGCCAGGGGATGCCAGCTGCAGGAGAAAAGCAGAACCAGCACCTTGCACCTGCTGCAATGTTTTCTGCTTCAGAATGCTCTCCCTTGACAGAGCAACATACACTGCAAATGTACACTCTGTGTAGACATAGGTAACACAGTGTGAATTTATAGTATGATGTTGCATTCACACATACAGACCCTCAGCATTTTCAACCACACATTTTTTATCATAAATTGTGTTTTATTTCTATGCATTCCTTGGTTGTAAAAACTCTTCTCCTTACCTGAGACCCCTGCCTCTGCCATACCCTACATTCTGCAGATGCTTCTGTGTGCTTTCAAGTACAAGCATCTCTACCATAAGAAAAACAAACTCCAACAGCAGTAGGAGACAAATAACATGAAATAATAGAAATGTAAGTGCTGCAGGAATAGGGCCAAAAGGGATGGAAATATTTGTATGGTGCTACAAAAGATACAGTTACATGAAACTTGGATTGGAAATAAATGAATGGATATACATAAAAAAATCAGTCATAGTCTATTTTAGATTGATCACAACAAATACAACAGCTCTAAAAAAATGTGGTCCAATACTCTTATTAAATGAGTTTCATTTGTTGGTGATTTCTAAATAATACTAATGTTATTTTCAGAACTAATTACTTAAACTCAGACAATTCAAAATAAATTCCCCTCAACATCTTTATAAAGATATTAATTTTACCCTATATTTTGAAAAACAGTTTCATTTTCCTTTTCTTTTTTTCTTCTGTTTCATAAAACTTGTGTTTTAACAAATCACTGCCATGAGCTAACCCAGATCTGAATCCAGCAAATACTCTCAACATTATCCTTCTCTGTTCACATATATTTGAAGTAAATTACATCAAATTGTATTTGAAATACCAAACTGGCATTAATGGAAGCTTCTTTTGCTCCAGGCACCATTTTAAAATAGATGAGCATAAAAATGCAGTCTGCATCATTAAGTTTATATGAAACTAGTGAGAATAAAAATCACCATGTAAGTTCTAATAAGATGTGTTTTTCATTCCAGTTTAATAACCCAAGACTATATTCATCTTCCAGTATAATAAATACACTGAAAGGAATTCATTCTTTTGTGTTTTTTAACATGTTGAGGGTTTCAGAAGATGGAGTTTTCTGGGAAGCTGGGTGAAGAAAATTCTTTAATATGGCAGTGCAGAGTATTATTATCATAAATAATTAATGTGCACAGCAGAAGAAAGCCTAGCTTCATTAATAATTCTTATTTTTAGTTGGCATAAGCTAGAGGTGCTGTATCTTCTTTCATCCGATCTATGTCAATTTCCTCGATTTAAATTTACTAGATGTTAAAATTTTAAAGGTATGCTAGATTTTGCAATGGATTTTTATTTGTGACTTTGCATTAATATCCTACTGTTAATTCTTACCCGCTGAGATATTTTTAGTAACAAGTAAAAAAAGAATCAAAAAAACCCCCGGTAGCAGCCAGGCAAGGTAGAGTGGGCATCAGTGTCAGCTCCTTTCATCTTTCATTTCCCTTTGGGACCAGTTAAGATGCTTCTTTGATTAGAACCTCAGGAAATATTAAAAAGCTCTTCTGTGAATTTAAACTCATCAAACTTGTCTCTGTTTATTTCTTTGAATACTGAGATAATTCACCTCCCACATTTCAAGAACACAGGTTCCTTCCAACCCAACTGCGCTCCTCTGATCAGCAAAGTCACTTGTCAACATCGCTGAATCTCTCTCCTAACAAATGTTAGTGCTTCATTAATGCAGTGCCAGAGTCAGAGCCGCTCCTAAATGTTCCTTATTAGCACAGATGAGGAAGTGAGATGACACTAGAGATGGCACAGAGCTAGCGTGCCACGAGATGAGTGCAGGTAGTGCTGGATTAAAACAAAGGAGGAATATGTGACACCTGAAGGAAACAAAACACGGGGTGTGGGGTGGAAATAATTTTCTTTTGTTGCAAAATATTTATGGGAGAAATACTAAAACTCTCATTGTTACTTTGGAAAAACCAATACCACAGAGATGGAATGTTAACCTGCATTATGCCTTTTAAACAGAATTGCAAATGTTCTTGTTAATCAGTGCAAATGTTAGAGCTGAATGAAAAGGGATGGTGTTTTTTTCTTCTCAAGCATTTCAAAAGAGAATGTTTGGGGGTTTTTTCTTTGAAACTGTAGTGGTGGCTGTGAAAAAATCCTCATGATTTTTATACTTTTCTCTCCTTTTTAATGGTTTACCTCCTTTTATTTTGCTTGAGACCAAAAGAAGAAAAAAAGAGAAGAAGAAGAAGAAGAAGAAGAAGAAGAAGAAGAAGAAGAAGAAGAGGAGGAAGCTCATGGAGAGTGTGGGAGAAGGAAGCCAATAAGAAGCAAAATACATGAGGCTGCTCACTTGGGAAAAAATCCATTTTAACTTCACTTATTTAGGGATGATTTTGGCAATGCTCCTAGCATCTGAAGTAGCCCAGGTAGTAATTTCAGCTGTGGATCACAGCATCTTCAGTCAGATATTTGTGTTCCTTATAGAATCAATATCTTTTTAAGCATTTTCACAGTTTTTTCCTAAAAAAAATAGGAAAGCTGGGAAAATTGGAGAAATTCACCCATCTGTGAAGGGTTGATTCCTCTGTGTATTTGTACACAGATATACCCCAAAAATGAGTGATGCTACTGTTCCTGCACGGACAAATTCAGAAAATGAATTTAGACATGACCTCCCATGTGTCTATCAGAAGTGCCACGTGGTTGTCAAACAGGAGATGGAACCTGGGCACTCACAAATGAGCTAGGAGGGGACATGAAGCACATGGACACTTAATGTCTTCCCTTTGTTAGCGTCTGCATGGAATAATGCACTTGGACACCACGTATCCACTGGGGTGTTGCTTTTGCTAAACTTCAACTGTTTCTTTAAGGCACTTAGTTAAAAGTATTTTCAGCTTCTTTTTTTTTTCTTTCTTTCTTTTTTTTTTTCCTCCTTTCTAATTTTTTCACTTCTCCTTCCTTTCTCCCTGGCAAATTGTCAGGTTGTACCATTCTGGAACAGCATCATGTATCTGTCATCTTTCTTTTCAAGGTTTCAGGATACTTTAGAAAGCTGGTGGTCTGTGATTTTGCTGCACTGTTGTCATGGACTGCAAGAGGTGACATTCCTTTATTTTGTTTGGGTATCTGCTACCATTAAGACAGAAAAGAGTGGCAAAACTTTGTGTTCCCAAACCATCATACTCACTAATCAGCTAACACAAACCAATTATACAATAGGTGAAAGACATGGCCTTGCATGCTAAGATCTGCATTTTTCTGCCTTCTTTATTTCCTATCAATCCGCTGTGACAATGGGTTTATTTTGCAGGAAAATATGCAAATACCTTAATCTGGTAGAACAGTATGACAGTCTGAATGTGAGTCTCTTCATGATATGTTGACAAACACTTGTTTAAGAGGACCAGCCCTATGAAGATGATAAATTTCTGAGTGCAAAATCAGAATCTCTGCAGAAAAACTGTGTAGCCATTCGAAAAAAAAGAATGGATGGGTACTGAGGATCAGTCTCTTGAAATAATAAATTTTCATCTTATCTGCAATGTGATACACTAGCAAATGAGTAGGTGAAGGGATTTGGGAACTTTTGCTGATTTCTTTCTGCACCCACATAATGAAAAAGCCCACCACTTTTTGGAAGGTCTGTTGTCTCTGTTTTGTTTTATACATTAATTATGTAGCATCAACTGTTGGAGAAATAGTTCTAAAATATTCCTGCAAATGTTGAAAATGTATCTGTGGAGACTTTTAGACTTTTTTTTCCCAACATCCTAATTTCAAGAGTGATTTAAGAACTGATTGGCATTTGGCAAAAAATGAATGATAATGAACTCATTTCAATAGAGATGGACCAGATACCATGCCGGCTGTCGAAACTTTTCAAAGCTGGTTTCTCTCCAGTAAATGTGATCCTGCAGGCTCTGTCCATCTGCCTACAAGAAAAGAGACATTCGCATTCTGCAGGAAATACTGCTGAGAAAATACCAGTGAGGATTATCGATTTTGTGATCTCTCCTCGTTCTCAGCAAGGAAACTGGACGACAATAAACACCACAGCAAAACAACAGTACTGAGCTACTTCATGTCCCCTCTACCCCTTTTTTTCCCCATTTTTTTCCCCTTTTTTTGTCCTTTTTGCATTAGCAGGTAACAAGCTTACTTCAGTATGTTTGCCAGACAGAGAAGCAGCAGCTCGAACACGTCTGAGCCCTCCCCACAGCAGGGATGCTCAGGAGTGACCTGAAGCTGTTGCTTACAAGGATGGTTTGATTCTGGCCTCACCCTAATTTTTGCCGGTGCAAACTGAGTCACGGACACCACATTAAACAGCTGAAGTGAAAAACCACACCAGCTGTTAGGCTTCTCCTGTTGCATGAAATTGAAACAGCTCTGAGATTTAAGGAAAACAGCATGAATTCACCCCGAGACATGATACCTGTGGGACAGGCTCTTCCTCGCCCACCTTGTTCAAGTCCTTGGTGGCCAATGCTGGTGGAAGGGTGTCCAGCCAGTGCCCTCCCTCAGGTGGCGGGGCCAGCAGAGGTGCCCCAGCCCCTGGAGTGAAGCCCACCCCAGCCCTCAGCCCTCAGGGCGGGTCAGCTCACAATGCTCATTTCTCAGTTATTTCAGTTCTCCTCCAAAGTCTGTCACAATTCTCTCTTCCCCCCCATCCCCCTCCCACCTGGGTGTCTGTGTCTCCCTCAGGTGTTTTCTTGCTGCTGCCAAGGTCCCAGTTCTCATCCCAGTCTCCTCTGCAGACTCTCCCCAGCCTCTCTTTGTGCCTTTGTTTTCGAGGGTGGCTCTCAAATGCAGCGCCTGTAGGCTCACCTTTGCACAGCACCGCTGCTAAATTTTTAATCAGTGGCGGTAAAACAAAGGAAATGAAGAAACTCACAGTTTTTAACGAATGGCATGTGGCTAAGCAGCAGGCCTTATCCGAGTTTACAGACATGAGCAGGGTGTCAAGCACCAATTCTCCAAACCAATTAGCATCCCAGGAGATTTTGCTCTGGTGCATGGTCATGCAACTGTCATTAATGTTATGTGGTGTTATGGTTGCACATGGCCAAAACACAAGAGAGAGGAAGTACTTCTGCATTTCATGCTGAATTCTCTGGTACATCAGTTGTTAATTAAAAAACTTGGCTCGCTTCTGTCCCTTTACACAATCAGAATGATGTAAATAAGAGTCTTTTCCAAAAGCTTTTAAAATTCATTTTAAAAAAGGCTGGCTACAATATTTGTACAATATTTGCAGCTCAGCAGAATGAAGCAGGGAATAACTAAGTTTTCAGCTTCCCAGTTTCCCCACACAGCTTAGATGTGCCCGTTGCAGTGAGCAGGTTCCTGCGTCTGTGAGGCAGAAGGCTCACACCTGCCTTGGTGTGGAGCATTTAGTACCAATCACTGCAAGAGGCAGAAATCTGTGTGCTCAGGGTCGTGGCCTGATTCATCTGACCAAAGTCAGTGAGCTCAATTCTCTTCATTATGCACAAGGAAGGATGTTTCTGCAAGCTGAGCAACACCCCAGACCTCAGCACACCTGACTTATGTGCGTCCCTGAGTCATGTCTTGAACAGGCGATCCTAACGGGGGTGGAATTTGTAGCACAGAAGCCAGAGCTCCTCTCTTTGATCCTAGTTAATTCCCAAGAGTATAGAAGTGAGACCCTACCTCTTCAATCTTTATATATTTGCCCAACTGCTTTATTATCTATGAAACTCTCTGATTTGTGTGAAAGATAGAGATAAAGGAGTTTAAGTCATACAGCAGCTTTTGAAATAAAAGCCATGATGCTAAAAACACCTGTTACAACCAAAAAGCTAGGGTATAAGAGTATGATTTATTACACATATTATGGAAGCCCCACAAGAACTGAGCAAAGATTTTGCCCTTTTTGTGTCTGATTCACACATGGGCATGTTAAAAGCCATCAAAGATATATCGTGTGTCCCAAAGGATTAACTCAGCTCTTACTAACACTTTCATTTCCATGTTCCTACAGCTTAGGTGTACAGGCTTTATTTCACCATGCCTTTGAGGGGCAATACCCGCTCAAAATGTGTGTTTAACACAAGAAAGAAGTATACCACCAGCCCACCAAAAATATGTAAGTTTCTTATTGCAGTAAAGTGTCAGCCCTTGGCACAAAGGGCACAGAGCTCTGCAGGAGATGAGCACGCGTGGAGGGTTATCCATCCCTGTCCTGAGACCCCAGGGGAAAGACAATGCACTTTGTGGTGTAAATGAGCAGCATTAGAAAGGACACCTGCACTGAACGTGTTTCTGGGATGGTGACTCCCCATGCTGAGGACTGGTTCTCTCATCTCAGGGACTGCATCACCCTTACCCTCTCACCACCTGACCACCTCCCATTTCTAGCATGGGAAAAGTAGTCATTGATGGGGGTACAGATAGGAAGCCTGCTAAGAAATATTTTAGCAATTAGGACAGGAGGAAATATAGTATCCTTCTTTTTTTTTCCCCAGGGAAAACCTATTTCCTCACTTCTTTTCCATCCAAGCATAAGCTGGCATTTTTTGCCACCGTGAGAGCGAGCCAGAGCCATCACTGGAGACACAGAGAGGAATTGCTATAGTGTGGATTCATTAAACTCATCTCAGTCCATCTCTTTTTTTTTTTGGTATTAAAGGAGTATGGAGTAAAGCAGGGCAGAACGAAGTGTTCTGGAAAACTGATAATCAAATGGCCTAAAGCTAATGTTTACTTTTCTGAATGTTTTATAGCAGCATTACTTGGAGATGTATTAAAAACAGGGAGCGAGAGGGAGGGAGAGAGGGAGGGAGCCTAATAATAGCCTTCCAGTTACAGAAATAGAGAAGCAGCATAGATATGATAATTGAATTTGGTTTGGATGGGTGATAATCCGCCTTTATGCTACAGCTGTAGTTCTCAGATTTGAGCCTGGCTGGTGGCAGGTGTTGGGCAGCCTCCCCGGCCATGGGAAGGCTACAGCACCGTGCACTCCTGCATGCCCCCCATCCCTCTCCCTCTGTGCCCCTCATTTCTCTCCTGGAGCCTGCAGGCAGGAGGCTGCAAGGCCATGGGTTTTACATGCGCGGCTGTTTTTTCTCTGCATTTGTGGGGGTTGTCCTGAAGGTGACCTGGAGCCTCTCTCCCCCATCCAGCCAGGAAAAGCCACCAGTGAATCTGAAGGGGAGCTCCTCTCCTCCCCAGCGAAATCCATGCTCAGCCATTCTCTTTTTCTCTTCCACTCTAAATTATTCAGCTCCACACTTGGGGAGCTGACACTGCTAGTAAACCGAGGAGTTATGTATTTTTGGTTGCACTTGGAGATTAAGTGCCACTTGAGTTATAGTGTCTAAATTCCCAAATATTTGTGTAATTTTAGATCATGAATTCTCATTCCTGACTATGTTTAGTATCAATATTTATTCACACAGCTCCCTCTGTTAGATCCCATGGAAGAAACTGGGCGGGGGAAGTGGGAAGGTGTCTCCAAGCTGTCTCTGCCATAGGCATGGGTCCCCTTGCTGTTTGCTTCCTGAAGCAAACTCCAGCCTCTCTATGCCTGCTCTGTCATTGAAAATGTGGGATGGGAGGCAGTGGACGGGATAACTGGGCTGCAGTGTGTGGATAACATGGCCACCCTCTTTCACAAGATGACCTTAAAGATTTTGTGCCAGAGGCTTGGGGCTGTTGGTGTGCTGCTGTCACACTAGGAAGAGGAGTGGGAGAAGGGCAGAGACCAAAGAAGAAGAAAAGTCAAAACATCCTTCCTGGTTGTTGGGAAACCTCCCCGTCACCTCTGCTGCCTTCCATTCTCCTAACATGATCCTCCAAGAAACTTTAGCAGTCTTATTTGTTCTCTTGGTTGGTTTGTTCAGAAGCAAAAACAATTCTGAAGAAAAAGCATTAATTAATTTCCTCTGTATAAGAAAATATGAGAAGATTTTGGTTTCTGCAGGCACTGAATTAAACTCTGGCTGCACAAGAGTTTGCATTTTTAATGCAGCTCTTTTGCAGGTCACAAAAATTGTTCCCCATTCAGCCACTCTCATCATCTGGGTCATTACGACAGATAGCCACAGCTGATGCCTGGATCCAGCTCCTGCAATCCTCAGCTGGCACTCAAATGCCACTTCTAATGATAACGAAAAGCACAGTGGCTGCTGTAGCACCTTTTCTGCAGCTGTCCCAGAAGGCCCATATAGCTGTGATTAAATCAGCCTTGTAATGTCACTGTGGGGTGGATAGGTAGCACGCAAGTTCTGCGGGTGAGAAAACAGAGTCATGAAGCAGTGTGCTGCTTCAGCTTTGCTGCCAGAGAGACCAGGTGAGGAATGAGGAGCTGGGCTATGGGGCTCAGCAACCCAGCTGAACTGAAAGCCAATTTCATGATTGACAGGGAAATTAATCACGCTTATTCCACTTTCCAAGGAATTTTAGATGAAGACTTGCTTGCCACACAAGACCTTTTGGTTGTGCTGTCCCTGCTGCATCCCTCAGTGGGAGTTCTCACTGTCCTTAGTGCATCTGTGTTGGCTCAGCTCTCTGATTTCCTTTTTCTTTTTTCCACACAATAAAAACCTACTTATTGCCCAAAGTGCGTAGTTAGACTTGGTAGGGCAAAGTTTTGGACAGATAAATGTCAGTGCAATGCTATTTGCTTGTACTGCTCATTAATTGCGAGCTACAGAAGAAATACTCACTGTATCCTAAAAGCAGATACCTGTGACTGTGCCACAGTCAAAGATGGGATGGAAAATGCAAGATGTATCTACGAGCACTTCTTCCAGTACTCAGAAAATGTCAGACTCTTTCCTGTTCAAATTCCAGCCTTGTATTCCTGAAAGAGAACAAAAAATGGTAATGCATTTTCTCCAAAACAGCGCCTAGCAATATAAAGTCGAAGGCATCCCTTTCAGTCTTTGGCTTTGATGGATGTCTTTGGATTCTGAAAGGATACGGTAGATGCCCTATTAGAATAATATTCCAGTGTCTTGACAAGCAGCTTCAGATTTATATCTCAGCTTTCTTTTTTATGCCAACAGATATGTAATACCAAAGGACGTCAAAAGACATCATGCACTGTTATGATTTTTATTTTTTATTTTTATTTTTTTAATGGAAAGATTATTATGATCCAAGAATCCTTGTTTTCTCTTTCCTGTTTTTTTTTGGCACCTTTGTCACTTAAGATTTTTCCCTTTCCAGTTTCCCCACAGGGAACACACCCCTCTTTTCCAAAAGCAGGGGAAAAAATGGTACAAAAACAGTCTCCATACAGGTTTATTATTTGGGTACCCCTCCTTTGCTACTAACTTGACCAAGTTCCCTATGGTCCTTGAACTCAGACAGCTAACTGGTCAATTGGGAAAAAACTATGGTAGAGGTGGGAGAGGGGAGAAATACTTTAGGAACTGATAATATCCAGATTTTACGGCAATGTTAAACCTGTACATATTTCAGTTAAGGCATATCTGGATTTACTGCCAAACCTTGCATTTCTGTGTGTGTAGCCCAGTCTGTCTGAAATGATGTGTCCTTCCTGACCACTGGTGGGAATCTCCACGCACTACTCCAACGAGCATTTTCACTGCTCACTCAGAAGGGTGCGTGAATCAGCCAAGCAAACACCAGATTTGAAAGAGATGAGGTGGAAATCTTGTCTCAGCTAACCTGTCCCTATTTCTTCTACTATTCCTGCATCTCTGGGCAAATTTAGAGAGCCTGTGAGCTACCAGAAGTGCCTGTGGGTCTATAGTTCTGGCAGGCAGAAGACAATGCCCAAGCTGTGCCCCTGCCTGGACGGATGGGCCATTGCATCAGAAGTAAGAGAACACCCCATAATCTCTCCTCTCTGGGTAGAAGATATCAAACAGCAGAAGCTGCCCACTTTTCATACTGGAAGGCCATCCCTGACATCCTGTGAACTAACAGCAGAAGCAGTAAGAAAATGTATTACAGACGAGAGAAAATGCCATGAAACACATGGGAACAAACAGGCTCCATCCTCCATATCCCCTCTCTCAATACACAGACACCCTGACCCAGGAGAAGACCTCTTACACTCTAATTTATTGGAATAGCCACCAAGAAAGTATTCCCAGCATTCCCACTCAAGCCTCTGCATTTGTTTTTCTCCCAGAAAGAGACTATGTTATTGGTTTTTAATCTTTATAGGAATAATTATTTTTTGAAAGGGAATCCAGTGTTCAAGTACAGAAACAAATTAAGGTCAGAGAGAAGCACCTAGCTCTATGTAAGTGTTTAGTCTCTCCTTGTGAAGTGGCTGGTTCTGCATGAATTACCATTAATAATAAAACATATGTAAGATAGTGACATTCGGCGCGCATGTTCTTAGTTCCCCATTAAGCTGTGCTCCCTAAAAAGGTTTCCAGGTTTATTTAAACATGCAGGAAAGACTTTAATATTAAACAGAAATAAGATGTAATAGAATTATGTCAAAACACCTGAGGGAATTTTGGATACCTTTAAGGAATGAGCTCTGAAGTGATTCATAGCTAGGGCAAGTGATAATTGAGAAGAAGGAAAAAAAAGGGAAAAATGAGTTAATTTTTCCACAGCTATGAAATCCACAGCTATGAAATACTGTAGTTCACAGACTTATCAGGAGTCTTGCCTCAGTATAGGCATTATTTTACTTTCTGATGCTGAAAATTAGTGTAGTGATCTTGCTAGCACTTTTGCATGCACTTAGCATAAGCACAAGAGTAGCTCCCTGGGGTTTGCCAGTGCAAGGGGAGTTAACACATAATATAAGTATTCAGAGGCTTGGATGCTATTCTACAGCTTCTGGAGATAAATGTGTGATTTAGTTGTAGGCTAAATTACGGCTCTCATTACATCATCCTTGAACATTTTAGATTGCAGAATTGCATCAGATCCTGTGGTGGGATAAAACTTTACCCTTTCTAATTTGTGTAAATTTTCACACAAAACAGACATTCTGCCTAGTACCAAAAGGGCCAAAGCGTAGGGCACAGAAGCTTGACTCATTTGCATCTTAATGCAGCTGTAGACTTAATGTAAGATATTCCTATTTAAATTAATATTTTCTGTGTCAGTTCAGCAGTATCAGCACACTGCTAATGATCTCCATATCCATTAAGATCAGTTCAAATGCACCTCAGTGTAGCTTTCTTACCCTATACTCCTGACGGTATTTTTTAAACTGATCTGTAGCTTATTATTTTTATTATTCACAAATGTCACAGGCCTCTTCTCTCCATTTTGGGATTGTTCTTCTCCTATTTTAGGTCTTTTCCTTTCTTCTAATGTTGCTTTGGGAAAGCTCTAGGGATATATAAAGCAAAATAGACAGATGCCTTCACCTACCAGATTGTTGTGAATAATAATAATCACCTCTTATATATCCCTTTTCATTTTCAAAGCACTTTGCAGCAATTAGCTAATTTGCCTTTACAACAATCTCTGATAGATAGGTAGAGGCATTTGCATAGTGGCTATTTATTTATTTATTTATTTTATCCTGTATAAATTTGTTGGGGTCTTGTTGGTTTGGTTTTTTTAGTTTTCCTCTCTTTCTTTTTCTTCCTTTGCTGGATATTTTTGCTGCCCTTCTTTTTCCGAAAGGTAAATTTCTGTGGGATTGTTATGCCCATTAGCACTCCTAATCACTGAACCTAATTAGACTCTCACAGAAATGAAAGCACACACCAGCAACAGACAAACAGTGATTTCCTTCAAGAGTATGAGCCGTATCTCCACGGCAGCCAGATATGGCTGGAGAACTGGAAGCCAGACCCGAGCCACACTTAAGGCTGCTGGTTCAGATACCACCAAGGAGGATGGCTGTGGTAGGTTTATTCCTTTGTAAAGCACTTGCACGATCCAACTTGCTGAAGGCATTGACCAACAGAATACAAGAAGTAAGAAATAAAAAAACCCTGCTCTTTTGGAAAAAAAAACCAAAAACACAACCCAAACAAACCCAAACCAGAAATGTCAGAAAAACTGGTGCTGAAACTGCAAATCTATCAAGGAATTGCACACGTATTTTGGTCAATAGAAAAATGCACCCAAGCAGGGTCTCAGTGATTTCTACAGCCCAGTTCCCTGAAGAGAAGACTCTTGAATGAGAAGAGGAGGCCAGACAACTTGATCCCTCTTGCCCCACCTTTTCAATCTAGTGCACACTACATTAAATTGGTAAGCCAAAACACTACCTTGGCACTTCGGTGGAGTGAGCCTGATGCACTGTTCCCTAATCTGAAACACAGGTTACCACAGCCTAATCTAGAAGATTGTACAGGCATGGTGGAGGGTGATGGGAGTCTCCTACAGCCTCCTCCACAGCCCAAGCAATAGGAAGAAAGGCTCTGCCAGCATGACTTGTCCCACATCCTGCTGCAGGAGGGGACTGCTCTCTGCGTGCCACTCATGTTGGGATTACCAGGACATCCATGTCCTAACATCAGTCCAGGCAGCACAGTGGCAACCAGCCACTGCTACAGCACTTGTGCCACTGCCAACCCTTTTTGCCACTGCTTCACAGCCTTTTTGTTGCCTATTCTCATCCCAGAATAACTCTTTTCTATAATAACTCTTATCTTTTGTGCATCAGAATAGACAATTTAAAACTTTCTTCAGAACAGGGCAAGGAATTGGTATGAATACTAACACCATATACAGTCGTTGAGGGAAATGTCTTTAATACATCTTTTGCAACTGGCAGGGCTAATGGATTTTGTAGTGACAGAGTTGCAGTGAAGGTTTTACTGGCAAATCCTAACTTACATGGAAAAGAGCAAGGAAGCCCCCACTGTACTATCTTCATGAAGTGTTAATGCAACAGGGATCCCCTGTACTTTGTGATAATTGAACCATAAAATAGTTCAGCTTTATCTATAAACTCTCCAGCGCAATGCTTTGAGTGTATAACCGTTTACATTATTCCCAGAAAATTAGGTCAGCTTTTCACAGAGAAAATGTCAAATTAAAAAAAAAAGAAGAAGAAGAAGAAATAATGAGGGGAAAAAAAAAGACAGAAGAGGCTTCCTCTAAAAGAACTTTTCCACCCCAGATTGGAAAATGTCACTGTATCCTCCCAACAGCACCAGCCCCACTTATGAGCCAGGGAGGGAGCAGGGGCCGAGGAACAGTGGGCAGCATCCGCACTCGGCTCCTTTGAGCTGGAGCACAGCTGTGTTATGGCTGTGTCATCATTGCGAGCGAATTAAAAGAAATGGAAACATTAACTCTGTGGAATCTTTTCAGAAGCTGGTGGTGACTAAACCAGGAGGCGCTAACAAAGGAAAGCTTTCAGCAAGTGTTTGGCATTTGAAGTGCAGCACGGTCTTTCCATTAGGCTGTTGTGAGGGTTAAAATTAATCTGCATTGTAAGGGAAGAAGGCCATACAATGGATGTTTGTTGTGAAGAAAGACACCTGGAGATGTGTTATGCTGTCAGAAGGCTTAAATAGTTTCATTCCAAGATTTCACAGACTATTAAAAGAACCACAAGAGTCTGGAAGGGAAAACCCCTGAGATCCCGAGCATCTCTGCAAACCAACCAAAACCACGTGGAAGATGGTGGTGGCCTTGTCAGCAGACTCACACACTCAACCACAGGTTTGGTCTGGCACACAGAAATGCAGGTTGCATCCCTAAGTGAGGGAATTCAGCTGGCTTCACAGGAGCAACACCCAGTTTGGCCTTGAACCTCTGAGTACCTCCCTATGGGAGGGAGAAAGCAGAGTCCTGGAGGAAAAGAGGTCAGGAGTGCAGGATGTCACAACATATGGCAACTCACCATGCCACTTCCAATTTCCCAAAACATCCACAGCGCATTTAAAATTTCCAAAATGTGCAGGCTGCCTGTACTCTGAAATGGAAGACCTGAGGGATGCTGAAAAGGGAGGGAACATATTCGGAGCAATGCGCAGTATGCATTACCTGTACTGGGGACACATGTTGTGCCTGTGCACTGCCAGGCTCTCTGCTCTGGAAATAGGCCTCATAGGGTGGATAGGAAAAAGACCCTGAATACAGAGAGATTGGGCTATTAGAAAATATCTGCAAAGCTTTTGTGGACACAGGAAGGAGGAAGCTGGTGCTTGCGCAGAGGTTGGCCACACACAAGGCTGCAGAGCTGGTGTCTGATTAAATCCTGCATTCCCTGGCTTCTCAGGCAGTTTTTTCCTCAGCCATTAGATTGCACTTATGGTCCATTTTTGGAAGACATTACTTCTAGGCTGGCTGTGTCTCCTTGCCCCAGTGGCACCACAAGGCAGCAGTTGCTCTATGGGATGCAGCGTGCTACGGCTGGGCTGAGGCTTCCTGTCCGGCAGCCCGTGCGCTCCCGTTCTCTTCCCAGGAGGTCCCTCCTGCTATTTAGCAGCTCTGACAGAACTGGATATTGTAGCCATGGGATCACCAATGGCTTTGCTGTGCTGGAAAGGAGCTGGTGGTGGCAGAGGCGTTGCATTCAGGCAGCTACCACTGTGTGTTGCTATGGGCACTGATGCAGAGGCGAAACACAGGCTAAGCCATCACTTGATTTTCTATTCAAGCAACTCTTGAGTACTAAAGGAATGGCCATCTGCCAGTGTTTGTAATAGAAGGTCAGCATACACTGACATTCAGCAAATTGGTATTATATGCATTAGATCTGTGCTTTATGAGGTATTGCTCCATTTTGGAAATGTGAAAATTGACTGAAAACATGACTAAAATTTTAGAGGTGCCACTCTGCAGCTGCAAGCGCACTGACAGCGCCCAAATACCCAGGCAAAGCAGCAAGTCTGGCTATTTAATACAGAAAAAGCTAAGTGTGCATGTGTGTGTGCTGTGAAGTTGTCATCAGCAGCAAACCCAGTGCTCCAGCTCACTGCTGTCTCTAGGCGGGATCCTTCCCATGGGGGTGGGCAGTGGCCCCTGCTCAGCTGATTGCAAGCACTGTGGGCTGGCAGCAGGTAGACAGCTTTTGAAACGGGGCTGTTATGAACTGCCCTCTGCAGGGTCCTCTCCATCTGAACCTAAGAGTCCTAAACTGAGTCACAGTCCCTCCTGCCTCCAGTACTTTCCCTGTGCTGGGCAGAATGCGGAAAGAAGGAGGAGGAGCTTTCACCCCCTAGCAGAGATGCAAAGTCCATGGTGGCCAACAAAGAGTGAGGTTTCTTCCCAGAGTCAAGCTTTTCTCTGGGAGAGCCAGGCAAGCTGGGCTGAGGCAATGCGGTCCCAGCACAGGCAGGAGCTGCGCCTGCATCCCATCATCCCTTCCCAGGCACAGCAGCAGTCTGCATCTGACTCCCAGCTCCAGTACGTGGAACAGCTACTTAGTGATCCGCCTCCAGTGTTATGCCCCATTAACTCAAAGTTAGGCATGATTACTGATTATCTTTCCTTATTTTGTATGCATGTGCCAGGCGAGCAGTAAGAAACTGAGAGGATTTCCTGTTCGCAGCCTGAGCAGGGTTTGGGGACATGGCTCTTTCACAGGATGAAAGAGAGCTGGCATGTGGCACAGAGAATATGGTTCTTTCCCAAAAGCTGCCACAAAGAGAAGTTTGAAAGGCACTGACATGACACAAGTCAAGAGTTATGTTCATCTGCCTTTCTCTCTCTACACCATGATGAATTGCATATTATTTCCTTCATTAGTTTTAGGCTTCAACCACTTTGCAGTGCAGACATGAATAAAAATACCGAGCGGTTTCAGTCTGGTGACGATTTTATTCATTGGTGCTACATGTCAGATAATAGCTGTATTCCACTTCTTTGCTCTGTGAGCTTTTCAAATATTTCACAGGCTCAGTCGTTTATTAGGTATCCTCATACAAAGTCCTCTGCCTCTTCCCCTGAAAGGTAATTGTTTAAGTGGATTAGTAGCTTTCCCTGAAGATGTGTAGGGAGTGGCATAAAAGAGCAACACGGCTGTGACACTCTTGTTCTGACCTTAGGAATATACCCAGAGGGTTGCTAAGATCATAGGCTGCTCCAATTATTGTCAAGGGAAATTAATATACCATTTTATTCCAGCTAATACTCATTGGTCAGGCCAGGGAATACACTGTGGTACAGAATATTCCTCCAAAACCAGAAAAACAAACCCTGCTGAAAACCTTATGTTTTTAGTGGATTCACTCTGCAGAGTGTTCTATTCTTTGGAGAAATATTTTTTGTGTGCTGTTTCATATCATGGTGACTTCATATTAATTAAGCACTCACCTCACCTTGGGTGTCTGAAAGAGAAGTACAATAGAAGAAGATGCAGCCCCTGTCTGAAAGAGCTTGCAGCTGTAATGGGGTAAATGCATTTAGCAGACAGACTGAAAAATAAGATAGGAGCATTCAAAGGCGAGAGAAGATAGAGATTTGGGGGTTGACAAACTCGAGCTTCTCTGCGTGCTGCTTGTAGTGATTCTGGTAACATTTTCATATCCTCTCTAATACATCCTCCTGATTCAAAACAAAAGATGGACTAAAGACTGAGGCTGCTGGTTAGTAATGAAAAGGTAAAGAGCAGCTGTTCTTCCTAAATGTGATGTTTTGCTCTGCGGTGATTCAAAAGGTTGCATGAGACTGTTAAAAAACACATCAGGGTTTTAACCCTCCTATTCCCCATTGCAGGTGAGGTGTCATGCAGGGAAGAGCTGTGTAGACCTGAGCACCTTTGTGGTATTTGTTGTTAGGTGCCTTAGGCTGGTTGGGAAGGATGGCACTGCAGAAGGAGCAGCTACAGGGGAGAGGCACATGAAAATGCTGGGGTGGGGGGGAATCAAACAAACAAGCAATGTCTGAAAGTTGATATTGCAGGTATTGCAATGAGTGGCATTAACACAGATTTGTAAGGATTTTGTGCGTCTCAAAAGTGTTTGATATTGATGATATTTTTCAGCTTAGAAATTTAATTTAAGAGGTCATTAGTATTTACTAAAAATTGATAGGGCGTATATATTTCTTGTTGGTAATTTTGGGCATTTAATATCTTGTATTAAAATAGTGACATGTAAATGTCTTTCCATTTGGATTTTGAACATAAGGCATGTGCTCACTCTCATCTCCTTCGCTGTGTTTATTCCCAGTATAATCTAGCCCTCACCATGCACAGATGTTCCTTAACCCACGGCCCATTCATGTTTCACCAGGATCTTCAGAGATCAGCAGATTGTATTAATTTCCTCATTTCTCTCCCCATACCCTCATCTTCTGCTCTTCCTCCTGATTCTGTGTGTCCCTGTTTGCTTTCCCGCTGTACTCCTTGATCAGTCCTCTGTCCTGCAGCTCAGACATGAGCACAGCTGCCTGTGTCCTGTCCCAGGTCAAAGGGAATATTTGCAAGGACCCCAGTTCATACGGAGCATCTTTCTGCTTTTCCTCTCTTTATATACTACGATTTGGGGCAAGAAAAATTGTGTGTAGGTGAAAAGGTAATCTCTTTCCTCCCAGGAAGAGGGGAAAGGGGAAGGAACAACTACTTCATGGCCAATCTCAGCAGGTGCTCTTGTCCTACAGATAAAACCACAACATTTTTCAGCCAGCAATAAAGGACAACCTGAGCATCCTGAGCATATGTACCCGCTTGCTGTCGGGGTACAACAAGTGAAGGGGGTGCTTTGAGTTAAACAGCTCAGTTTCCCAGACTCTTGCTCGAAGTCTACACCTGGGATGAAGAAGTAGCCCTCCCTCATCCATGCTCCTTTTTGGGATAAATGCACGGAATTGCTGGTGGGGTGCCTGTCACCCTGGTCTCTCTTTTCAGATGTTTTGTCTGCCAATATTATCCTGGCACTGCACTGAGCTCGGACAACCCCAGGGGCCCAGATTCTTCCAGTCCCCCATGGGGCTGCTGCCTAATGCACTGCATTTAAAAGAGGTAGCAGAGGTGAAGCAGAACTGTGAATACGAGAGACCACTGCTCTGTTTGCTGGAAACTGCCATGTCTCCTTTGTTCCCCTGGTAGCTTGGTCCAGGAGGTGCTTTCATGTGGTGTGGCCCGAGCTCTGCCAGGGGATTCACGAAATGTTTCACTTGGGTGGTCACCTTTCTGCTGTGCTGAGACCCTCCCTGCTACATGCTCCATTTATTTTTCTCATGATGGTTTTGAATACGTCCCTTAGACTTTTGAGGTGCTTTTCTGAGTAGGACAGGTTGTGCTGAGGTTTCAGTCACATGGGGAAAGAGACACAGCTTCCCCATACATCTCAGGATGGATTGTGTGTTGAAGTATATATTCAGATGCATGGAGCTGGTGCTGTCTCTCTTTTATCACAATTAATGGCATTAGTAATGCCAAACTCTGAATCCGGCGGGATTAAAATGGCATTAATACTGTGGGGGTTTCATTGTGTCCTTGGGTTTTAAGCAGAACTTCCCATTCATGGAAATAGGGACTTTTATGGGTGGCACCAAGCGGCCCATGGAAATTAATCTTGTATTCTTTTAAGTTTCCTGGACTACAAGAGGAGGATGGAGTGTCACTGCTCCTGGTTGTTTGTGACACATGATTGTGTCCCTCACACAGGCATTGGCAGGTTGAGTGGTACAGAAGGCAGGGAAACCCAGCAGCATCTGCATAGCTCACTGCTTATCAGGAATATACACTGGCAGCCATACTGTAGGGCAGCAGCAGAAAAACAAAGCAACAATCAAGGGAGCCTTTTGTGATGGATTAAAAGGGTTTAGAAATGTCTGAGCCATGCAGTTTTCAAGCACTGACACTGCCAATGACTTCTTGACTGAAAACTAGAAAATGTGCTTACTGAGTGCACAGTCTGAGTTTTGCTTGTTTTCCCAAAGCCTGCCTTTTGTTAAAGGCCTTTTATCTGAACAAAGTTTAGACACAGTCGCTTCATAAAGTGACCCTTTCCTTGAAATAAATCAGGATAATTATATTAGAGCACTGCAGCCTGTGAACCGAACCAAGGGTCTGTGTGTTTCTCTGTTATTGGGGCATAATTTTCTTTTACAATCCACACTGCGTCTCTCTCAGCCTCTGTGTGGCTCTCCTTTGTGTGCCCTGCACCGACTCTGCACGTTTTGGCGCCTGGCATGGGGCCGTGATGGGGGGAGAGAGGAGATCCAGAGTAGGGACTATCACCTGGGGGAGCACCCTTCCCATCACTTCGCTCTTGATTGCTCAAAAATTCATGCATTTGGCCAGTGTTGAAGGCTTAAAACCATCCTCATCATCATCCTAAATTTTTTTTCAGCTGGACTTTACATCACTGCAGTATCTTTAGCCTTTTAGGAGGGCAAAATAATCTGAGCAGGATGACTCACTGCTGGTACGGTACAGCTCTCCTCTCTCCTTCCCTGAGGGGGATGTCAATCAAGATGCTTTTTCCACCGTCTCTCATGAGTGCTGGCTGACACAGCAGAGGAAAGTGGGGCTGAGGTGGAGTTTTTAGGTCTTGGACATCAACAAAACAGCTCTTGGTGGCTGTCACTTGTTGGAATTCAGCCAGCAATGGCACCCCTGCAAACAGAGAGGTCCCTGAGCCCCAGGTCACCAAAGACCCCTCACAGGACTCAGGACCACATTCAGGAGTCCTCTATAGTGTCTCTAGGCATTCAGATTTTGGTGTTTAATTTCACGAGAACTATGTGTGACCCAGAGTATCTGTTGCCTGGGGCTTCCTGCAAACCCAAGGGCCAGAAATGGTTGCAGCAATGGTGATGAATGGTCTGAATATGGTCTGTGCCCTTAAACTTGACTCAGCATTTAGTCAGGAGCTAGAGGAATGAATAGAAAAGCAGGCAGTTTGTGCTTGCAGTGACCCGTGCTGCTGAGCTGGTCAGCTGCTGTGCTACAGACGTATTTTTGGCTTTTTCAGGGAAGCTCTTTTGTTATCACATCAAACTCTTCACTCAGCTGGCAGAAGGCATTCTAGCAGCTGTGAGTCTGGAAGAATCCAGCATACAAGAGATGACTGCAAAGTTTGTTGGTTTTTTTGTATTTTCTTCCCATTCCTGAAAGATTTGTATATAGTTTGATTTTTTTTGTGTGTGTGTGTTTTGCTTTGCGATTTTTTAAAGCATGTTTGATATGTGTTTCTAAAATAATTAGACAGCATTAATAAAAATACTCACTATAAACTGACAAAACCATTAATTCTCCCACCAGATATTATCATACATACAGCATAAATTTTTCAGAGAGAGAGCCATTTCATCAGGCCAGGGGAGAAAAAAGAAAAGAAAAACAATATCTGGGGCTCCAGGTGACATACTCAAAAGTAAAAATAGGTAAAGCAAATTTTCTGCTTTTATCACAAACGATGCAAAATGGAGATGATGTTCTGAATAAGCTGGTTAGGCAGGTCATATTCTAGTTGGTTAGGCCAGCAAAGTGCAGCCCATATAAACAGATTGCCTAAATATTTTTCAATTTTAATTTCTATCAGAACTGCTACGGTCTTTTTGGATAATGTGGACAAAATAATGGTCCATTTCCTTGGGGGTCTAGAGCACCAAGAGCGAAGAAGACATGACTGATGGGCTTCTTAAACTTAGTACCTTGGGAGCAAAACCAAGCTGGAATAGAAAGGAATGGGTCTGTCACTGGAAATTAATGGAGGGGCGATAAATTCATATTAATCCCTATATGTTTTCTACCAGGGTTTGACTCAGAACAGTTTCAAAATAAAGAATCCTTCAGTTACACTTGTGTAAATGTTCTGTATCACAGATGTTCTAAATCAGTGGGGATTGGTCTGCAGTGATGCTTGTGCACCTCAAATCACATGCCAGCCACCCTGCAAACCTTAAAGGCATATAAGAATAAGTCAGACTTACATAAACCTTTATCCTCTCTTTCCAAAATCTGTAAGCCTTCTGACTTCTCTGGAGTTTGAAATGCCTGCAGAGAAAACAAGTGTCTCTGCCCCTGCCTTAAATGAATTGGTTCTTCCAAGGATAAGCTATAAAAAAGTTCAAGGCATGAATGAATGATTCTCAATACCTTGCATCCCAGTCCCACCACATGGTTAAGGGTCTTGGGTGTCCAAGCAGAAGCACGGTCTAGAAGCTGAAGAGATTTGTGCAATGAGGCCTTTAGCTGTAGACTTGCTCCAGAAACCTTTGTCCACTGTGGGGATACAGATTCCTAGACAATATTACACACATGGTAGCCTTGGTGTGCATTGTCCAAAATTATTTGATGGGAGGATAGACACAGCAGAATAAAACAAGATAGGAACCTAAGAGAACGCCACATGTGCTGAAACAAATACTTCTTGCCAAAAGGACCATCTATTGGCATTTTCACACTATAATTCCAACATCCATGCTTATGAGTTTAGAACAGGGTTGTTTCCTTGTGTCTGGAAAAGGAGTGCTATTTCACAAACCTGTACCTTTCCCCAGCTCACATTCCTTTGCTAAACTCTAAAGCACAAAGGTGCAACAGGTCGAACACTGATTACTGGACTTACAAGCTTTTCCAGATTCCAGATGTGAATAAAAGGATTTTTCTGCTCTTCATCTTACAATAAAAAGGCAGTGAAGTAGACTGTATCCTGGACATGAAGATATTATCTGTGAAGACAGCAGGTTTCAGGCTAACCCTGATGTTTGGGAGTCAAAGACTTCAGAAGGGTAGAGCTGAAAGGGAGAGGCCTTAGAAGCCACCACAGTTTAGTATCCCAGTGACATGACTTGTGCTCCGTTGGCATCGGGGAGGTGCAGGTGGTCTGTGCTGGAGGGGCAGACGGGAAGGGCACCAGGTGCCAGGGCTGCAAGCCAGGCTGGGCAGCTGCCCCAAGATTTCCTTTCCACCATCCGGAAATCTGGTTAGGGTCAAAAATGAGACTGTAAACATGGAGTTTAGATGGTTAAACCTGATGAGCATCTGAAAGTTTGTTTCTAATGTTCAGATAATGGCAATGTTTCCAATCATTGTTCCAGCCCTCACCCCAGCCCCAAACACTCAAGACCCTTGCCCTTGTCCAAGGATACCTGGGGAATATTAGCCCAAAAGCTGATTGCAGGAGCAATGTAGAAGCAGGAGAAAGTACATTGGTTATAAGTGCATGTCCAAGAACCTGTGAAGAAAACCCACAATGTATGTTTGCCTCTTTAAACCAGAACAAATCTCAAGTAAGCAAGAGCCAGTAATTGCTATCAACTTTGGAGAAATTTTCCTAGGAACCAGTTTTTGAGGGAAAATTCTGATTTTTTTCCTGGGATATTTATTCCTGTTCATTTCCACAGTTTCAAAAACCTTAGCATACCTGTTTGGATGTCAAGTGAGACACTTAAGGAAGTTTCCCTTATTGGCTGTGCGATTCCCAAAAAAGCGTGGGGATGCAAGGACCTTCAACATTTCCAAGTTGTGGGGATGTATTTAAGATGCCAGCTGTGGGCATGTGTCTCTTTTTATTAGACCCACCAAGCGCAATTCCTTTGACAGTATAATCCACAGGGCCCTCTAAACAAGGTTCCCACTTGCTCTTCATACTGTCACTGGTTTGTATGTGCTTTTAGATAGTGCAGCTTCTGCATTTTCTTGTCATACGATCCGGAAAAAAAATCTGCATGATCTTAAAGGTCTTTTACAACTTTAATGATTCTATGATTCTATGTATACATACTGTAGGCTCCTTTTCCTGTCCCATATCTGAGCATGACCCCAGAAGCATTTGAGTAACCCCTAAACAAAGGGGAGAGAACAACGGGGTCTGAGGAATTCAGCTCCTGTATGATGGGTAAAGTTCTTTGCAGAGACTGTAAAAATGAGTTCACCTTCTTTCTATTTCTTCTCTATCTTCTATATCTTCTCTTTTGCCACCCGTCCATACAAATAAAGAGAGGGTAGAGGTACACACACATACCCAACCACCCTGCTGACAGTGAGACCACTTTAAGGAACATCTCACAATGTATATGTTTGCAGAGCAGTTCTGCTTTCGCTGGCATCTCCTATAATGTTCTTATCAATTTAAATGTACAGAAGCGCATGAGATCACCTGCAGTAACTCATTAGAATGAAATAGAAAATGTTTACATCTCCAAATTCCTTCAGGTGTTATTGGATGTAAAATTTGGCAAGGGAATCAAATGGAAGCCCATGTCCATTTTTCTTCCCTGACATGCACTCAGTGGCCTCAGCTTAAGTGAGAGCTGCTTAAATATATTGATTCAGGGAGCAAGTCACCCTTTGGCCACTGGAAGATGTATGCTCTGCTCAGATCCTACGGAAACCTCAGTGTGTGCTGTACCTTTTCCTGGGCATCACAACAGGAGTGAATTTTACTTTTTCAGACAAAGGAAGCAAACCAGCTCCTTTTGGAGAGCACAGCCACACTGAGCTGCTGCAGGATCGCTCCTGCTATCACAGCCCTCTCTGAATGCAGCACTCCGCTTTTAACACACTCATATTAACCCTCACACAGGCATGCAGCTACAGTCACTGCTGAAAAGGCACCTGTGCTGCTTTTCTTTACTTCTCACAATGGCTCAGGATAATCTAAGCATAGATCACATATATAACGCACTCATTTTTCTGCCTCTGTCTGGTTTATTTCACCACATGGCAAATGCAGAAGTCGGGATGGACATCTGAAGTCTGGCGGTGCTCATTGTAAGTTCTCTGATCTGGATTCGCAATCAGTGCAGAGAGCCCTGCTCAGTAATCTGCTTGTAAAGGCTGCGTCTCCACCTCCCCATCCCCAATCCAGGAGCCTATTAAATTAATGAGACAGAAGTCAGCGCAACAGCAGTCAACATGTTATGTGTGTACAGCACTGGTGCTGTTACAATGTGCCTGTTTTTTCTCCTGGGATGTTTAATTTCCGCTTCTCAAATGAGCTGCAAAGCTGTGAAGCCTGGCAGTGTTCTTTCTAGACACTCTGTGATGCAGATAATGAGGGTACTGATAGGTGCCTAGGAGACTGTGATGGCTCTAAGCACAGCTATGGTCTGATAATGCTTTATGCCAGTAGTGTCACAGCGGAACCACTATCATCCCTCAAGGAATGGTTCATCTTTATGTGTAATACAGCAGCTGTCACCTAAATGGCTAATGGGGAAGCAAAGTAGAACCTTAGTGCTAGTAATCTTTGTCACTTAATAATTTTAAAGGTATCAGACTTCAGTAGCTCCTGCAAGTTCCAATAAAAAGTATGTTTGCGATTTTTTTTTTTTATTTTGTTTGCCATGGATTAAATGTAAATTTAGAAATCCGTGATGCAGCTCCATGCAGATCTAATTTAGTATAATTTGAATAGCCAAGTAATTAAAATGTATTATAGGTATATGATGCTGGGATGGTGGAGTGTCTGCATTTAAGAGGAAGATTTATTGGGCTCACTGCATCCACGGTGAACCTTCTACAACCGCATTAGACAACATCTGTTGGAAAATGTCAAGACACAGGGCATAAGACATATCCTCATGGAGTGTATGGCTGCACTTATTTCAACAACAGGCTAAGAATATGTACCAATGTTTGCAAAAAAAGCTGCTTAGTAAGAAGGTGCTGTACTCAACTGCATTAGAGCCTATACATGCAAAAAGCCTATACATGTGCCCACAAAATATATGTGTGTCTACACACACGCCTGTAAAGTAGAGCAGGTTAGCGGGTACATTTTGTGTTCTAGGAGCATGCAGGGAGAGAGGGAAAACATGCAAATACAGAGGGGTGCTTCTGTAGACCTTTTCCCAATTAATGCTGGTTTCCCACAGTGCTAGAACTGCAGTTGCATTCAATTTATGAAGGCAGGTAATGATAATAATTAATAGGGCAGTTGACACACATGATGTGAGTATTGACATTGCGCTATTAGTGTTTCCTAGAAGATTATTTTGTTTGTTTTTGCTTAAATGCTCAAGATTAGAGCCGGTGATTTAGCAGGCTAGGGCATTGCCTTCTTGAGAGGAGCAGAGCTCATTTCAATCACACCTTCAGACAGGCTGATAATCTTTGGGGAGTTAACACACTCAGGCTGGTGAAGGTTAAGAGGAGAGAGGTGCTGGGATGTGTATGGCCAGTAATTGTCCAGGGGATGAGTTACAGATCCAGACAGCCCACAATTCAATCTGCACCCAATGTTGCAAATGCTGAGAGGATAAATCATAGAGAATTTCTCTGGGTCTGGGGAAGGAAAGAGGGGCTGAATAACCATTTACTCAATGCCAGCGAAATAGCACGATTCCTACCGAAACGTCAGAAAAGCCCAGCAATAGGAGAGGGGTCATTACAACACAGATTGCTATAACCTACCCTGAATATTTAAGGGAATGCACTGAGTGGAAAACACCAGCAGGTTGGAGCACTGTGGCAAGCAGGGAGCTGAGTTTCCTGCCGGCCAGGCTGCTTGCCTGCATGTGCTGTCATCCTTTTGTGTGATGTGGGGGACCCGTGGGCCAGCTTCTCCGAGCTGGCCACGTGAGCCAGCGCTGCTGGACAAGGGGTGCCCAGCCCTTTCACGGGGCTGCTGCCTCACCGGTGGCCTGGGCAGCGGGGGAACCCTGTCACATAGATATGGCAGAGGACTAAAAGCATGCGAAGCAGGGCATTTCCTGTGAAAATCCGTGCTCAAGGTGTAAAGTACAAAGGGCAAACAGAAACAAAAATGCAGGCCTTACAATATACCCATGGTTTTGGATTCCCCTGAACACTGCCACCCTTCCTCCAGACTCAGAGAAGGGCAAAAATATATAACTAAAATAATTAATTCACATGTTTGATTATAAATTAAAAAGTGCACCTAGAGTTTTCCAGGGGAAGATGATTGCCATGGTTATGATGGCTACCTTACAGAGAAAATGGGCACAATAGGGCACAGTGACAGGACAACAAAGAAGCAGAAAAAAGTTCCATTATTAACACTTTTCCATAAATGACAAATATGAGTATATTTAGTTTTTTAAACACACCCTATGACAACACATGATAAAGACAGACCTTTTATTCCCCACTGCATAACAGGTTCTTCAAATTCCCTTCCCAGGACCACTTTGAAGGAAGGATGTACAAGACCTGACTTGCCCCGTAAGCAGAAATTGAGAACATCCACAGAGCTTCTGCCTGAGGTGGAAGGACATCTACATTTGTGCTTCGAGTGACACTGCTTCATCAGAAAGACATTGAAGCAGGAGATCCTGCAGCCAGCCACTACACAGCTATGCAGTGATCACGCATGGGCATGGATGGAGGACATGGATGAACACACAAGACGGAGTTGCAAAGTCGTTTATTACGCAGCCAGAATTTTTCTAAAAACCAGCACACCCAGGATATAACATCATATAAACAGGAAAGATGTTCACCACAGTGTCCCCCAATCACCTGGGGTAGTGCCCAGATTTTGCCTATTATGGTAACAGGTAAACAGTACCCTACAAGGCCACAAACTGCAATCATCACCTCTCACAGGTCCAACCCTGTCCACAAACTCTCAGTCCTCTCTCTGCCCATCCCCGGTGACCTGGATACAGTCCCAGGGTCACCTCCGGGCCCAGGAAAGAGGCTCTGTGTCTCTCCGGCCTTCAGGGCCTATTTCTCTACCACCACACAGTGTAGCCCAACACAGCTACACACAGCTTCCAGTAAAACTGCAGGTGCTGTTGGAAGGGAAACATGGCCTGCAGATGCCAGAGGCCTTATTCAGCAAAATAATATGGTTTTTTTGGTTTTGTCACAGTTACGAGAGACAACACCAAGCCTCCAAACCTCCCAATCAACGAGCTTCAAAGCCCTCCTTTGTCACTCACCTCAGGAGATGTGCCTTGTGATGTGTCCTTGACACGGGTGTTGGGATGCCCCTTCACACCTCTCTTGACAGACATAGGCAAAGAGACTTGGAGGACAGCAGTGTGCCTGGGAGAGGTGACCTCTCGACAAGGCTTGCTAAAACAGGAGGGACATCTTGACACTCATATCAGTAACAGAACACATCCTGCTCAGATGAAAAAATCTCCCCCCTAGTTTCTAAATCTAGCTGAAGACGACCTTACGGCAGCCCTCACAGCTGGACCACCTGATCCATGTGCTGCTGGGGCTGGGATCTTTGTGCCACATCCATTCTCCCAGGCCTGCTATTCCCTTCCTTTATTCCTTCTTTCTCGAAAAAGTGAGTGTGCAGCTTCTGGGGAGTTATCAGCTCTATTTCCACCACTTGGCAGATAGGAGGACATTTAAATAGGACTCCACAGTGCATATTTGTATTTCCTATTAAATTTGAGGTATGAATTTATATTTCCAAAACCACAGGGTAACTATGTGTCTGGGGCACATCTTCAGAAATGTGAATCATTGCAGTCTTATCTCCTGGTTTTTTTTGTCTTCACATAGCAGGAAGCAGAGCAGGTAGAGGGAGGAACCTGGACTTCTCTTACCTGGGCAATCATGACATCTGGATTTCAGTCCAGTCCATCCCAGGTTCTCTGTTTCACCATATTTGAAGCAGAGATGATAATACTTTCCGCACTTCTAAAGTACACATATAAAGAGAGATTTGAAAGGAAAGAGACCGTGTTTTATTAGAATGACCAATTTAACTGGAAAAAGTTTCAGGCACAGAGCCTTTCTTCAGGCGTGACATGGAAAGCCATTTGCAGCCTTTGATTCAAAACTGACAAAAATACTGTGTGCCCAAAACTTGTCCACTTTTTCCAGCTGCATCTGCTTCTCTAATAAGAGATATTGCCCCTCCCCAAGATCCTTGCCTCACTTACACCCTTCATCTGTTGTAGATAGACCAGAACTTCTGCAGCTGGAATTAGTGGAGCTCTGTCAGAGTTAAGTGCTATTGATGAGACAGTGGAGAAATCCACATGTGAAGCTCACAATTAAGAACGGGGAAAAACTCATTCTAAGGAATGCATCTCCCCTTCCCCCCATTTTTCCACATGTAAATCCTGGCTGTTCACTGGAACATCATTAATCATGCTGAATTGTAGTGTTATGCCTACATATGTAAAGCATAAACTCCTGATGAGTTCTCCTGCAATTTAGCATTAATTAATGTCCACTTAGTATAAAACGGGACATCATATTTTAGGTCAGTTCTTCACTGTTACTGTAAACTGCAAACATAGAGTGCAGAAAAAACCTGGAGGATATGATTTTCCTGCAGTATCTCTTTGACAGGGTTACATGAAATGCGAAGCCAATATATTGCTGGACATCAGGGTTTTTTTCCACTGCTGTACTGTGCAGTACTGTGTACTCCGTGTACCATGCAGCACACACAGCTCTGTGGTACTTTTAGGACACCAATTTCAACAGCAGTATAAACTTTGTGAGAAACTTCTACCTTCATTAAATAAAATATATTTAAAATGTTTCCATTGCACCAAATATCAGCTGATGCACCTCTTATTAGTATAAATGGCATAGATTAGTGTCAGGCATTTTCAACAGTGAAGAAATTACAGAAGCCTGCATGCCTCATTAGGCTCTTGTTGCATGTTAAAGAGGGCCAGACCTTATTAATAAGAGAAAAAGGAGGGGGGAAAGAGAGTATAATGGGAAAAGTATAAAATAGCTTTTTTAAAAAAGAAAGCTTTCTGGTTTGGAGAAAAACAAAAGCATCAATTAACCTCTTCCAGTCTCTGAACATTTTCTGAAGTCAACTTAGCTTTGTTTCTACCGGACATGTAGATTACAGACAAAAAACTTCAAGCAGAGAAAAACTGTTTGCAATCACACTGCACCACCAAGAAAGATTTTTGATGATTAAATGTTTTATACTGTTTATGTGGGTCAGTGTTTACATCCTGCTTCAGGAAAGCATCACTGTTTAAGTTAGGATGTACACCCACATTTGAGTTGAAGCTCTTGCTTATATCCTGCTGAAGTGAATATAATTTGAGCATTTGTTCCCAGTTTAGCACCTGGTGTAAGCACATGCTGAGGTGAATACAGGATTTAAAATACATTTGAGAGCTTACTGTAACTGGGTCCTCGATCACAGGGGTCCTGAACCAGCAGAGACTGACACATCAGCTCTTTGCACACCGACAGCTTCTTGTGGGCTGCATGTGAGGAAAATACAGGTGAGTACAGAAACACATCTCTGTGAGGTGGAGGATGTGGCCCCTTGCAGCTTCGCTGTGATGCTGGTCAAGGGGCACTTTTACTCACATTTATTCTCTCTTTTCCTGGGATTTGCTTGTCTGCCCAAGACAGTATTGCTGTTGGTGTTGGTGTTTAGAAAGGGGCGAAGGGGATCACAGAATCACAGAATGGTTTGGGTCGGAAGGGGCCTTAAAGATCGTCCAGTTCCAATCGCCCATACCGTGCCCCCCCAC